>VWZE01020851.1:2096-24464 GCA_013396675.1 Eubucco bourcierii | reverse complement strand
AAAAAAAAAAAAGTAAAGAGAGAAGGAATCAGAATCAGAAATTTCATTAACTGGTTCCAGTACACCAAAACTTACACTGTAAATGCACATTCTGAGGTTACCAAGAGTCAATCCTTAAAGAGCTCTTTTGCCAAAATGTTCTACGTGACCTCTGTTGGAAACTAATTCCTCACTGCAAATCTCACTTTTTTTAGTGGCAACATGAACAAACTAGAATTCTGTCATCAGATATATTCTCAAACTGAGGTCAAAGGGTAGTCTCCTAGCTACTGGCCATGGTCATATTTTTGCCTTAAAAATCTGCACCTCATATGAGTGCAGTCTATTCGCATGATCGAAACCGAAGTATGTGGATTGGGTTGCAAAACCATTTGTGATCATAATATCTATTTTGTCATTTTTCTTGGTCACCTCAGCTGTGAACATCCCTTTTACTATCATTTCAATGAAAGCACTCTATAGCTGACCCAACATGGCTTTTGTTTTCAGAATAAGAGCTGTACAGTATATTCACATACATTTCAAATAAATTTTCAGCTAAATATTTTGGTGTCATGAGTTCACTATCAAGTCTAAAAATATTGTTTCAGTCCAAATTTCTTGCATCACTAACATAAAGACATTGACCATTAATTTCACTCCTTAATAAATTATGGAGGCCCTTGATGACATTTAACCTGTCTTTAAATTAGTTGCAACATTAATAATTCAGGGCAGAAATTCATGGTTTATCTATCTTTATTATTTCTGTAACCTATCACTAAGAAATGCTTTAAATTAGGGGAAAAAAAAAAAAACCAAACAAAAAAAACCCAAGACTGCAAGCTAAACAAATGAATTTACTCCAAATATTGGCAGCTTCTGACATAGGTGAAAAAATACCTAAACCCTGCATGTTAGTACTTTTCATTTTATAGCTGAATAAGACATTTAGAAAGGAAATGAGATCCTAAGATAACAATGCTGGATGGCATTGTTTACAGAAAGGGCAATACAACTCATGGAAGATCTACTGCCACCTGGGGAATAGCATCTAAGGAGCTTCTATGCATATAAGGAATTTTTTTGTTTTGTTTTGGTGGGTTTTTTAAAATACAGTAGTGTCTTTTAGCTTATCTCACTGAGGATTTTAAAAGAAAGAAAGAAAAAATGATTTCTCATAAATTATATTTTTAAAAATTTTATATTTTTAAAAATTTCATTCCTGACTGTTTATAAAACTTTTATCCAATATTTGTGCATATGCTTAACTTTCTCCAAGTTGTGGACAAGGTTTCCCTGAGTGAGACAGAGCAACAGTATGAAAGTAGCCCTCAGCAGTAATAATCGTTTTCTCTTGTTGGTAAGAAAATGTTCTTAGCTAACCTCTTCCTCTCTTCAGAGCACTGTTTGTTTTCTGCACTTCAGTCTGTCTGGTTGTAGATTGAGGAAGAAAGAAAGAAAGAAGTCCCTGGATATATAAGACCAATTCTTCTTTTAGTTAGATATTGTTGTTTTTAGAGTTTTATTATTGTTATTATTATGATTTTGTTCACTGAATAGACAGTCAGTTAAAATGAGACTATTAAAATTGTTTCCTATGTGTGCAGTAAACATTCAGCTCAGTAGGATAAAATTTTACTTTGAAAGAACTGTTGAGGGAAACATCTACTCTTAATATTTGTGTTAGCACATGTGGCGTTAATACTTTGCATCAAAGAAGTTACAAGTAAAATCAATGTCATTCGCACCATTGTTCTTTACAATACCGTTACAAATTATGCGATGTTAATAATCGATATTAACTTTGATATCCAGGTAAAGATTGTTAATAACTATGAAAATTCTTTATTAACATTAAATATCACCAGAAAACTTATTCACAAGGTTTGAAACTCACGGTTTGGAAATCTGTACACACAGGGAACAGGCAAAACTGGAACACTGTAAGAGGTAACCAGCAAAGGCAAACATTTTATTGGAAGAGAAGATTCTTGTGGTCACTACACCGCTGGCAGTTCATTATCCTGCTTAGCCACTGGATGGACGCAGGAAGCTCCTTTCTGCTTATGGCAGAAGGCAATTAGTGATTACAAGAGGCTTTAAGGATTTACTCACAAAATATTATCAGACAATACCCAAAGCATGTGGAGGGGTTGCTGTCAGTGGTCTCAAAGCCATTAGAGGCTTTGGAGTTTTCCCAGGCTCTTTTTTCAGGCAGCTGGGAGTCTGGCACAGTCTCTGACCTGGTTCTTCTTGATTCCCCATTCAGCAAAAGCCTTACAGAGGGGCAGGCAGGATGCACAATGTCATGCTGGCTGTCCAGACCGATCGCATGGAGAAAACCTGTTCCTGGTCGTGGAGTTCCAGACAGTTCAGGATGTAATGAGGCAGCAGCAGCAGCACCATGAATACAACAGCAGAGAACACCTTGTGCTACTTTCTCATCCCTTTTTATCAATACAACCCAAGACTAGTGAGCCTTTGGACACAGATTAGCCAATCAGGATGGCACTTTGCCAAACTTGACCATATTAGGTGAAGCCATAGGCTTGCTTTACCCAAATTTGGGCAGAACAGGGCTTGCACAAGGCAACCTGTGTACCTTGTTTACCGTAGGATGCAAAACAAGTCTGGGCAGGCTGCAGTCCCCAGACTCAGTGGCTCCAGGTACTTTATCCTCCTTCCTGTGCTTGCTTCTCCCCAAAACAGAAGGAGGGAAAGAAGAAAAACATGTCTGGGCAAGGCAGGATATGTATAAGCGTATTTGGGACTATTTAGGCCGTACTCTGGAAAGGAAATTCCTTTGATGATATGAAATCTGCAAAGGGCAGTTTTGCTTATTGCCTCTTCTACCCACAGATATACACTATAGAGTTGAGTTAAAGGAAATATTACAGTGCATCTGTTTCAAGTAGATGTATGTTTTAAATCATCAAAGCAAACACGAACACAAAATACCGTATCCATATGCTACTGACACATATTTTTGTCACTTGTGGAACAAAATGTTTTTAGCTAGCAGCATATTTCATAAGCAAATAAATTTCTCTTCATATACCTTTTTGCTAGTGTTGTTTTTTGTTTTATCTCACACTAATGGGAGTTCATTGCTCTCAAGGGGCAACAGAACTGGGAAAATGCAGAAAGCTTTTAAAAATTGTGCATTCTTGTAGAAAGTTACTTTTCTGTGTTTCTTCTAGAAGGCTTGTTTTGAAGAGTACTAGCTACTGACCAATCTTGTATGGAAAGGCTGGACAGTCTACCCACTTGCTGTATGTCCTGTCTGTGGCAATGAATTTGATCAGACTATAAATTCTGTTTCTACAGCTTTACGCTGATTAAATTATTCCCTTGTGTGGGACTCATGGTTCAGTAAAACAAGGGCTGAGGAAAATATGGCAATAACATTTACCAAGTACCAATTGCATTAAAATAATATAAGATTGGAAGATGCTGATAGCAATATTTCTCCCCTTCTCTGTCTGCTTTGCTACGCTTGGCTTTGGATATTGTAATAGAGTCTGTTTCTGTAGGGACTTGAACATATGCTGCTTTACATGTAGAAACATAGGAATAGCTTGCATAAGGAGGTTGCAGGATCCTCATTGCTGAAGGTTTTTAAGAGCAGTTTAGATAAAATAATGATAGAAAATGTGCAACTATAGTTTATTCTGCTGTGAAATAAATTTTTTTTTAAACTGCTTGCCAACCTTACTTTTTCTCTGGTTCTGTGATTTGTACATTATTCATGGAAATAACATAAAAGACATACAGCAAACCTGTGTAGTCCTCCCTCATAGGATTTGCAGTCTGGGGCCTGGCTTTTCCTCCCCTTGCTGATGTTCCATGGCTTACTTAGGTGTCTACTTTCAGCATTTAACTATCTGTGTAATTAGTTCTTCATACAAAGCCTAATCTTCCCTGTTAAGCTCGTTTTTTCTTGACATGTCCCTAGTGAATGTGGAAAATAATTGCTTACCAATAATAAGATATAATATCCACCTGACACCCTCAGAAATCCTACCAGCAAAGCCTTGCTTGTAGTAAAAGTCAGGTAAGGTAAGTGCCTGAGATTTCATCTATCTGAAGAAGTACTACTGCTATTATCAGTGGCTGATAGCACTGTAGTGATAGTTTTGAACAGAATTAGAACTCTTGCAGGGTTGTTTTGTTGTTTGTTTTTGGGGTTTTTTTTTATTGTGTGTTTTTGTTTTTATGTTTTGGTTTGGCTTGGTTTTTACCAATTTGCTTTTGTTCCCAGAGAATCCATACTTATATGGTATATCTCTATATTATGTATAAATGTATCAGAAATAAATGCAATAATTTCCAGCTCGTGGAAGTGTACCTGTTACCATTTCTTCATGTATATTGACTGCCTTAACCAAATAGGGAAGGAATGCATATTTTCAGCATATATTCACTTCTTAAAGATATCCAAGGTGTTTTGTAAGATTTGGTAAAGTCTTGTTCAAGCACTCAAGTCCCCATAGAATTTTTTGCAGTGGACCAATTGACAATCCATGCTGAAAATGTAGGCAACANGGATGGCATCCCTGCCCTCTAGCAAGTCGACTGTGCCGACTTCTTCTTCGTTATCTTTTGCTTGACAGTATTGTGTAACTTAGAAGGCTGTCCTTATGACTCGAATCTTTTCTTTTAAAAATATCATTTTTTTTCCTCAAACTTTTCTACTTGGCACATTTTCTGAGCCTTGTTTTAATCTATTTTTTTTCCCTCTGCGCTTTTTTCTCCTTTCTTACATCTATATTGAAGTGTACTGTCCTCACAGTCTAAAATAGTCCCAAATCTGGGGCATCACAAGAGTCAGATGGAATTTGCATAATAATCTCTCTGTTTTATTATGTAAGTAATTTCTGTTAAGATAATTTCTGGAACTGTGGGGCATTACTCACTCATATTCAATTTATGATCCATCATAACTCCCACCTAATTTTGTATCCTATCACTGTTAGCTAGTTATTCTTACTTAGTACCTCTGATTTTTTTTTTTTCTCTCCTTTGTAGCAGCATCGCTTTGCATTTTTCATTATTCGGTTTTGTTTTCTTGGGTTTAGACCATTTCTGCAATTTATCAAAATCATGTTGAAATCCTATCTTGTCCTACAGCTTATAAACTCTTATTGCTCGTATAATCTGCAAAATGCCTTTAGAGTACTTTAATCATTGTAGTCAATTTCAATTGTTTTTTTTTTAAAAAAGTGCCTAGACAAACAGCTAATAAACTTTCTCAATAAAACATGGATAATAATTCTTTGAAAACAGCATGTTTTGAAGGCAGGTGATTTTTACAGGTCTCAAAAAGGAGCTAACACTGAATCAAGAATACTTGGTGCTGCCAAAACTCTCAATATTCAGGAGAAATTTATAATGCCATACTTCTACATTTTAGCTGATTTCTAGTTGTATCAGCTCAGGATGACAGCTGTTAATGTCACATCATTGCCTATCATGGTAGGAGAGGGTTTTTTTTGCTTTCTAGAGCACTTCCTACTTTGTGGTGTTGAAAGAAGGGTATTAAGCTTGATGACTCCTCTAGCTGATCCAGTAATGTAAAACCTAAATACATAGCTGCAGTGAGAAAACAAAGCACCTCAGAGTAATAGCACAACCTGACAAAGATGGACATGTAGTGCTGTAGGATTATGGAGATCTAGCCACAGGCAAATCCTTTTTCATATCAAGCAAGTTTTCAGGGGATGTTTTGTATTTTATTTTTTTTCCCCTCAGATTAATTTGCTTGTAAATGGAGCAGAGCTGATAGGTGTATCGTCAAGGGACAAGGGTGGAATGCTGAAATGCTTTTTGCTGGAGTTACTTTTCAGGGAAGAACTGGTCTTCAATGCTTTTAAAGATTTTGCTATTGCATAATCTAGATGGTTTTGGAAGGCAAAAAAAAGTAAAGCATACTGACAGTACCTTAATGCATGTACACGTTGCAATTATGTCAAGAGAAGTCATGTCATAGAGGGAGAGAAAACCTCCAAAACACAGGAAATACAACCACTCAAATCAATTCCTACAGGGCATTGAAGTAACTGGGAATTCAAGAAGGAGCTCTTTGCTTTCTCAAGCAAATTTTCAACTTTTCAACTGCTAGTTTGCTCATTTTGACCTCATTTAAGCTATTAGAGGTAAAAGCTATCCCCACCTCCCAGGCCTCGTGGCAGGCATGGCAAACAGCAGGAAAAGGAATTTGTTTTCAAGCTGCAGAAATTTTCTGCTAACTCTAATGAATAAATCACCTCTACCATTGTGGGTTTTTTCTTGTTTAGGTTTGGGTTGTTTGGTTGTTTTGTGTTTTTTTGGGGGGGGATTGTAAAAAAGTTGAGGGAAGGGTGGAAATTAATTCCTTCTTAACCTTTTGCCCCTTGAAAAGGAGTCTTATTGGCAAAACTGGAGCTGCTGTCCTCAATTCGGTTGTAGTATAGATAGAAAACACTTGGACTGTAAAGTACAGATTTTACTAAGGAAACAGAAATATGACTTTGCCTTAAATGAGAGGAGACAGTGCAAAAAAAAAAAAAAAGGTTATTCTTTTCTGTGTTGATTTACTTCAGTTTTAATTAATTGAGAACAACCAGTTTACCCAGCAAGCTACAGCGGTAATTTCCATAGACTGAGCAACCGGAAACTAGTAATAATACAATCAGTAAGGGAGAAAAGTGGATGTAATTTACCAATGTTTCAAACTCACAAGATGCTCTGTGATGATACTGGTTGGATCACCAGACCTGAGATTTAAGTCCTGAATAGAGTTTCACAACATAATCATGCAATTTCTGTATTGGACTTAATTCACATCCAGCACAGGATACAAGCAAAACAATGGTACCTTAGTACTGATGTACTGCAATTCATTGTGAATTGAAATAACCTTTTTGTTCAACTCTTCTCATCACCATATCCGTCAGCAGTTGCAAATTACCGTACTGAAATCACCTGCACTGTGGGTGTTTTTTTGGTTTTTTTTTCCATAAGCTGAGGAATAGTGATTTGGCAGTAACTGAGATGAATGATACTCTATCAGCAAAAATAATCTGTAAAAGTTATTTATAAATAGATAGACACAAGCAGTCTGTATAAATGATCTTACTAAAAGTGACCAAAACAGTTGAACAAAAACTACCTGTACGCATACTTCAAAGTAATCTGTAGCAGTAACTGCATGCACTGAGCATACTGTCTAGCAAAATTCTCCAGAATGGACATTACTCTGCTCTCGTCAGACCCCACCTGGAGTCCTGTGTGCAGTTCTGGAACCCTCAGCACAGGAAGGACATGGAAGTGTTGGNCAGTTTACCCAGCAAGCTACAGCGGTAATTTCCATAGACTGAGCAACCGGAAACTAGTAATAATACAATCAGTAAGGGAGAAAAGTGGATGTAATTTACCAATGTTTCAAACTCACAAGATGCTCTGTGATGATACTGGTTGGATCACCAGACCTGAGATTTAAGTCCTGAATAGAGTTTCACAACATAATCATGCAATTTCTGTATTGGACTTAATTCACATCCAGCACAGGATACAAGCAAAACAATGGTACCTTAGTACTGATGTACTGCAATTCATTGTGAATTGAAATAACCTTTTTGTTCAACTCTTCTCATCACCATATCCGTCAGCAGTTGCAAATTACCGTACTGAAATCACCTGCACTGTGGGTGTTTTTTTGGTTTTTTTTTCCATAAGCTGAGGAATAGTGATTTGGCAGTAACTGAGATGAATGATACTCTATCAGCAAAAATAATCTGTAAAAGTTATTTATAAATAGATAGACACAAGCAGTCTGTATAAATGATCTTACTAAAAGTGACCAAAACAGTTGAACAAAAACTACCTGTACGCATACTTCAAAGTAATCTGTAGCAATAACTGCATGCACTGAGCATACTGTCTAGCAAAATTCTCCAGAATGGACATGCATTAAAGAATATGTATTGAAGGTTGAAGAGGACAAAAGTATTCTGTGTCACTTTTTCTTTGCCTTTTTTTTTTTTTTTTTTTTTTTTTTTTTTTTTTTTAAAACATTTGCCAAGAGCAATTTTTTTTCAGGTCACAGTAGGAACCAAGAATGGTTTTTTTTCCCCCCCAATATAAGTTCCGATATTTCCCTTATATCCTGTGCATGTATATCTGTAATTCTGTTGCACTCAACCTTGAAATATATAGTTAAATGATTATTAGTTTTCAATTTGAATGAAATTGCCTAAGAAACTTTGGATCTTCAGATTCAAATTCAGAGATTTTGGATATATAAATTATGTTGCGACTCATAAATGTCTTGCATCTGTTTCAACAGTGTTTGACTTTGGACTTATTTTTCTTCAGAATATGAAGTCTATTTCAAATTGCAATATATCACATTAGGATATTTGAGGAATGTTCACTCTGCTTTAATTCAGTATTTTAAAAAATGAGAGGTTGAAAATTACTGATCCAACAGCTAATTGTGTTTCTAACTAGGTAGATGGCTGACATATTAAAGTATGTTTAGGATGTATTTAAGTATGTTTAATATGTATTTAAGTATGTTTAATATGTATTTAAGTATGTTTAGTGTCTTTTAAGGTGGATCTACCTGAATGGAGTAATCACATATTTCTTGCTCTCGGTTTGCTTTTAAATTGTGCATCAAATTTTGCTTAAATTTGCCATGTCCTGAGCACTATAGATTCTGCTTTCAATCATAGCATGAAAGAGTTGAGGACTTTCTTTTTTCTTTCAAAGCACTTGAAGGGCAGATATAGCAAATGTATGTCACTAAGGGAAGAATTTTTTTTTTTTGTCTGATTACTGAACCTCCATCTCTGTGTCTTGTAAGAGAGCTCATGACTGGCCAGGCAGCCCTGGTTGTTTCTATCCTGTAAAAGATGGGAATTTGAATTTGGCAGTAATTTTTTTTCTGTGAATAACGAGAGGGAATTATTTTTTTATTCCTTAGGGTGAAATTTGTTCTTTATCAGTTTCTTAAACCAGTGCTTGAAATGCCAGTAATATGAAATTCAGGGAGGAATATCAAGGCTTTGGAATCTTTCCAGAGATGCAGGAGATGTATTGGAGCGATACTCAAAAGAAAGACCCCAGAGGTGAAAGGAAAACAGAAACCAGGGGTTTATCTCACCTCATCTTACACATGTGCAGTGTAGTAAACAATGTCTGAGTTAAATATGAGACATTGCTAATCAGATTTCCTTTTTAATCAAGGGAGGGAAACAGCTGCTTTTCGAGTTGGATATATTTGATAGAATTTGGGTGTCTTCTTTAGGATGATGTAATTCCCACCTGGTATTTTATCTTCTTTTACTACAAAGGGGTAAAAAAATGACTAGCTTGAATGCAGATATGTAGATAGATGTGTTAGTTACAAAAAATGTCATTTTGAAACAATAGCAAGGACAAATTACTTTGCAGGTATATTTATAACTGTTTTAATAACATCCCAATGCTGTTCAAAATGCACAAATGCGATGTTAATGTACATCTGTAAATTTTAATTAAAAACAAGAATTGGGAGAGGTTGTTTCTCTAAAACACTGTTTTGCTTTTTAATGAAGAAAAGTTAAAAAGCAAATTGCTAGTTAACTGCTTTACAGTCTTACTGACTGCTTTAAAAGTGCCCAGAGATCAAAGGGGCTGCTTGCATTCATCAACACAACAGTGTTCTGATGTGTACAAGGATGGAACAGCTTAGATGAACCACAAAGAACAAATGAGCAGTATTATCAAAAGCTTGTCAGCAGTGGGTAAACTTGAAGGAGCTACTTTACAGCCTGGAAAAGAAAAAAAAAAAATAGAAAAAAAAAAGCAACACAGAAGTGATCAGACAAGAAGCTGTGAAATTCTGTCCAGGCTTATATTTGTATAATGATAAAGTGACTTTCATAAACTCCATTCAGTTGCAATAATAGTAATAAATACATATGTGTAAGTCAACCAATGTAATGAAAATTATATTTATATACTTTAAAAAAAAATTACAATAGAAGTACTCTACATTATTACAGTTCTTATCATGCTGATCCTTCTTGTGTACATGCTCCATGCCTTCAGACAGCCCCATTGTTCTTCTCTGTACTCTTCTCTCTGTAAGAAGAGTGTCTTATGTGTTCTTCAAGTAGCTACCAAATGAATCTGCATCTCATTGATTCATGTGGAGGAATTGACACACAGTCCAAATTGCTCATTATTTTGTTTATTTCTAAACGTTGTATTTAAGTGTCTTGGATTTGTAACTTGCAAAGAGGTCGGAACTGCCTTTTGTAAAATAATGCTGAGGTCAATTTCTTCAGTCAAACATTTAATCTGAAACATTTAGTCTGAAACAAGCTTCCCAGAGAAGTGATTGTATCCTCAGCCCCAGAGGTATTTAAAAGGAAATGTAGATATAGAATCATAGAATGGTAGGGTTTGGAAGAGATATCTCGATGTTATCAAGTACCATGCCCCTACCAAAAGGAGCCTTTAATCCATTAAAATACTACCCTATAACCCAAGTTTAATTAGCTCATTTAGAACTTTATCAGGAAAGATGTTGACAAACAGCTCTTGAAATTGTTTCTTCTCTGTTCTTCACTTTCCACTTACACAAAAGAAATTTAGTGTTTGAACCTAGCTCCTTTGTGGCAGTGTGGGAACTGCTTGATAGCCATTGAGAGGCTTCTAGATATTCCCAAGTTCTAACAGGGTGCTGAGAAAGAGGCAGTCTCTGACGTGATTCTGGTTCCTCCTGGCATGGAATTTTGCAGAGGTGCAGGCAGGATCTCTTGCAGATGTGCAGAGAGCACAATGTTGGTGGCACTTCTTATCACTTTGTGAGGCACTTAATGCCTTCTCCTGGTAAACTTGAGGCACTTAAGTTTCCATGTAGTTCAAGCCCAAAACATCAGGGCTAAGCTGGTTTGAAGTACGAGGCAGAGCAGAATGCGTTGTCCAAGATAAGAGCAGTGAAGCAGAGCACATTGTCTGAGCAGAGCCACACACACTGAGGTAGAGCAGGGAGGCAGAGGCAGCATCACTGCTTGCAATTTAGCTCAATTTATAGCATTTGCCCAAGTGTAATGGCTCCTTTGGCCAGAGACTCACCAACCAAAATGGCATTTGCAAAACTGCCCATATTATGGACCCTTATTTGGGCAAGACACTAAAAAGTACCTAAACACCTGTGGGTACCTGTTTATCACTTTGGGAGGGGTTATAATAGCCCAAGCTACATTTTCCTCCTGCCCTTGCTTTCTGCATCAGCAGAAGGGTGGGGCAAGCCAGGACATCTAATAGGCCTGTTAGCTTTCCACGACATGATGGGACTAGAATATGAAACTCTGATGTAGTAGAATCAGTACATTTTATTTTCCAAAGTGGAATTTTTTCCCCTTTTTTTTTTTTCCCTCAAGTTAAGTTAAAAAAAAAAAAAAAAAAAAAATTTGAAANAAAAAAAAAAAAAAAAAAAGTATTGTAGCATTGAGACTTGCTGAGATAGCCTGGTCCAATTAAAAACAAAACAATTAAAAAAACCAACCAAACAAAAAACCCCGAAGTTTTAAGTTTTCTTTTTTTCTTTATACTACATCTTGATAAACCTCTAGCTATATCAGTATATATCTAACATTTCTATATATAAATATTGTTCTGTTGAATATGAATAATATTCTAGAACTCTCTTTTGGACAAATTTTTTGAAATAAAGAATATTTTCCCTAACCAATATATAGCAAAACTTTGAAATAATGAAATTATTTTCAATTGCTGTATTTTGCAGTGTTCAAAAGCAGTGTGAAGTTCTTTTTCGTTAGCAGACAGACTTCAAAATACCCTTTATACTGGGAAAGATGCACAAGAAAACCTTATTGGTGATACCATATGGAATAATTACAGAGACAACCCTCAAAGGGGTAAAGCACTAGGATCTGTTTTGTATAGTCAGAACAGTAAATTAATACCCCAAGGATTAAGTCACCAAAGTCTAAAATAATCACTAGCGCAATAATTGTATCATAGACACCGAATTTTACCCGGCTAAGCTGCCACTGTCCTTCTGCTGTCCTGGATCGCTGATGGGAATGCTGCCTGGTGAGGAGGAGCTGGGACAGGTCTAGCTTTTGACTGGTCTCCAAATGACTACGTTAACCAAGGTAACCATGATATCAGCATAGCATCTCATATACTTATTTATTGCTTTGTATCAGTCTTGCTGTGTACACTTTGATGAAAAGCTTCCCAAGCCTGTAAATGTTTAGTAATAGGCACTGGCAACATGAGCCTGTCTGCCACCTAGCAGTTTTCTATATAGACACTGGTATTTTTTAGCTATTCATTCAGTTTTTCGTGGTGATTTCAGGCAATATTTCCAGTGAGTCTAAGGAAAGCAACATGACTTCAATCACCCTGTATATGTTAACACTTCATAAGAAAGCATTGTAGCATATGGCTATGTAAATCCTCCCTTTTACATTGATCGACATGTGGCGAAGCACATTTGAACAAGGACAATGTTCTGTATTGCTAAATCTGTAGCTAAAAAGGAGTTTGTTTTAGGAAGTGTGGCTAGTTCTTTGATATTTTTATTTTTGAAATATAGGATTTTTTTTTTCAAGTTGTAAGCTAGTCTTAAGTACAACTGAGGGAATGTTTTTAGTTAAGGAAATACCTTTTTGCAATGTAATATGCCGTATAAAGATTTATGCTTTAATAGAATATTTAACTGCAATTTTTAAAAGACTGACTGTCAGAGGCTATTTTAGAATGAAACGGAACTTTCTATAGGTCAAGAGAAATTTACAGAATATATATAGCACATATATATAAATGGCAGAGCTGTTGAGGCTATACACTTCAAATGATTCAGATGATTCACTTTCTTTAAGTACAGAATGCCCATTCTTGATCTGTGTACTGAAGCAGTTGCAATAAACACTGTGTTTAGTTTTGCATCAACTAAGCTTTACTGTTTTGAAATAAAGCTATTTTTGTCCATAGGGACCTTCATTTTGGTAATAGAAGTGCAGCGAGATGAATACAGACACACTGTCTGCTTTGTGATAAAGCTGAATTAATACCCAAAGGATTAACCTTCAGCATGGAGTGTACAGATTATTATTTTAGAAATTGCTATTAAATGCTTTTTAAAATAGTTCCACCAAAAAAGTTGCCAGTGATTAGAGGTGGGGGGAGAAAAACCCTGTCAGTCCAACAGGAATGATATACAGGTTCAAACTCACCATTTTTTAATCTCTGTCATATTCACTTTACCAATTTCACAGAAGTGAGGGGGTTTATTTTTGTTGTTGTTTTGGAGTTTGTTATTTGTTGATTTTATCCTCACTTTCTGAAAGGATTTAGTTGCAATCCAACGAGTTTTATATTCTTCATTCTTCATCGGGTTAAAACCCTTGGTATATTTAAGCATATATGAGAGCAGCCCCTGAGGAAAAGTTGGGGGTATTGTTGGATGAGAAGTTCAACATGAGCCAGCAGTATGCACTTGCAGCCCAGAGAGCCAACCATATTATGGGCTACACAAGAGAAATACAGGTTGAGGGAAGCGATTCTCTCCCTCTACTTCACTCTGGTGAGACTCCACCTGGAGTACCACATCCAGTTCTGGAGCCTCTAACCAGTGCAGAGTACAGGGGGAGAATGACCTCCCTGATCCTGCTGGCCACGCTATTCCTGATGCAGGCCAGGATGCCGTTGGCCTTCTTGGCTGCCTGGGCACACTGCTGGCTCCTGTTCAGGCGGGTGTCAATCAAACCTGTGTCCCAGAACAAAGTAGGACAAATTGTTTACTTTTTGGCTTTTTATCCCTTCCAGGAAACCAATGAATGATACAGACTTCACCATTATTTTCTTTTCACAACCAGTGATCAAATTTCTCTCATGAAAATATTCCAATTACCCTCAAACCAGAACAGAAGGTTTGCCAGAGTGCAGATGGAGAGATGGAGAACTTGCCTTTTGCCTTCACTACTCTAAATACAGTTTGTATTTCTGTTTGTTTTTAATGTTACCTCACGTGATGTTTTACGTGACTTTATTTCTATTTAGGTGACATCCATCTCATTCTGAGCTTATGAAAAAGCAACGATTTTCCTTAAAACAATAAACAGAGAATTACAAGAAATATCACAGACAATAGCCACTTTTAGAACAGGATGAAAAGAATGATGGGGAAGAAAACATAGCAGAGGGTTAAAACATGGAAGAAAATATAGTGGAGGTTTAAACCATGTATAGTTTTACAGTTGCACTGCTACACACAAAATCACTAAAAATCAATAATATTCCAAAAGAAAGTAGTAGAGAAAAGAGCAACATATAATATCAGTTCAATTTACTGTGTCCTTTAAGTTTCTTTTTGTGTATTACCTTGAAACTATGTGAAGGTTGAAAACTGCAATACCCAAGCATTAGGAATTTGATCCCAAAGTCTCTTACAGGAAAACACTTTATCATATAATTAATGGCTACCGTAATGCTTAGTAGAAAGGGATTGTATAAATCCCTTGGGTAAAAATAGTGTTCAAGAAGTATTCTTTGTGCATTTCCTCTCTCTGTAATTAGGAACTTAAATCTCTCTCTATATACACACATCTACTGCTGGATGGCTGTTACAGTGCACCCCAATAAAGAACTTTTCTGTTTTAAATGGATAAAATACCAAAGCCGTATTTAGTTCTTAGGCATGAAACAGGCAGAGAGTATGTGGAATGCTCTCTGAAGAATAATCAAGGCTTGAATAAGAGAAGTTACAGGATGGAATTATGCCAAAGGGAAAGAAAAAAACCCCAAACCCTCAAACCAACAAACTCAAAATTTCCTACTTGAAAGACCTTAGATTTAATTTCTTAGGAAGTTTAAATGAGACTGCGTCACACTGAAATGCTTCGTGGCACCTATTGAGAAATTACATTGGTTTACAAAGTGTAAATGAATTATAACCTATACATTTGACTTTCAGTTGTAAGCCATTGAGCTTTTAAAGCTATTCTAAAAGTTTTCTGGAAGAAGCATGTCATTCAAAGTAGGTAATTAGGACTCCTAACAACTAAGGATGAGGTGATTTTTTTTTTTTTCCTGCCAGTTATGAGCAATTTTTTTTTTCTTGTTATGAGCAAATCATAAAAACAAAACAAAAAAACAAACAAAAAAAAAAACCCACCTTGGTGCAATGGATAAAGATAAAAGCAATTCAGTAATGCAGTCACAGAAATGATTGGAGTACTCTTGAGCTTGCTCTGAAGTGACTATTTCAAGTATGACAGTCATTCTCCTGATGCCTTAAAGACTGCATCTAAGCTATAAAAATCACTTTGGGTAAATTTGCCTGCGGTCATCTCTCTCACTTCAGAACTGCCATACCCCAGTGTAATGCAAAAGGAGAGGCTGATGCTGAATCTGCTTGCTGACAGCGTCCTAACAGCCATCAATGTGCTACTCTGTGCTCATTCCTCTCCCGGACTTGTGGTGTTGCGAGTCACTAAGCTGAATTCTGTGGGACACCGACACTTTCCTAGAAGTTAGAACAGTGGAACTTAAAATGTTTTGTAGGTGTTTCCATATTATCAAGCAGGTATGTCTGTACTCATTTGGTTTTCAGAACCTCAGCTACATGGCTTCAGAAGTCTTAAATGTGTGCTCTAGCCTTATAGATACCTTCAGAGAAAGTGGTCCAGGTACTAATCACTGCTTTAGTTATTTCTCTGGGCGAGTTTGGACAACAGGGTAATATTCCAATACTGCCTTCTAGTCTTGTGATTATCTTTGTATTGCACACACAGCATCAGTATCTCAGTAGTCAATCTATTACAGTTCCTTTAGCAAAAGAATAAAATTACATTTCTATGCCCAGTAAACAAAAGCAAACAAGGTAAGTTCACCAAAACCCCTTTTGAGGTTTTTGATAAAATATTCGTCATTGCAGCAGGATGCTTTAGAATCAGTGTTTTCCAAGTTACCTTTATTTTCAAGCTACTGTAACAGAACACTCTGCAGGTCTTGTGGAATATCTGAAATACCTAATATAGTGTTCCTAGCCTTTAAAGGAGACTGTATTTGCCTTTAAAAGGCAAAAAAGGGTTGTGCTTTAGTATGTCTATTGTTTCACTTTTTCAATGTAAGTTATTCATCTTCATAACAGATGCTTTCTTGGAGAGAAACCACAATTCTCCATGCTCCTCTCCATGGGACAACTGCACTTACTGTCAGTGTTTCCTGATTCACAGAAATGTGGCTTAGAAAATAATTACACCCTGCAGTAAATAAAGGAAAGGTGAAGGACAGTTGTGATTTCCTGGAGCAGCACATTGAGGTTTGAATATGTAAAGGTGGTGAAAGCCTACTGGAAGAACAGCAACATTTTTACCTAACAAATAAATGTACAATCTCCATAAAATATGAAGCTGAAACTAATTTGGAAATGGTAGACTGGTACATAAAACCTGGAAGCTGAAAACAAAATGTACTGCCTGGCTAGCACTAGCCAGGCTCTACTAAAATTTTGTTATATTCTTTTAAAGCAGAAAGATGCCATTTTACATTCTACTTATTTATTCTCTATTTACATCAGTACAGTGGTGAGTAGATCACTAGTGTGAAAGAGGATAGTATAGATTAATCAATAACTCATGGCTCTGAGAGATGGAACTGTCATAGATACCTCCTGAAATGACAGTATGCAGTGTGAAGTCTAATACTAGATGGTCCTCTTTGTGGTGGAGAAATTCAACAGTTCTTACTCAGAAGAACAGAACAGTAATCTAAACATTTAGAGAACCACAAACTCTAGAAAGGCTTTTTTTTATTATTTATTTTATTTTTATTTATTTTTGGCACATCTTATATAAATTCATGTTTCGAGTGTAGCAAATATTTATCTTTGCTCCAAAGACTGAGCTCTGAATTGTGATGCTGCTTGTTTGTGTTGACTTATGGGATAGTTCCTGATCATGGATTCCCCATTTCCAGTTGCATTATTAACTAGGACTCAAGTAGATTTGGTTATGGTCTGGTACTTTTTTCTTACCTGTACCCTAAGGATAGGCAGTACTCAGGCTCACATGCTAGACACAGTTTTAAAGAGCACATTCAGTTCTGAAAGGATCATAAACCACAGTATTCATATACATGATGTATATATTTTTGTCGCAGCTTAGGAAGTTAATATCAGGATTTAGATTTTTGCAGTTAAAAGATGAAAGAAAGCTAGCAGTTGACTATAGCTCTGTGAAAACTAATGACCACTGTAGTGGTTCTAGGAGTTACCCACCCCCCCACTCAATGCATTCACCCAGACTAGACTCAGCCAGCTGGAAATTAAGGTATGAAGCTTTACATTCCAGCTTAGGACAATATACAAACAGATATTTACAATGTACTACAGTTATTTACAGTTATATGCAGCAGTATACAAGTTAAAAGTAATACAGAAGAACAATACCCCTCCCACCCCTCCAGAGCACCCAGGAGGGGCTCCCAACCACCCTTCCACCTTCTTTTCACCCCTTCCCACCATCTCCCTTATCTCAGGATCTCACTCTTATGTGCAATGTGAGTTGGAGGAGACGGGCAAAGGGGGTTGGAAGGAAATAGTTAATTTGGTTATGTGCAGGGTCAAGCAGAAGCAGTTAATATGGCAGAAACCAGGGAGAGAGACAGACTGGCTTGTCTATGTTTGTGTCCTTGGTTTTATATGTCTCAGCAAATCTATGAGTGGAATAGACATGATATTGTCTTATTTTCACAGCAAATAAGCTAATTTCTCTCATTAAAATGTTCCAAACCAACACACAAGGGCAAATATGAATAGATTTGCAAAATGGACAACAGTAATCATGTAGCAATGGAAGAAATACTGAACACACATCTAAGCAGGATCTGTCCCTTCATAGTGTCTTTTGGAGTGCTCACATTACCAGTCATGAGATAGGAACAAATTTCTTCATGAGGAAGATTGTCTACTTTATGCTGTACCTTTGTAAGTGTTGAAATACATGTGGACTATTTTGTTTCTCACGTTGGGTTTGCACTTATATATGAGAAGAGGCTGATGGAGCTGGGGCTCTGTAATGTGGAGAAGAGGAGACTGAGAGGTGACCTCATCAATGTTTATTAATATGTCAAGGGTGAGTGCCAGGAGGATGGAGCCAGGCTCTGCTTGGTGATGCCCAATGACAGGACAAGGGGCAACGGCTGGAAGTTGAGGCACAGAGGTTCCATGTAAACACAAGGAGGATTTTTTTCACTGTGAGGGTGACATAGCACTCGAACAAGCTGCCCAGGGAGGTTGTGGAGTCTCTCCCTCTTTGGAGATATTGAAAACCCACCTGGACGTGTTCCTGTGTGATCTGGTCTAGGTGATCCTGCTCTGCAAGGGGGGTTGGACTGGATGATGTTTCGAGGTCCCTTCCAGCCCTTGACATTCTGTGATTCTGTGATATTAAGCATATAGGACATCAGGTGCCTTTCATCTGTTGATCCTGCTATAGATTTGTTGAAATAGATCAAAATAAAGTCAATACCAGTTCAAGGGAATAAAAATGCAAATCATAGTAAATGCTAAAATTTCTCTCAAGTTTAAATAGGAAATAGACTGTAATGTGCAACAGCTTTATATTCAAAAAAAGGTCAGATTCCCCCAGTACGTACAGGCTGATGAATCCATATGTGAGGTTTATGGCTGCTTTGAGTCATCAAAGCAGTGCTTTGCCACTAAACCACCTCAGTATCCCTGCCCTACTGCATAGGAAGTGCTGCTTACTGCACTTTTACTGCTTGCATCTAATCATAAGCATTTTGTTCCTTGTAGCTTACATGTCCCATTTAGATCACTGCTGCTTTTAGCATATTGAATACCTTCAGATACACAATTATTCCAGACTGAATTTGACTGAATGTGTTTCTGAAGCAAATTTAGTTATATTTTTTTTAAAATTCTGATCTTCTAATGTTTTCCATTTAGAATCTGTTGTCATAGATTTCATTGGTTTGGTTTGGTTGTTGGTTTAGGTTTTTTCCTAAATAAATACAACTACATTACCTTTGTGTAATGGCCTTATCTTATCTCTTAAATGCTGCGGTAACCAAATAAAACATCTGGATCAGAAGCAATGGGGTGGAATTCCGCAGATACACAGCGTAAGACAGGAGCACTTCCTAATAGCTGTTTAAGCCGTAGGAACAGAAAAATTATGTAGGCAGAATAAGATACTTGAAGTACTGCAATAGCTCTTTAAATTGCTATCCATTAACTCCCTGCAAAGTCTAAATCATCATTTAATTGATTTTGCATAAAGTACAAAAAATATTACTGTGTGAACCAAATGTCAACCTCATGAATTGGAGAACTGCAAGTAAATGGAAAATAAACAAGCATCAACTTGGAAATAAAAAAGTTACATGGTTTAAAATATAGTTTTGGGTTAACTTTTCTGAATAATTTGATTTTTGACTTATGCAGTACATTGCAAATCCATCTAGATATGTTTTGAGAATATGGATACTTGAGTGTTCCACTGGAAAATATACTGCAGAAATAAATCTAGCACATTCACAGGTGATGTTTCTGTAGTCAACATTTTTTGAGTATTGCTCGAAGTTACTGGATTATTATTCTACTTCATACCATCCACATTTTTGTGCTTCTTTTAGCTGAATTTAACAATTTCATGTTTAACAATAATTAAAATTAACGTTTTATTTCTAATGCTATCTCAATAAGTATAGTGTTCAAGGCAGATTGCCATTTAACATCTCTGACCTCTTTTTCCTTCAGTTTGGGGTAGTCTATCAATGGCCTTTGAGACCAGATGTTACCTTCTCGTAATTGTAACAAGCCAAAATTGTCTCAGGAGGATGCTTAAAAACAGGATGAACACATGGGAAGCAGTCTATGAGTATGTAGCTTCAACTAATGTTTCACATCTATATCTATATCTATATCTATATCTATATCTATATCTATATCTATATCTATATCTATATCTATATCTATATATAATTTTAGTTTCACATATATATATATATATAAAATTTCACTTATATATTATTTCACAAAAATGTCACATATATATTATTTCACTTAGATATGTGTGAAATATATATATATTTAAATTCCACATATATATAATTTCATTTGTGTATATATATATATTATTTTACTTACATGTGTGTGTATATATATATATATATATATACACACATGTAAGTAAAATAATATATATATTTTACTTTCACATATATATGTTTCACTTATATATATATATAAGTGAAACATATATATGTGAAAGTAAAATATATATATTATTTCACTTATATATATATATAAGTGAAACATATATATGTGAAAGTAAAATATATATATTATTTCACTTATATATATATATAAGTGAAACATATATATGTGAAAGTAAAATATATATATTATTTCACTTATATATATATATAAGTGAAACATATATATGTGAAAGTAAAATATATATATTATTTCACTTATATATATATATAAGTGAAACATATATATGTGAAAGTAAAATATATATATTATTTCACTTATATATATATATAAGTGAAACATATATATGTGAAAGTAAAATATATATATTATTTCACTTATATATATATATAAGTGAAACATATATATGTGAAAGTAAAATATATATATTATTTCACTTATATATATATATAAGTGAAACATATATATGTGAAAGTAAAATATATATATTATTTCACTTATATATATATATAAGTGAAACATATATATGTGAAAGTAAAATATATATATTATTTCACTTATATATATATATAAGTGAAACATATATATGTGAAAGTAAAATATATATATTATTTCACTTATATATATATATAAGTGAAACATATATATGTGAAAGTAAAATATATATATTATTTCACTTATATATATATATAAGTGAAACATATATATGTGAAAGTAAAATATATATATTATTTCACTTATATATATATATAAGTGAAACATATATATGTGAAAGTAAAATATATATATTATTTCACTTATATATATATATAAGTGAAACATATATATGTGAAAGTAAAATATATATATTATTTCACTTATATATATATATAAGTGAAATAATATATATATTTTACTTTCACATATATATGTTTCACTTATATATATATATTGTTTTTTAAAATTTCACCTATATATAATTTCACTTATGTATATAATTTCACACACATATATATATGTATGAATATCCACATATATATTATTTCACATATATATAAGTGAAATAATATATGAGTGAAATAGTATATATTTTTTTTTTCTTTCACATATATATATATATTTCGCTTATATATATTTTTTAAATTTCACCTATACATGTATAATTTAACTTAAATAATTTTTCACACACACACACACGCACACACACATATATATATATATATATGTATGTATGTATGTATGTATATCCACATATATATTCTCTGTGGCTACATCCATGACATACACAAGAGCGAAAGTGTCATTATAATTATAGCAGCAAGCTGAATAATGGAAATATTCCATTTATAATAGCTATAAGAGTGTTTTTGCTAGGGTAGGAGTTATGACATTGCTATCTGTCCCTTTTAGTTCACTCAGCTTGATGCTATGGACCTGACTGAAGACCTCTCGGAAAACCAAATAGATTAAAGAGGAAAGAGATACAGGAAATTTGTAACATGTGAGGAGTTCCAAGGCTTTCGCTGGTGTCAGCCCCGAAGATTGAAATTGTACTGAACAGTAAATTCATCTTCTCAATGGCTTCCAAAGCCTAATCGTCTCTCTGAACTCTCTGTGTAGGGTCAAACTCATGTTCAAAAAGCCATATAAAGCTTCATAGTGAGTTTTCCACCTCGATTATGACAGTGGCAATGCTGTCTGACACAATTCAAGGCAGAACTTACATTAACATTTTAAAAACTTGCACACATTTTAAAACACGGTTATGCAACATATAATTTTCTGTCATCTAGACATCTCTAAACTGGCAAGATCTTCTCAGATGCTTGAGATGCATCATTTATCTAATTTTAGACACTAAGAATAAAAAACTGACTTCATCTAGATTTTTTTAATTGTTTTTTGTTGTTGTTTTGAGAGGTGAAGAAAATGAGTGAGAGTAGTACTTCAGGAGGTAAGTCCTCTGACTGATTTTAGGCTTGGAAATGAGGATGAAATGTATCACTAGAGGTATGTAAAGAAATACTGATCCCAGCAAAGATATCAAGCATTTTGATCAATCACTCTCCTTACACTTTGTTGGTTATAAATATTCACTCTTTAAACAAGGATAGAGAAAAAGAAGGATAAAGACGGGAGCGGAGGGCAGGGGAGGG
>VWZE01020848.1:186431-201230 GCA_013396675.1 Eubucco bourcierii | reverse complement strand
AAGGAAGGAAGGAAGGAAGGAAGGAAGGAAGGAAGGAAGGAAGGAAGGAAGGAAGGAAGGGAAGGAAGTGCTGGGACCTCTTGCTTAGCTCTCTCTTGGCATTTGTTTTGCTTCTGCTTCCTTATATTCTAAATGAGGTCATACCTGAGAAATATGGAGAAATTCTTTTGCATTTAAGAAAAAGATCTGTTATTGTTCTCAGGGTCAGGAGTGATTTATTAGGATGTATTCAAATGACTATTTATAACTGTGAAGACTTTCCAAAACCCACCTTCCTCTCAGCTAGATATTACTTCCTCTGCTGAGANACCCCACCTTCCTCGCAGCTAGATATTACTTCCTCTGCTGAGACATGAACAGAGTCCCAGCCTCTTGAACTGTAGCATAAAACCTTTTGGCTGAACCACTTAAGTTGATCTCTATCCTGATCTTTTGACAGAAACACTCACAAAATTCTGTATCTGTGAACATAGAGTCTCAGCTTCTTGAACTGTAGTATAAAACCTTTTAGCTGAACCACTTAAGTTGATGTCTATCCTGATCTTTGTCAGAAACCCACTCACAAAATTCTGTATCTGTGAACACACAGTCCCAGCCTCTTGAACTGCAGCATAAAACCTTTTGGCTGAACCACTTAAGTTGGTCTCTATCCTGATCTTTTGACAGAAACCCACTCACAAAATTCTGTATCTGTGAACATAGAGTCTCAGCTTCTTGAACTGTAGCATAAAACCTTTTGGCTGAACCACTTAAGTTGATCTCTATTCTGGTCTTTTGACAGAAACCCACTCACAAAATTCTGTATCTGTGAACACACAGTCTCAGCTTCTTGAACTGCAGCATAAAACCTTTTGGCTGAACCACTTAAGTTGATCTCTATCCTGATCTTTTGACAGAAACCCACTCACAAAATTCTGTATCTGTGAACACACAGTCTCAGCTTCTTGAACTGCAGCATAAAACCTTTTGGCTGAACCACTTAAGTTGATCTCTATCCTGATCTTTTGACAGAAACCCACTCACAAAATTCTGTATCTGTGAACACACAGTCCCAGCCTCTTGAACTGTAGCATAAAACCTTTTGGCTGAACCACTTAAGTTGATCTCTATTCTGGTCTTTTGACAGAAACACTCACAAAATTCTGTAACTGTGATGGAAAATAAAACATAAAACTCCAGGATCAATATGTGATAGATAAGACTTCTCCAGTCAGGTGGGCAGTGAGATTTTTATTGGAAAGAGTGACAGGAGGAAACATTTTTCATCTCAAAACTGCCTGAGTTTAATAAGCACCAGCTGGGCTCTGACATGTCACAAAAGATTTTTCTGAGGGAGTGAGTGCAACGCTGCTTTTCCCTGCCTTGCTTTGTTTGCTTTGCTGTTTTGCTGCAAAAGTGATGCAAAAAGAAAGGGCAATGGAGGAGGCAGGATGCAATCCCAAACAATTACAGACCGCACAATACGCGAAAGCTACGAAATTCTCTGCCTTGATTGCGAGGCCCTTCGGCTGGATATGAATCTCCAATGACACCTCTGGGAGCAGCACACTAGATTATGTCGAGCATTATGGGGGGAAAAAAATTAGATTCATGATGTCTGTCCAGGCTGAGTCATTTCCTCTCACTCTGCCTGCAGTGAGAAATTGGTGGTTATCATANTGTTGGGCTTTTTTAATAACTGCTCTGTGACTGGAGGTGTTCAGGACCAGGTTGGATGAGGCCTTGAGTGTCCTGTACTAGTGGGAGGTGTCCCTGCCTATGGCAGGGGGTTGGAACTAGATGATCCTTGAGGTCCCTTCCAACCTTACCATTCTAGGATTCTATGATCTTGTCCAACCCCCCTGCAGTCAGCAGGGATGCCTCCAACCAGATCAGGCTGCCTAGGGCCACATCAAGTCTGATCTTCAATGTCTCCAGGGACATTCACTTCTCCAGGGACATGCTTCAAGGTCAGTTTCTACCNAACAATTACAGACCGCACAATACGCGAAAGCTACGAAATTCTCTGCCTTGATTGCGAGGCCCTTCGGCTGGATATGAATCTCCAATGACACCTCTGGGAGCAGCACACTAGATTATGTCGAGCATTATGGGGGGAAAAAAATTAGATTCATGATGTCTGTCCAGGCTGAGTCATTTCCTCTCACTCTGCCTGCAGTGAGAAATTGGTGGTTATCATAAATCACAGGCCTAAACTCTTATGAGAAAGGAATTAATTTCACTAATGGAGACCCTCTGAGGCAATAGGATTCTTCCCTCCATCCTCTCAATTCTTGGGGTAGAGGGGTGTCCCTGAAGTGTTTTAAGCAGAGATACTTGACTGTATTTTAAGAACCCTACAAAAGAGGAATGGAAAGGAAAATTAAAATAGTAAGGGGAGGGAGAAAAAAATCTTGTGTGCGACTGGCTTCTAGTTTCTGAGGTTGTTCATATCACAGCTACAGCTCTGCTGCTGATATCAAATCCCTGTACAAAATGACAGAATGCCCAAGTCAATGTTAAGGACATATTATAATCATACTGAAGGACATTGAAGTGTTGGAGCAGGTCCAGAGGAGGCCACAAAGATGATCAGAGGGCTGCAGCAGCTCTGCTATGAGGACAGGTTGAGAGAGTTGGGGCTCTGCAGCCTGGAGAAGAGAAGGCTTCCAGGAGAACTTAGAGTAGCCTTCCAGGATCTGAAGGGGGCCTACAGGAAGGCTGGGGAAGGATTATTTACAAGGTCCTGCAATGCCAGGACAAGGAGCAATGGGTTTAAACTGGCAGAGGGGAGATTTAGACTGGATGTTAGGAGGAAGTTGTTTGCAGTGAGGGTGGTGAGACACTGGCACAGGTTGCCCAGGGAGGTTGTGGCTGCTCCCTCCCTGGAGGTGTTCAGGACCAGGTTGGATGAGGCCTTGAGTGTCCTGTACTAGTGGGAGGTGTCCCTGCCTATGGCAGGGGGTTGGAACTAGATGATCCTTGAGGTCCCTTCCAACCTTACCATTCTAGGATTCTATGATCTTGTCCAACCCCCCTGCAGTCAGCAGGGATGCCTCCAACCAGATCAGGCTGCCTAGGGCCACATCAAGTCTGATCTTCAATGTCTCCAGGGACATTCACTTCTCCAGGGACATGCTTCAAGGTCAGTTTCTACCTTCAGGACATCTGATGAGGTGTATCCTACTCTAAGTGCTCAAAGAGTGCTTTGAAGCAGTAGGACTTCTGATTAAAAAAGCTCAGGGCCATCATTCTGTTCCATGCAGCAGCAGTGAAATATATAAACCAGGCACTTCATCTAAGTAATTAAACAAATTATAGAGAGGAAGTTATTGCTAGCACCTTGACATCTAGAGTGCTGCACATGAGCATGGACTGTGGGAACAAGCAAAAGTACTCATGACTACCTTAATGTATTTTATGCATTTTCCTCAGTGGAAGTCCCAGCAGGGAATAAAGAGACTGAAATATTTTGCAAGCTAGGAGGAACGAGTACAGAACAGCTCCTGCATTTGTCAAAACATGATTTATGAGATATCAGGCCATATCTTGGGAAAACCACACACTCCCCTAGAGCTCACTGAGAAAAGTCACACTCTATCAAGATGTCAGTGTCAGTCCTGTGTCCCTGAAACAGGTCTGCTCCCCCTCCCACTGACATCTTGGTAGCATTCTCATAGGCAACAAAATGCTGCACATTGCCTAACTGCAGTGCAAGTGCAGTTGAGCCCAGCTGACTTGGAGGGCAGAATATATTAAAACCCCATGAAATACTTGGAAGAGCTATAGCTGAGCCACTTGTGAAACTACACCAGTGAGAGATTTTGAGGGGAAAACATTCCTCTTGTGTATTATTGTAGATATTAGGTCATTAAGGAAAGGATGGCAGGCAATAGATTCCTTCCTCCTGATGTAACCAACACGCAGCTCAGACTCTACAGCACAGTTCAGCTTTGCCTCGCAGAAAGGGGCAAATGGAAAGCTCAGCAGACGAGGAATAAAGAAGGTTATAAGCAAACTCTTGCAACTGAAAGGTTTTTGACCCAGTGTTTTGAGCAGTTTTGGGGGCTGCTCTAGCTTCCAGCAGTCTTATTTCCAGCTGCTTTTCATGAATCAGCAGGCTTAGCTTTCAGTGGACCCTGATTGCTTTCCTCATAGATCTGAAATGCCCTTGAGTAAAGTTTTAGGGACAAGCATTTGGGCTATTTATACAACTTCTTCATATACCCAGAGCCAGAGCTCCTATGGTGCTCACTACAACTGCACATCCCACCAAACCACAGAACATACATGATGGGAAGGCTCATGCTCCTGTGTGGTTGATCTCAGAGCTCCACATCCCACCAAACCACACAAAAAACACGATGGAAAGGCTCATGCTCCTGTGTGGTTGATCTCAGAGCTCCACATCCCACCAAACCACAGAACATACATGACGGGAAGGCTCATGCTCCTGTATGGCTGATCTCAGAGCTCCACATCCCACCAAACCACAGAACATACATGATGGGAAGGCTCATGCTCCTGTGTGGTTGATCTCAAGAGCTCCACATCCCACCAAACCACAGAACATACATGATGGGAAGGCTCACATTTCTGTCTGGTAGGTCTCAGTGGAAGTCTGAGTCTATTTAACACCAAAATGCTCCAAGTTCTTTCAGTCCTGCTATTGGGGACTGTTCTGAAGCAAACAAACCTAATAAATGTTATTATCATCTTTAAATAAAAATGTCAATCTGAACCAAAGGGCTATAAATATACTAAGAAAAGGGCTATAAATCCTCCCAAAGCAAAGAGTTGTGCCTAGGTCAGAGCTGTCAGTGTTGCACTAAGAGCTCTGGTTATGGATCTGTCCAAACCGCTTGCACAAATAGCTGTTTGCCTGCCTGAGACAAACCCCCAGTTATTTACGTTGCCTCAGTCAATTGCACATGCCAAAGCTGATCAGCATAAACCAACTGCAGGATTAACTTACAAAGGCAATTTGTACAGGTATTTAAAAGAGAGTGAACTCTGGATTCAGCCTGTGCCCTGCTCAAAATGCAGACAATTCACTGCTGTGCAGCAGCTGCTGCTTGGATGCAAGCATTTATTGTGAGAACACTCGGAACTTAGAATAGTAGAGGACTAGGGCACGGCGTTTCCATGCTCTATTACTTTTCAATTACTTTTTTATAGGAGTTTTATGAGACATTATGCAACATTTGGAAGTGGTTCTTTTGAGCATAATTTAGTGACAAACACACCTGTAAGTTCTGGTTACAGCGCATCCTCGCCGTTAGCTCTAGCATCAGTTATCTTGTTTTACGCACCATAAACTCGCCCCCCCCAAAAAGACATGATTAACATAATTAGGTCTTAGCTCCATAATGACACATTCCCAGCACATTAACTAACACTCCCTGCAGCTCTTCCTGGATCTGCCTTGCAGCAGCACAAACTCCACATCTCTATCAATGTGCCTTTCCTACGTTTCGGCGCCGAGCGACGCGTTTCTTGTCGAGACACCTTTTGTCTTTCAGCAATCAGCCACTGACACCCAGAACGAAGCAAAAGCCACCCTTTTCCTTCCTCTTTTCACTGCATAACAATCTGCATCAGCAATACAGCTTGGTACATTTTAAAAAGACACTCAATCCTGTAACACTATCATTCTTGTCACAGCATGTCGAGCCTGCTGTGCAATGACTACAGTGCCTTCTCTTCTTTCACCCTCCTACCTTTCAGACATGTCTTGCTGTGGCATAAAATCCTCACATCTTGCATAGGGCTATTTGCCTACAGTCAAAGCTTATCTTCCCATCTTTGCCCCTGCATAGGGAGGTAGCTCTACACCCTCTGAGGAGAGGTGACCTGCACGGATCCTGGCTGGGGCAGTAGGGATCCACTGTCTCCAAGGAGACGCTGTCACCTCGCAACGCAGTCACGTTAGGAGCTATTGTTACCAATCTCTTAAGCACATCAAACAAATTCCTCTGCTGATCTAGCTGGTATCAATGGACCTTCCTTCCAGAAGGTGGCTAAAGATAGGTTGGTGATACCTGTAGCAAGATACATGATCATCCAGATGAATCTCTGGTGTGCTCGAGCCAGCAACCACGCTTTTGTGAATTCCTTTTATGTTTTTACCCACTCAAAGTTTATCTTTTCTTTGCTTTAAAGATCCTTCCTTCATTAATGGCTGTTAAATGTTTTATTAATTTTATCCAAAACTTTGGATGGATAGAAAATAGCTACTTTGCCCAGGGAAGTTGTGGCTACTCCCTCCCTGGAGGTGTTCAAGGCCTGGTTGGAGGAGGCCTTGAGTGACCTGTATGAGTGGGAGGTGTCCCTGCCTATGGTAGGGGGTTGGGACTAGATGATCTTTGAGGTCCCTTCCAACCTTACCATTCTATGATTCTATGATTCTACACTTATAGGAACTTGGACTTGATAATCTCAAAGGTCTTTTCCAACCTGATTAATTCTGTGATTCTGTGATCAATTCTGCTCATGAAAGTTCTTCATCAGCATCTCTTAGAATCATGGAACCATAGATTCATAGAGGTTGGAAGTGAGCTCTGGAGATGATGAATCCAAACTCCCTGCCAAAGTAGAATCACCTAGAGAAGGTCACACAGGAACATACTGGTCTTGAAACTCTGGAGACAGAGAGAGTACAGCCTCTCTAGACAGCCTGATCCTGCTCTGGCACCTCACAGTAGTGCTGGTTTCCAGTGTGTGTCCATTGCTCTGTGATTTGGTGGCATGTGAAGCTCTGAGATCAACCACATGGGAGCATGGGCACCGCTGAAAAGAGCCTGGCCCCATCTTATTGACACTCACCCTCCAGGTACTTGTAAATATTAGTAAGATCCCCTCTTGTTCACTTTGTCCTTGCCTCATTTGAACACAGAATGACAGAATCCCAGAAACATGCAGCTTGGCAAAGCACCTCAGGAGCACCAAGTCCAACCTAGAACCCTACTCTACAAGATTCAACTTAAACCATAGCCCTAAGCACCACATCCAAACCACCCTTAAACACATTCAGGGAGGGTGACTCCACCACCTCCCTGGGCAGCTCATTCTAGTCTCTGTGACTAGACTCACAGACCAACTCTCTGTGAAAAACACTTTCCTCATGTCCAATCTCAGCCTCAGCTTGAAGCTGTGCACAGACATCTAATAAACAACCCCCCCCCCCCTCCCCAGGTTTCCTTCTTTGAGTTTGCATCTGAGAGTGCAAACAAGAGACTCTTCTCTTGGTGGAGGTAGGTCAGTTTCACCTCTACTTTTATATTCTCCTCTTCTTAAATCATTAAAGCTCTAGGTTCTGAGAAGCAGTCTAATGAAGCTCCCTCCAGAATCATTTCAGCTGGGAAAGACCTTTAATTAATCATCAAGTCTAACCATTCACTGTGTGCAGTTCTGGAGCCCCCAGCACAGGAAGGACAAGAAAGTGTTGGAGTGGGTCCAGAGGAGGCCACAAAGATGCTCAGAGGGTTGCAGCAGCTCTGCTATGAACACAGGCTAAGAGAGTTGGGGCTCTGTAGCCTGGAGAAGCAAAGGTTTCCAGGAGACCTTAGAGTAACCTTCCAATATCTGAAGGGGGCCTACAGGAAGGCTGGGGAGGGACTATTGACAAGGTCTTGTAATGACAGGACAAGGGGCAATGGGTTTGAACTGGCAGAGGGGAGATTGAAACTGGATGTTAGGAGGAAGTTGTTTGCAGTGAGGGTGGTGAGACACTGGCACAGGTTGCCCAGGGAGGTTGTGACTGCTCCCTCCCTGGAGGTGTTCAAGGCCAGGTTGGACGAGGCCTTGAGTGACCTGTGCTAGTGGGAGGTGTCCCTGCCTATGGCAGGGGGGGTGGAACTAGATGATCTTTGAGATCCCTTCCAACCTAAACCAGTCTATGATTCTACAATTCCTCATCTCAAAAATGTGTTATAATGTTCTCCTGGCTCACCCAAAGTGCTGACACTGGCAGCATGCCACAGGTGGAATTGCAGCAGCCCAATATTGTTACGGGCACCGGCGAGTCCCTGCTGAAGTTTACAGATTGCTTTTAAACTCCACCAGCAGTTACGGGAAGCAAGTTGCAGTGCTGTGCTGTGTAAGGTTATAATAGAGCACTCAATCATGCCCTATTGATCTGCATCTCCCACATCACAGCCATAGTTCCTTCTCCACCTGAGTTCCTCAGCTCCATACTGGGAGAAAGGATAAATAGATTAAGATGGATGCGGGGAAAAAAAACTGCACCAGTAAACCCTTCTGCCCAGGGACCTTCAACTGGAAATATCATACAGTCACAAAGCTCTTTGGTTCAGACTTCCTACCTTTCAATTTCTTCACAGACAAATGATTCCCTGTTCTCCTTTTCCTTCAGAATTCTCTTTTCTTTGTGGTTGTTAGAAAGGTTGATCACTGTAAATTCTTTCTGTATAGAGAGACGTGTGCTTCCCTCAACAGTGACTGAGGTCTCCAAAATATGCTCTTAGGGATTCTGCTTGCAAACTTCACTGTGCCAGGGAAGCATATCAGCATGATGTTTATCAGAAGATTTCAGCTCCTATGCAGAGGTACTTTGTGTGGTTCCAAATGCTGAGCTGTTGGATTGTTACCTGCAATTCACCAGTCACTCCATGCAGCTTTCACTGAAAATCGAGGTGGTATTGACTCGGTTTATTAAAGGATGGGGAGAGGACAAGGTTTAAGCAATCCCAAGCACAACTCCAGGTTGGGTGGTGAATGGCTGAGAGCAGCCCTGAGGAAAAGGATCTGGGAGTCTGGGGTGATGAAAAGCTCAACATGAGCCTGCAGTGTGAGTGCAGCCCAGACAGCAACTGTGTGCTGGGTTGCAGCAAGAGCAGTGTGGGCAGCAGGGCAAGGGAGGAGATTCTGCCCCTTTGCTCTGCTCTTGTCAGACCCCATCTGGAGTCCTGTGTGCAGTTCTGGAGCCCCCAGCACAGGAAGGACATGGAAGGGTTGGAGCCAGTCCAGAGGAGGCCACCAAGATGCTCAGAGGTCTGCAGCAGCTCTGCTGTGAGGACAGGCTGAGAGAGTTGGGGCTCTGCAGCCTGGAGAAGAGAAGGCTTCCAGGAGACCTTGGAGTGGCCTTCCAGTATCCGAAGGAGGGCTACATGAGTGCTGGGGAGGGACTATTGACAAGGTCTTGTAATGACAGGATGAGGAGTAATGGGTTTAAACCAGAAGAGGGGAAATTTAAACTAGATGTAAGGAAGAAGTTGTTTGCAGTGAGGGTGGTTGAAACACTGGCACAGGTTGCCCAGGGAGATTGTGTATCACAGAATCATAGAATGTGATCTTCAATCACATTCTGTGATTCTGTGACCCACAACCTCCCTGGAGGTGTTCAAGACCAGGTTGTATGAGGCCTTGATTGACCTGTTCTAGTGAGAGGTGTCCCTGCCTATGGATGATCTTCGAGGTCCCTTCCAACCTAAACCATTCTATGATCCTATGATCTTTTCTCTGTCTGTTCAGCCAGAAAAAAAAAAAAAAATTAAAAATTATTTATTTCTAAATTAAAGAGGACTGCAAATTGGGGCCCTTCTACTTACCATTTTTCCTCTCTGCATCAAATGAAAGGCATCAGTCCACATCACAGCCTAATGAGCTTCAGATCTTCCACAGCAAATGCATTCCTCATAAAGCACATGAAAAATTAGCTGTGTGCTATTCCAGTGAAATGACATATTTAAGATGGTCTTGGCCTTTCCTTTATAAACACTATTTTTCAGATCTTTACAACCTGCCCATAAAGATGTGCTTCTGCCAAGAAACTCAGCAGCACGTCCCAGCCTAGCAAGTAAGAAATAAATCTTTCCCTCTTTATTCGATTTTGATCAGCAATTTCTCTCTTTGAAATGGCTGAGCAGGGCAAATACAGGGTGGGCACTGGTCTCAACCATGTGTCTTTGCCATCTATGTTGGACTGAGTGAATGCTTCCCTGCATGTCACAGAACCACAGAATTAACCAGGTTGGAAGAAACTTTTAGATCACTGAGTCCAGCCTATCACCTAACACCTTCCAATTAACTAAACCATGGCACTAAGTTCCTCATCCAGCCTCCTTTTAAACACCTCCAGGGATGGGGACTCCACCACCTCCCCAGGCAGCCCATTCCAATGCCAATCATTCTATTTGTGAAGAACTTAGAATCATAGAAGCAACCAGGTTGGAGGGGACCTCCAAGCTCACCCAGCCCAACCTAGCACCCAGCCCTAGCCAAGCAACCAGACCATGGCACTAAGTGCCCCAGCCAGGCTTTGCTTCAACATCTCCAGGGATGGGGACTGCACCACCTCCCTGGGCAGCCCATTCCAATGCCAATCACTCCCTCTACCAAGAACTTCCAACTAACATCCAGCCTAGACCTGCCCTGGCACAACTTGAGACTGTGTCCCCTTGTGTCCCCCCCACTGGTTCCCTGGGAGAAGAGACTCCCACACACAGGTACAAGAAATATGCATGAACTGGGCAGAATCTGCCTCATTCTAAGATCTGATTCATGATGGAAACAATTTAAATTGTGTTTTCTGCAGGCCCAGAAACTCCCTGATTGAGACTGTGAGTAACCTGATGTAGTTAAAGATGTCCCTACTCACTGCAGAGGGATTGGACAAGATTGCTCCCTCACTGGATGTGTTGCTCCCTCCCTGGATGTGTTGCTCCCTCCCTGGATGTGTTCAAGGCCAGATTGGATGAGGCCTTGAGTAACCTGTACTAGTGGGAGGTGTCCCTGCCTATGGTAGGGGGTTGGAACTAGATGATCCTTGAGGTCCCTTCCAACCTTACCATTCTATGATTCTATGATTCTATGATTCTATGATTCTATGACCTTTGAGGATCCTTTCCAACCAGATTCATTCTATGATTCTGTGACTGTTCTGGAAAGCCAGTGAAGTGGAGTTTGCAGTCTAATTGAAGAGAGCAGACAATAGAGTAGGAGAAAGGAAATAACATTATTCCTCCTCTTTTATGTAGAAATATCTGAAATGATCAAACCATGAAATCCTGGCACTGTGGTGGCCAACAGCAAAACTCCTGTTAAGATGGATGGGGGTCAGCATTCATACAGGATCCCCAGAGACCAACTTCATCAAGATCAGACTAGATGAACAATCCGACATCAAAGCCTCTACATTTAAAAGCTGAGGTTTACTGATCTGACATGGCATTAATCATTGTTAAAGAACACTTAAATGACACTTCTCTATCAGAACCTTTTTATTTTTTTTTTCTCTGAGTCAGGGATACAGCATCTTGTAAAAATCCATTTGCTGCTTGTAAAAATCCATTTTGTTCTTTCTGTACAGCCCTTACTTAAGGTTAGCCTGATTCTTATTGGTGACATCAAACCATAAGGTTGGTGCCACCAGTAAAATCAGATCTAAAAACTTAACAACATTATAGCAACAGCAGTTGCCATAATATGAAAGTTGATATATATTAACTATATACACACACATAAAATTTAATTTCTATATTGATCTTACCTGGTTTGCCTATATCCAGGAATCCATGGCATTTGTGTTGCATGAATCACTTAGAAAGAGAGAATTTCTCTGACTGCCTCATCAGCACACTCTGCATGGATACTCATAGGAAAGGAAGAGTAATTATTAAATGCATATATTCTGATCTGAGCTCCAGCAGGTAAGCAGGCACACTTGCATAAACCAACTGGTTACTTTGCAGAGTCACCTAGGCAACAAATTCCCTTTTTTTTTTTCCTGCCCACTCAGGACTCCAATAAACTATTTGACTCCCGCTGGTAGGGTTTGGAGAGCATTCACAGAGAAAAGCCAAGTACAGCAGAATAAAGCCTTGGATAGAAGCAGAGCAGAGTTAGTGAAGCATTTCATCAGGGTTACCAGACAAAAAGGAATCAACAACTAGCTGCATAAATAATTGAAGTGAAAAGTATATGTCTGCTTTCCTAAGGTGTTATAAAGCCATGAATTCCAAAAGGGTTGAAGAGGCTGTAACCAAGCAACAAGTACTGAAATGTGGTTCTCTCTTCTGGAAAAACAATGGGCTTGCAAGTCATGATGACAATATCTGGCACTGAAGATTGAGACTTTCCATTGATTTTCTGGTCTTTGGATCAAGCCATGCAAAGCTATGTTTATGGAATGAAGAATGGCAGTTTGATTTGGCCTAGGAAAGATGCATTGCGGTATCGGATCTGACTTCTCTAACAAAAGGTAGGTCAACAGCTCCTGGATGAAGCAGACTTTTTCTGACATGAAAGAACAAGCACAACTAACTAATGTTTCAATAATTCTTTCCTCAAAAGTTTCTTCTCAAAAGAGTAATGGGCACAACTTCTCTTTTCTTGCACTTGGCAACTTGGCACTTACTCATTCTGGTGGATGAGAAGCTCAATATGAGCTCAGTGTGCTCTGGTAGCCCAGAGAGCCAACCAGAGCCTGGGCTGCAGCAAGAGCAGTGTGGGCAGCAGGGTGAGGGAAATGATCCTGCCCCTCTGCTCCCCACTGCTGAGACCCCACCTGGAGTGCTGCATCCAGTTCTGGAGCCACTATTACAACAGGAATGTGAATGTGCTGGAAGGTGTCCAGAGAAGGGCCACAAGGAGGAGCAGAGGGTTGGAGTTGCTCTGCTATGAGGAGAGACTGAGGGAGTTAAGGTTGTTAAGTCTGAAGAAGAGAAGGCTCCCAGGTGACCTTCTTGTGGCCTTTCAGTATCTCAAAGGGGCTTTACAGGAAAGCTAGGGAGGGACTTTTTAGGATGTTAGATAGTGATGGGACTGGGGGGAATGGAATAAAGCTAGGATTGGGTAGGTTCAGAATGAATGTTAAGAAGAAGTTCTTCAGCATGAGGGTGGTGAGACCTTGGAACAGGTTGCTCAGGGAGGTGGTGGAAACCTCATCCCTGGAGGTGTTTAAGGCCAGGCTGAATGAGGCTCTGGCCAGCCTGATCTAGGGTAGGGTGTCCCTGCCCATGGCAGGGGGGTTGGAACTGGATGATCCTTGTGGTCCCTTCCAACCCTGACTGATTCTATGTATGAAGGAGGAAACAAAATTGTATGCCAAGTGAAGTCGGAGCCATGCAGCACAGTATCACCAGGGTTGGAAGAGACCTCAAAGCTCATTAAGTCCAACCCATCACCACAGACCTCAAGACCAGACCATGGCACCAAGTACCACATCCAAACCCGCCTTGAACACCTCCAGGGACGCTGACTCCACCACCTCCCTGGGCAGCCCATTCCAGTAGCCAATGACTCTCTCAGTCAAGAACTTTCTCCTCACCTCCAGCCTAAACTTCCTCTGGCACAGCTTGAGACTGTGTCCTCTTGTTCTGGTGCTGCTTGCCTGAGAGAAGAAAGCAACCTCCCCCTGGCTACAACCACCCTTCAGGTAGTTATAGACAGCAAGAAGGTCTCCCCTGAGCCTCCTCTTCTCCAGGCTAACCAATCCCAGCTCCCTCAGCCTCTCTCCATAGGGCTGTGCTCCAGGCCTCTCCCCAGCCTCGTTGCCCTTCTCTGGACACGCTCAAGCACCTCAATGTCCTTCTTCAATTGAGGGGCCCAGAAAATTGAGGGGTCCAGAATCCTTAATCCACAAAAGCACATTAAGCTTATGCTCAACCCTTTGGCCCTTAGAAGCAATGCCACTAGATTCAGCTGGAGCAGAGCTGAACTTGTATGTGCAGATAGAAAAAACCAAAAAAACCCAAAAAACCCAAAATGAAACAAAATAACCCCCAAATGATATCTGCCAGATTTCTCACAAGAGATTGAACTGAACATTTTTTTCACAGAGGTCATGGTTTCGAGCTCACTGAAATGGAATAGGCAAACTACCATCCATTTTAATGAGCTTTCTGCCACTCTGCACTTCTCCAAATGCCATTTCTGTCTAATTTCTCAAAGTTTGAAACTTCTTATCAGCAGCTGCCAAAACAAACAAGCTCAGACATTCGATGAAGCCACCCAGAGATGAAAACTCTGATATGAGGGCAGTCTCATTTGCCTCATCCACCTCTTTATTATGAATCTCATGTTTCATCTTTTCACATGTTAATCGTTAAGAATTCCCGGCGGAAGGCAACATTCATTAAGTGCTTCCTAATTTATCGAAGGTAAGTTTCAGTAGGTAATTTTAATCACATGAAAATCATTCCAAATTCATTTTGATAAGCAATTTCCTGTCGCAGCCTTGTGAAGCTTCTTTTTACACTGTGTGATCTGAAGCAGGATCTCTGCTTCTGCTCCTAACTTTCATCGTGGCAGATGTCCTCGTATTTCCAGAAATTGTATTTATTTATGGAACTGCTGCCAGCTGCTCAAGAGTTATGTTTCCTGGGTTGTATTTTGAGGTGTGGGATTTTTAGGGGTTTGTTTTTGTGGGTGGTTTTTGGGTTGGTTGGTTTTGGTTGTGGGGTAGGGGTTTTTTGTTGTTGTTGCTGTTGGTTTTGGGTTTGGTTTCCTTTTTTTTTTTTTGTTGGTTTTGGTTTGGTTTGTTGGGGTTTTTTTGTTTGTTTTTGTTTGGTTTATTGTTGGTTTTGGAATTGGTTGGTTGGTTGGTGGTTTTTATTTGCTTTTGGTTGGTTGGGGTTTGGGTTTGTTTTTTTTTTCTTTGGTTGTTTGTTGTGGTTTGTTTTGGTTTTTTTGGGGTTTTTTTGGTGGAGAACTGATCACCTGAATTCTATGAGTCTGTGATTCTAAGCCCTTCTGCCCCTGTGCTCAGCACTGATTAGGGCACACCTTGAGTGCTGTGTCCAGTTCTGGGCCCCTCAATTTAAGAAAGATGTTGAGGTGCTGGAAGGTGCCCAGAGAAGG
>VWZE01020848.1:84475-111865 GCA_013396675.1 Eubucco bourcierii | reverse complement strand
CCCCCCCCCCCAGTGCTAAACTAAAAAGCTGGATTTGCAACTTCTCACTGCATGTGGAGTTGTACTATTTGAGTGCTTACTACAGCTGCTGAATACAATACTAACCATGTCAGACATGACCACACACTTGCCTAAGCAGGACTTATGCCTCTAAAGAGCCAGAAATTAATGGTCTAACATTTGCTTTCCCATGATTCATGGAGTTTCAGGAATTGTTACAATGTACTAGGAGGGGCAATGGAAGGCCTAGTAAAACACTGGATTAAGAAAACTCTCAGGGCAGCAACACTTGAAAGTACACTTACCACAGCTGTAATTACAAGCCTGAGTGGCCACGGCTGATCTCTAACCTCAAACACTCCCATTCCCTGAGTCTGCACCAGGGGAAAAAAAAAAAATTAAAAAATCTTTACCATGGCCTTGTTAAACAACTATTTCCTTATAGCTGTTGTGAAGGTCCTACTAGTTTAACCTGTTTATATAGACTCACACCAAGACACTGCAAAATTACAGCACTACCTACCTCAAAGCCCTCAGGTTGTTCAGATTTTCACAGGTCTCACCACTGCCTTCGTGCTGAATTGTTTCAGGAAGGGAACTTCAGTCACATTCACCTGCTGTTTGGCATCACCACTCCCTCTAACAACTGCTGAGATGACTACTTCCAGGAACTCTGACTAGGTATTTGCCACTGTAAAGTACTGCTCAAACTGTGGGTGTCTTGGTATATTTGGGTTATGAAATTCTTAATGAATTATCAAAGAGGTCAAGCTCCTTGCTTCGAAATAAAAGCTTAAAGTCTCAAGCAGTGCCTTTCACAACCAAAATTATTTTCTCTAATTTTCTGCTAAGCTTAACTGTGACACCAGCCTAGCTAAGAATTCTTTAAGGTGCTTGTTTTTCAACTGGACTAACTATGCCAGTTAAGGTAGCCAAGTATGACACTAATATGGATGTAAAAGGTCAAATTTTGCCAGTTTGGGGATGTTTTATTTGAGTATCTCTTTGATATCAATCATGGAAGGAAAAGAAAAAAGGAAATTAAGATACTACTCTGACTGTGTACACATAATGGATGGGACAAGAAGAATGTCAAACTGTAGTAACAAAGCATTTTTACAGCAGCATTTCATTTCACTGGCAAAGACAAGGAAGGTCTGGAACACATTGCCTGAGGAGGTCTCTAGATTCACTAGATGCCTTTATGCACACAGTACCCCATCTGGAGTCCTGTGTGCAGTTCTGGAGCCCCCAGCACAGGAAGGACATGGAAGTGTTGGAGTGGGTCCACAGGAGGCCACAAAGATGATCAGAGGGCTGCAGCAGCTCTGCTATGAGGACAGGCTGAGAGAGTTGGGGATCTGCAGCCTGGAGAAGAGAAGGCTTCCAGGAGACCTTAGAGTAGCCTTCCAGGATCTGAAGGGGGCCTACAGGAAGGCTGGGGAGGGACTATTGACAAGGGCTTGCAATGACAGGACAAGGGGCAATGGGTTTGAACTGGCAGAGGGGAGATTGAAACTGGATGTTAGGAGGAAGTTGTTTGCAGTGAGGGTGGTGAGACACTGGCACAGGTTGCCCAGGGAGGTTGTGGCTGTTCCCTCCCTGGAGGTGTTCAAGGCCAGGTTGGAGGAGGCCTTGAGTGACCTGTGCTAGTGGGAGGTGTCCCTGCCTATGGCAGGGGGTTGGAACTGGATGATCCTTGAGGTCCCTTCCAACCTTACCATTCTATGATTCTAAGAAGGTTAGACAAGCACATCAGAAGTCAAGAGATGGTTGACTGTGACTTGGGAAAGTAGATGAACTAGGAGTGTGTTTCAAAGGTTTTTTGAATACAGTGTGCATTTTCTCCATCCTCCACATACTGGAAAATATAAAAGCATCTATGTCTCCAAACACACACACACATCTCCACCCACATACACTCTATGGTCCCACATTAAGAAACAAAACTCTCCTCAAGTGCTGAAAAGTATTTTACCTACGTAATGAATAGAGAGTTCACATGGAAGATGCATGAGTGCAAGAAAAAACAACCTGCAAGAAACATGAACCCGCTCCTGGATCTATGCTCTAAGCAAAATTAAATGACTGTTAAGGGAAAACTAAGAAAGGGTTCAAAGTCTCTTCTGGTGCAATGATTCTGGAATTCTTTGGCAAAACAGGTAGGTAAAGTCCAAACCTCTGTTCTGTGGCAGGGATGATAACACAGCAGTCACTGTGAGGTTTATGGTTATTTTGTAAACCTCATGAGGATCCAAGTTGGGTTCACTTTGTTTCTTTGGTTTTATTCCAAAGGCCAGAAACATTACATTTTTTTCCCCTTGGCTTCAACTACTACACAAAAATATTTTGAGCTACTCAGAAGATTTGTGTGTGTTCAGTCATAAGGGGAAAAAAAAAAAAAAAAGTTAATTACACAACCCAATTAGGCATTTTATGTCCCCAGGCCAAGTCACTGTTTGTCCACAGGAGGCATGGATAATCTTGGTTTATCTCACTTTATAAAAGTAGTCTTTACTGTTTTTCAGTAACTGAAGCTATCAGCAATCTGCTGTTTCTCATACCTTATGAAATTGAGGCAAAATGGCTAAACCTGCTTGAATTTAGCTCAGATGTCAGTTTATTGTCAACATGATCTGGTTTTCTTCATATATATAACAACAAAATTCAAGGCTGAATTCCTGATAAAGCAGCACACACACACCAGGGCTCAGCTGAAAACAAATGTGAGCAGCCAAGCACATGGTATAAAACAAGTCTCTAATTTTGGGGCCTATGTATGACATAAAATATTCTAGGGCAAAAAACCAAAGCATAAGAAAACAAAACAAAAACCAAACAAATGAACAACAACCAAAAAAATCCCTCAACCAGACAAACTAAAAACTCAATGAATCATAGAATGGTAAGGTTGGAAGGGACCTCAAGGATCATCCACTTCCAACCCCCTGCCATAGGCAGGGACATCTCCCACTAGTACAGGGAGCTCAAGGCCTCATCCAAGCTGNAAACCCACTGCCCCTTGTCCTGTCATTACAAGACCCTGTCAAGAGACCCTCCCCAGCCTTCCTGTAGGTCCCCTTCAGATCCTCGAAGGCTACTCTAAGGTCTCCTGGAAGCCTTCTCTTCTCCAGGCTGCAGAGCCCCAACTCTCTCAGCCTGTCCTCACAGCAGAGCTGCTGCAGCCCTCTGAGCATCTTCATGGTCTCCTCTGGACCCGCTCCAACACTTCCATGTCCTTCCTGTGCTGGGGGCTCCAAAACTGCACACAGTAGTCAGCACACAAAACCCCCCCAACCACCACCAAAAATACAAATACCACCAAAAACTACGCCTATTTGTTTTCAGAACCATCACAACTTAAAAAATTATATGCAAGGATGACCCACTTAGCATTTCACTTACTGAACACGTAAGAAGTATTTAGGAACAGAAAATATCACAGTACCATGGATTTTTTAATCCAAAACTCATTAAAGAATTGAAAGACTTTAATTATCTCACATTTCGCATATATGAAATCTGTGTGCACACATTAAAAATCTTTCCTAAGTTCATAAATAGATTTTTTTTTTCCTTGGGTAATGAAAAATCTAAGTCTATTTGAGGAGGAGCACAAACCCTTCCTGTAACTGCAGTATGATGCACAAAGCTTTTTAAAAGATTCAAACTGAAGACAAAAACATCTTTGGTTGCTGCTACAGGAGGAACTTAGAGATAGCACAGACATTTTACTTCCAAACGCAAGAAGCCAGCAATAAAAGAAAGAAAAAATGCTGAAACAGCTTTGGACTGCAGTAAGACAGAAAAAAATTGACACTTGGTGTTTTTCACCTTAGCAACCTGATGCTACCAATACTCTGCTAATGAAACTCCACCAAGCTGTGGGCTCCCACTCAAACATCAACCTCACTGCCTCTTCCTTGTGTTGAAGACAGACAGAATAACTGTAATTGGTACTCACTGCTGAAGATGTGCAAACTAGTATTGTTATGGAGAGATTGCTACAAAAAAACCTAAAACTGGTCATTTTTCTTGCCATAAAGACATGATAGTTGCAGTGTATTTAAACATATAAGTAAGCTTCATGAACTGTGTGATAAATTATCTTCATGTCTTCCAACTAATTCACACACCTTCAACATTTGATGTGCTTAGTTGGATTCTGTACTGTACGCAGTACTCCAGACCCCATCCGGAGTCCTGTGTGCATTTCTGGAGCCCCCAGCACAGGAAGGACATGGAACTGTTGGAGTGGGTCCAGAGGAGGCCACCAAGATGCTCAGAGGAGTGCACCAACACTGCTATGAGGACAGGCTGAGAGAGTTGGGAGTCTTCAGCCTGGAGAAGAGAAGGTTTCCAGGAGACCTTAGAGTAGCCTTCCAATATTTGAAGGAGGTCTACAGAAAGGCTGGGGAGGGACTATTGACAAGGGCTTGCAATGACAGGACAAGGGGAATGGGTTTGAACTGGCAGAGGGGAGATTTAGACTGGATGTTAGGAGGAAGTTGTTTGCAGTGAGGGTGGTGAGACACTGGCACAGGTTGCCCAGGGAGGTTGTGGCTGCTCCCTCCCTGCAGGTGTTGAAGGCCAGGTTGGAGGAGGCCTTGAGGGAGCTGTGCTAGTGGGAGGTGTCCCTGCCTACGGCAGGGGGTTGGAACTGGATGATCCTTGAGGTCCCTTCCAACCTTACCACTCTATGATTCTATGATTCAGAAATGTGCTGTAACTCATCAGGTAATCATCTCCAACATATGGGAACACAGCAAAGTCTAAATACCAGCTTACACAATGTGTGTTAGTGCTCGCAGTCCCTATTTGCATTGCCAGCTCGAATAGTATCATGGGATTTTAAAGGCATTTTAATACCACATAACAGCTACTGCTAACATTCCTATGCCAGGACTCTTTGAAATACATTTCCAGAACTCAAATCAGTGGTTCATCCAATTTATGCACACAACCTTGGCCCAAGAACTCTAAGGATGGTTTAGGTAGGAAGGCACTTCAGAGCTCATCTACTCCAACCTCCCCACCATGGGCAGGAATGCCTCTCTACTAGACTCAGCTGCTCAAGGCCTCATCCAACCTGGCCTTGAATGCCTTCAGGGAGGAGGTATCCACAACTTTCCTGGGCAGCCTATTCCAGAGTCTTACCACCCTCGTACTGAAGAGTTTCTTCTTAAGATCCAGTCTAAACCTACACTCCCTTAGCTTCAAACCACTCCCCCTTGTCCTATTGCAAGGCACCCTTTTGAAAAGTCTCTCTCCTGCCTTCCTGTAGGATCCCCTTCAGGTATTGAAAGGCAGCTATAAAGTCCCTTTGGAGTCTTCCCTAGGTTGAACAACTCTCTCCTTGCAGAGGTCTTCCAGCCCTTCTTATGATTTAATTCTTTTTCAGAATAAGAGTACACAGGTTTTTACTCAAAACCAAGAACAGCTCAGATTCCCACAGAAACAGCCAATCTCAGGTGAAATCATTTCAGAGGCTGCAGCCCAACACTGCTCAGGCCCAGATATATTAAAAAACAAATCAAAAAATGTACCAACAGCAACAACAACAAAAAAAAAAAGTGATTTCCCAAAGCATTTCCATAGCTTGCATAAAGACATCAATTACCATAGCTTGTCTTCTGAATTAATGATTCATAGTGCTGGATTATTCATGCAAGTTGGCCTGCTGAACATTACACTTTGACTCTGGGGAGAAAGTATAGCATGTCTTAATTAACTGTATTTTGTATAAGACAGAAGACAGGGAAAAATTGTTTCTCTAGTCAACCAGGTAAAATGTAAGAAAATAAAATGAGTGATAATTTAAATATGAAAAGGGAAAAAAACCCAAACCTTCAGCAGTCACCATAATCCACATTTGAAGTGAACTAGCATGAGGACATTGTCTCAAGTGAGCTCTACAAAGTAATTCCAAATTGCTGTTTTGTTGAATGAGCTGATTTGAGATCTCTTCCATTTAAGCATGAAAAATGTGGAAATTTCATGTTAATATGCTGTTTCCTGCCACAGGCACATCCTCACAAGACTCCAGTGATGCCACAATTTCTCCTTTCAAAAGGCTATCAAGTAGTTTCACAGCCTTGACTGAAATTCAACTCGCCACTGCACGTTGCTCTGAGTGAATGATCTGTTATTACCTCAAACATTTTGTAAATGAATGCTGCACCCTAAGAGCCTCCTTGAACGGAGGTAATATTTATGTGTTGTGTAAGGCTACTGATGGTATTTGTTACTCTGCTCGGGACAGTGCAAAAACAACTCTGCAACTCAAACAATCTCTGTGATTTACCATTGTTAGCTTTCAAAGTGTTATTCAATCAGTGTATTGAAAGATTTACAAAACAAGAATGGAAAGTCCCTGATAAATGTTACCATTTATCCTTACAGTAAGTAAAATGAATGATCTAATATCTCTAAAAATCTATACCAAGCTGCTCTAGGACAGCAAAGACTGCCAAGCTTGATGAATTATATGACCACCTTAGTTGCTTACATGGCTTATATACAATACATTAAGGTTGTTAAAAGTATTAATCACATTCAAATAGACCTTTACCTTTTCACAAACTAATACTCTCATGTCTTACACTCATTACTGGATTGTATTTTTTGAGTAGGAAGAATCTGCTTTCATTGTATATCAAAGAAGCATGGGTTAAGTAGAGATTAAACGACTTCACTACCAAAGAATCTAAAAAGAAGGCAGCTTTTTTTCCCTTTTTCCTTTAAAATGATCCTTATCCAGCTGTGTTACCTTCTCTGAGCTCCCAGGACAATCCTTAGAGTCTTTGAGAAAGAAATTTAATTTTGTCCTTTCTCTCTTGGTGCTTCAGCAGCATTTCAGGGGATTCTCCTAAAGCCTTACAATTTATAAGGAATTAAGTAATAACTCAAAGATATGATAGTAACAGATAAGGATTAGGAAAGGATGGTGAATATCAATCCAATTAGAATCACAGGATCATAGAATTGTTTGGGCTGGAAAAGATCTCCAAGATCATAGAGTCCAACCAATAACCCAATGGTGCTAAGTCCACCACTAAGACATGTCCCTAAGTGCCCAATCTACAGGTTTTTGAAACACCTCCAGGGACAGCAATTTTGTGACTTCCCCTGGCAGCCTGTTGCAGGACTTCACTATTCTTTCAGTGAAGATTTTTTTTTTCCCCCCCTAATGGCAAATATAAACTTCCTCTGGTGCAATCTGAGGTCATTTCTTCTCATTCTGTCACTTGTTTCTTTGGAGAAGATACTGATCCCCACCTCACTACAACCTCCTTTCAGAGAGTTGTAGAGGGAGATGATCTTGCCTCAGCTTTCATTTTCTTCAGGCAACTCCTGTTCTTCAGACTCTTCACCAGCTTTGCTGCCATTCTCTAGACACACTCCAGCACCTCAATGCCCTTCTTGTAGTGAGGGACCCCAAACTGAACTCTACACTCGAGGTGTAGCAGAGCACAGGAGGACAACCACTGCCCTGGTCCTGCTGGCCACACTATTGCCAATACAGGGCCAGGATGCTATTTGCTGCCTTGGCCATTTGGGCATACTGCTGGCTCATATTCAGCCAGCTGTCGACCAGCACTCCCAGGTTCTTTCCTGCTGGGCAGCTTGTCTAGCCACTCCTTCCCAAGCCTGAAATGACAAATGGCAATGCATCATATCCTAAATCTGCCTCTAAAGGGCTTTCTCTACAGGTAAGGATGATACCTTGTTTCAGCCTATCTCTATGTAACAACTCTGAGATCCAGATTTGAGTTTACTGTGTGCAGTTCTGGAGCCCCCAGCACAGGAAGGACATGGAAGTGTTTGAGCCAGTCCAGAAGAGACCACAAAGATGCTCACAGGGCTGTAGCAGCTCTGCTGTGAGGACAGGTTGAGAGATTTGGGGCTCTGCAGCCTGAAGAAAAGAAGGCTTCCAGGAGACCTTAGAGTAACCTTCAAATATTTGAAGGGAGCCTACAGGAAGGCTGGGGAGGGACTATTGACAACATCTTGTAAGGGGTTTGAACTGGCAGAGGGGAAATGGAAACTGGATGTTAGGAGGAAGTTGTTTGCAGTAAGGGTGATGAGAAACTGGCACAGGTTGCCCAGGGAGGTTGTGGCTGCTCCCTCCCTGGAGGTTTTGAAGGCCAGGTTGGGCAAGGCCTTGAGCTCCCTGTACTAGTGGGAGGTGTCCCTGCCTATGGCAGGGGGTTGGAACTGGATGATCCTTGAGGTCCCTTCCAACCTTACCATTCTATCATTTTATTTCGTAGTGCTCTTGTTGAGAAATATGCTTTAACCTCTTCAAGAATTTATTTGCTTTGTGGCTAAGTGAAAGCTTGTCCTCTTCAAGCTAAAGGGTATTTTCCTGTCACTTCATATATGAAGATCCAGTATCAGTTATGCCAAATTCACAACTGTGTTGTGTTTTGATAGTGTGTGTACATTTTCCTCCCTCACATTCGTATATGAAAAATCACCAATGGCATTTTTTTGCCTCATGCATATCATCCCCTCAAAATAAATCTACTTACAGTCAGTTTGCTTCTACCTCACTTTCATGGGTATTTTCACTATAGGTCCTGCTGCTCCATATCCCCCAAAATTAGACTTTTCTGCTTGCTCATTTTCCTGATATTTGCTTTTCTTGGTATGTCCTCAAATCCAATATCTTGCCTGCTCTAGTATTTCAACTCAGAGCAGATGGGAACTGCCAGCTACATATGATGCCAAGTAACTTCTGTGCAAGGGGAGACTCCAAAAATTCCAAAATCCACACAGGTTTTTGTGCTACCGTGACATTTTCTGTGCCTCAGAGATGCCAAGAAGGACTATCAATGGCACTCTCCTTCTGGAAGTGGAAAACAAGCATGGTGGTAGCACACTGACTACACAGGAGTTAGTAAATTGAGGAGCTGCATTCAGGCATGCAAGGCATATGAGACTTCAGAACCTGTCCCCAGAAGTATGAGAATATTTACAGCTACAAAGCACAGCAAACATTGTTTCAGACAATGCTTAGTCCTGTCAGCCATCATCCTTCTCTACAGTTAGGCCTGGGCACCAAGAGAGACCAATAAAACAGACAAGCAGGTGAAGAGGGAAGGCCCATATCAGATGCAGAGCAATGACCTAAGCCAACAGCAAACCATCCCTGCCTGACTTCCACTACTATCAGTTACAGACAACACATAATCCCTATCCTGTGACAGGTCAGTTTTACTGCAGGATAAAAATGGGATCATAGCAAGCAAAGACCAAAACAGTGTTGAATGAGAAGGGTTCAGTTCTGTATCTCCTATGTCTGCAGCTTAGGTGCTAGATGGTGGTTGTTTCAAACATCTCGCTTAAGAGATTCTCAAACATTTGTGTCCTCCTCTTCCCAGCTCCTCAGTTTGCAGCCCTCCACTAATAGCTACTTTGGACAGAGACAACTGTGAGAATGAATGAGTTTATGAATTCTAGGACTGAACTGACTACAGCCAGTCACAGGACAGGGCAAAAAAAAGAAGGGAGCCCATCACATGTACAGTTTTGAACCAAGATCTTGCTTTTCCCGCTACCATGTGTAGCAGGTACATTAAGTATTAAACTAAAAGTCTCTTCTGTCATCTACAACTCAAACATCAGCTTTGTCAAATATTATCTGAATCTTCACTTTAGAAATGTAGCCACATTTGGTGGCTTTGGGTTTGGTTTTTTTTAAACAACAGAAACACCTGCTGCCTGTAACCTTACCCTGAATAAATAATGTTACTTTCATAAAGAGGTTTTTACTCACCATATGTAACTGCACATGTTTTTAAAGACAAAACACAGTTACTACTGTGTTTTAAAAGTCCATATCCAGTTTAATAAGAAGCTAGTTTATTTCTCTCTAGTACTTGCAAGGATCATTACATATCTTCCAACTCCCACTAATTACTTTGGGTTTGGCAGACATAACTGTTTCTTCCTCCTGCGTTTCTGAATAAATCTGAAATTAACAAGTCAATAAACTGATGTATTTACAGTAAAAATAACTTGGCTCCCCTCTCTTCTTCCTCCCACTTCTCGTATTTCTCTATGCAGATGAAAAGGTTATCTCATTCACCTACAGGTTTTATGGATACTAATAGCAATTTGGGCAGGAACCTCAGCATCTTTCCTTTACATCAAAAGGATCTCAAGTTGAAGACCTGATATTACAGTAAGCTATTTGTGTTGTCTTAGGCTTTGATTAATAGCTTTAAATAGTTTAGAAACTAGAGCAAATGCTTCTTTTGGAAAAAAAAGATAGCTGAGAAAGAAAACATGAGTTGCTTCAGTGAACTCAAATTGCTATGTGAAGTACACAATCATTAAATGCTCCAAGAGTTGCTTTAATTTAAATGTGGAAAGAAAAGCATTTGAAAAGGGCAGTTTCGGTGTACCAATTAAAACAGAGGTCTTAAATCTTTAAACTTATTTTCTTTCTAACTACAACTTACATAACTGAGATGTATGGGGGAAACTGGGGCAGCAAACCTGACCTCAGACTTAGAAATAGTTGCTGAAAAACGACGTTTTGCTATTCTGTCAAGGAAGGAGGCAATCTCCGGTGGCTAAGTGATGGTGAAGAGTTCAGACAGGCTGTCTTCGGCAAAGTACCCACGCTCCTAACCCTACCTTGACATGACAGCCAGTTAACACCATCATGTTGAAAAGTAGATGTCCAAGTTCTCCAGTTTACTCCAAACTTCTCTGGGAGAATCAAGGGCTGGAACGGCATCGCTGCTCAAAAAGTAACAGATGCAAAACTCAGCTAGTGAGGAAGTGTTTGGGTGGACTATCTTAGTGCAAAGGCAATTAAAGTGTTTGCTTTCCCCTGGTGTTTAAGCAAAGCTTTCAGAATTCAGTCAGAATTCTGAAAGTAAAACAAAACCTTGAAAACGTTGTTCGAAAAAGAGCTAGAAAGGGAGTGCCAGTTCACACTTCTCAGATGAGGAAGTCCCCCAAACCCACTGTGAATACAGCAACGTGGATGACAGAAATAGATGAAAGCAGAACAGGGGAACTGAAGCTCTTCCAAAGTTTGGAGAGAGCATTCTTAGCTAACAAGCACTTGGCTTTCTGCATGTAAGAAATCCCACTGCACACGTGGTACAGTTTCAATTTAAATTCTGACAGAATAAATCTTTCTAGAAGAAGCTCCATCAAGTCATCATGGGGTTAGAATTGCCAGACACACACAGCAGATTGGAAACAGCTTACATTATTAAGCAATTATTTGTTGAGATGTAATGGTAATGGGTGAAAGACTGCAGGGCTGAAGTACATAAATGAATGGAAAGACATCTTCTGATTAAGAGGTTGGCTATTTGGTTAAAACTGAATACAACCCCACGGGTTTAACTTTCTTCTCCCAGACAGCATATTACTTGTCATTATTGATTCTTCCTGCAAGAACAGCCTCAAGGTCTGAAAAAAAACATTTCTCAAGAATTATCATAATATTTAAACACTCAACTAAACCAAAAATCCTTTACAACCCAGGAGGTCAAATCTTATTAACCCAAAAGTCAGACACATATTTAACTCATTAGCTTGTATCAGTAAGAAATTTTCTCCTTTCCCATCTCACAGCTCCAGCTCCTTTGCAAAAAGACCAAGAAGGATGCAGATAACTCATGCAGCTTTTATCACATTAGCCACAGTCTGCAGTTTGCATAATCATTAGCTTTGAAGTGTATTAAACAAAGCAGGACATGACCTTACAGTTGATATTTTAATCACACCACATAAAAACAATTCTTTATCATACATACTTTATTAAGGCCACCAAAGGAGATGCTGTTCAGAACTGCTCAAAACACAGAGGCAGAAAAGAACACCAGTACTGCACAGCCCAGGGAAGCCAGACAGTGACCACACCACCAGGAGGGTTCTTGCTTTTAAATGCAGAGTCACCAGACAACTCCCAACACGTACGTGCCTACCTCTCACTTTGGCGGGGCTGAGGGATCAACAAGCAGCAGAATGTACGTGCATATGTACCAGAACAACAGAAAAAAATAAACTGAAGCTTTTTGGTTTAAAGCAATACACTGTAGTGTAGCTTTTCTTATTAGCACAGATCATTTAGCCACATTTATGTTTGGTATAATAAGCAATTACCTATTTAGAAATAGAATTTGGGGGAAGGAAAGTGAATGAGATGACCTGGCATTCTTACAGGGACATCTGGAAATGGATGGTATTTTTTTACGCAGAACTTGAATTCTGTGTTGTTAGAGACCTTCTCCAACATAATCCTCCTTTCTAATAACTGCACTAATGTATTTACACTATAAAAATATACATTCCTAATGCAACTGATGCAGTTTACATATATCCTTGTCATTGTGTACTGCTTTAAGTACCAAGAGCAAAGGTAAGTCCCAAACTTTACAGTTGTTATTGAATTGTGGGGATTATTTTTTTGTCTTTCAGTGCTTAACTTCATTATCTCCAGCACAATTTTCAAAGTAGTTTAAGGAAAAGGTGTTGTTCTGTCAAGCAATTTAAGATTCAGAAAGCATTTCCCTTCCTCCTGTGAAAATACTTGTTACATTATTTCCTACCATCACCAAGTTCCAATAACCTTTTGCCATTCAGTTCACAAGACGAGCAGTGCTTGAACTACACGATTTAAACCCAAGAATTGAAATGATATTCCCAATTTAATTTAACTACTCCGTTGTTTCAAGGATTTGAGGAAAAACACCAAGTTATCACTGATCACAACTGGCTGTACAGATGTCTTTCCCCACCAGCACTACAGTGACCTGTAGCCAGAGATAACTGACTGTATCAGACCAGACAGTGTACAGAAAAACTAAGAAAAACAGATATTTATTTTTAAAGCCATCTTTACACCCTAACTTTTAACATTATTTTGAACACACAGCATAATTAGATGAGTCCTGAGTACAGGACAGATGTACCCTATATTAATTCTTATTCAGGCTGTGCTTTACAAAGGCAGAATAATGTATTGCCTATGCAGAACATGGATTGTCAGAAACTATTTTAAAAGGCACTCAGCCATGCCTAAAGTGTCTCTTCATGGCTGCTGAGCAGCCCAAAAACAAACCTGAAATTTTGAGGAGAAAGGAAAAACCAAAACATTAGGTGTGTTAGTTGAAAAGGACTGTTAAAGAGTTCAGAGTAGGTAGTGCTCAATGTGACATCGCAGAATCACTCACAGTTGGAAGGGACCACAAGGATGATCTAATTCTAATCCCCCTGCCATGGGCAAGGACACCCTACCCTAGATCAGGCTCGCCAGAGACTCATCCAACCTGGCCTTAAACACCCCCAGGGATGTGGCCTCAACCACCTCCCTGGGCAACCCATTCCAGGGTCTCAATCCTCTCTACTGCTACTTTCTGTGATGCAGAAGATTAAATTTTTAATTAAGCTATGAACAAATGCAACACATTTGCAAACTAAATTTCAAAAGAGCTATAACAACATCGCATTCCTAGAACTCTACTAGACCACCAATGAAGAGACTTCCAGTATCTTCCATTTGAGAGGAAGAGGAAGCAAGAAGAAACCCAAGCCTTAAAAGAACACAAAACCACATCACTCTAGCACACTCCTGCAGGGACTAAGTCACTTGGCAGCTCAGAGGTACATTAGTCCTAGGCCATCTTTGGAATCAGTTTCAGCCAGCAGTGCTGTAATTAAAGTGCTCAGCAGGCCAACAGATACAGAGTTTATTGTGTGGTTTCACAGCAAGTGTGAAAGTAGATGAGGGACAACTTCATGAATACTTTCACACACATATGAAGAAATCATTCACTGAACATGGCAGATGGAGAAACAGTCAATGCTGTAAAAAACTGTTTAAAAACTCAATCTTGAGCTCACTTTGAGAATGTGAACATATAGAACAAATGGTCTCATGAAGATGAATTTTGGAACCCATGACTGCAAGTATTAGCAAACTTAATATTGCCACAAGCCTTCACTTTGTATTAGCTCTTAAGTTGCCTTATGTATGTGTAATTATGTAGATGACCCTTACCTTAAAAAAAAAGGCCTACAATCATCTTCCTTCCCTCCCACCCACGGTCATTATTCCTCATCACACTTAGCCAAGCCACAGTAATTCTGAAAAAATGAGCTAGATACCAAAGGATGAATCTAGTCCAAGAATTCATTGCATTAAAAAAAAAAAAATCTGAAAAACTATCATAAAATTAATGACTACATACTCCACATTTTAGCACCTGTAGGACTGCAGCTTTGTAGCTTTACTGTGAAACATACTGATTTCTCTGAAAGGATAAATTACCACAGACACACATTTGGCTCAATCTATGCTATGGCATTTTGGTAAACATCTCTCACCTAAGCAGAACAGCATCTTTTACCGTCAGATTCAAGTCTTGGTCACCCAAAACAACGAGATAAGAATGGGTGAATCAGAGATAGCAGTTGATTTATAATATGCAACTCATACACACGGGAAAAGTTTTTAAGCAGCCCTTTAATACCAAGCCGTGAGGAGTATTTGATAGCGGAGAGATCTGATCAGCACAAACCAAGGTGGAGTGGGAAGAACCCAAACCACTAACAAAGTGTAACAATTCAGCTATTAATTTATGGGGTTCTGTCACTCGGTTTACTTGCTCACCCTCATGAAGGCATCAGGGACCAGCAACACACAGGGAGGCGATCCGCCTGTTCCCAGGCAGGCATCCGAGTCTTCCCACTCAGCCACCTCACAGCTGCACGAAGTTACAGCGCATGTTTGTGACAAGTTTAACGATTTACCTATCGGTCCATCTGCTCACACTGGAATCTCTGTGCCTTGCCGCCACAGGTAACGCTGACCAGGTGTTCGCAAAAGGCGAGTTTTCAGACCGCTGCGTCAGAAACGCAGATACAAATCCCGAACTGACTTAGCACTTTCAACGTACACTCAATTTAGAAGATCGTTTAGCTCCTACAGCTTTCCAGTAACACAATCACATCCACAAACGCACGTTTACTTATATTTTTAGTAGCCAAAAGGCAAAATACTCCATATATATAATATATATCCAGTCTGAAGAGCACCGAAGAAATTAAAAGAACCAGTTTGTCACTGACTGGAACAGTCTCTCAAAAACGGGTTTCAGAAGGACAGCTCCGGTAGAGCAGCGACCAGAAATGCCACATGGACCTGCGCGACATCCCTCTCTCCGGCACGGAGAGGTGTTTCGGAACTGCTGTCGCTGCCGCCACACTTAACCCCAGCGCAACTTGAAACCAAACTGCCTACACCGAGACGCAGCCGGCGGCGAGAGGGGCTGAGGGACGCGCTCCGGCTCCTGAGGAGGCGCGAGCCGTCTCCTTCCCGGCACACGCAAGCCGAGGGACGAGGGCTGACCGAAGACACCTGCAAAGGTTCTGCCACCCCCTTAAGTTCTGCGACCGGAGCAGAAGCACCGCAGCTGCCCACCGCCGCCTCTCCCCTCAGGCGGGGGCAGCCCGCAGCCCCTCAGGCGCTAACGGAACGCCGCGGCGCGAGCTGGCGGCCCCCACATCGCCGCTCCCTCCACCCGCACACGCGTGTCGGAACGGAGCAGCGAAAAGCTTTTCTCCGTCTAAGAGACGAACCGGAGCCGCCGCCCAGAACGCACACCTGCAGCGAAGGGACGAGCGCACTCACCGGCCCGCAGCTGCCGCCACAGCCACGCCCCCGCCCGCTGTCCGCTGCTGCACCCGCCGCTCCGCGCTCCGCCGCGGGTGTGAGCTGCCCCCGCCGCCAACGCTGGGCTAGTCTCCGAGCCCAGCCCAACCCCGCCCCACGGAGGCTCCGCCGGCGCCGCTCTCCGATTGGGAGTTCCCGCCGCCTTCTCCCCCGCCCGTCTCCGCCCCCTAGCCCAGTGTCGCGGTGCATTGTCGGTGTTGTAGTCGAGGCTGGAGAACTACAAAGCCCAGGGCCCCACGCGGCTGCCGGTTAGTTCCGGACAACGCCTGGTGTGTGGTAACAGCGGCAGACGCTTCCTTCTCCCAGGCGCTTCCGGCGCGGCGGCGAAGCCCCCTCGAGAGCTCCGAGGGCTCCGTGGGTCGGCGGGAGGTGAGGTGCTATGTCGTGCCTCGCCGCTGCCCTTTCTTCCTCGGCGTACGCCCGCGGAGAAGCGAGGGCGGACGGAGGGTGGGGAGAGTCCACTGGTGTGTTTGCGTAGGGCCTGCCTCGCCCTTCAGGGCTGTGCCGCGTTAGGAGCGTTAAACTCTTCACCATCAGGGCCTGGCTTAGGGCCGACGGGGAGGGGAGGACAAGACTGGCGGAGGAACGGTGGGGGCCGCCGGCAGCGCCCACCGCAGGTGAGCGCGGCCTCGGGCCTCGCCGTGCCGGGAAGAAGGGTGTCCTTTGCATGCCCCTCCCTGCGAGGGAGAGGGTCTGGCCCTGCCGGGCGGAGGACCTGTTTCCTCCGGCCCTGAGGCAGAGGTGCAGCGGGACGAGGGCTTGTCCTTCTCCCTGCCCTTCCCGCAGCACTCCCTAGCCTTGCACCCAGCGCGTGCTTTGGGGCCCTCCCTTCCTCGGGCTGGGGGGAGCGGCCGAGGAGGGGCCGCCCGGTTAAAGGCCCCGCGGCCCGAGCCGCCTCTCGCCCTGCCTGCTGGGTCCCGGCACGGCGGCTGGGGGGCACGCCCGGGCCCGGGAAGCGTAGGCCCGGATGTGTAGTATTTTTAGCTCGTCCTAACGTCGGAGCGGAGGGAGCGCTGTCAGGTGGCTGCGGTGAGCGGCAGCGGCGCGGTCAGTGCCTTCTCCGGTGGGAGAGAGAAAAGGGCATCTCTGCACCTTTCCGCAAGCCAGGAGGCTCTGGGGCCAACCCCTGCCGCAGCGGGAAGCGAAAGTGCCTGGAAGGAAGAGCAAATACCTTGGGCTGTGCACCTTTTAGTGACTGAGCATTCGGGGGAGACGCTCAGTCCTTCGTGTCCCATTAAGCTTGGCTGGTTCCTTCCCTGTAGCTTTCACGTCCTGGGCCACTGGCTGATGCCTGAAACCTTGGGGCAGGTTTGTGCTGTTATCAGAGGAGCTGCTTGCTCTCTGGTATTTGTTTACTTGTTGGAATGTATCACACCTCTTGATGTTTTGTAGCTTTAACGCTCCTAAAGGAGAGAGAAAGAAAGAAACAGGGATATACTGTGATTATAAATGCTAAGAACCATGACTATGGTTATCCTGTGTAGTAATTCTGATGTTGCTAACTAGCGAAACTGGGACACTGCAGGAGGCTATAGTGGTGGGCAGACATAAAACCTGGGTGTATTAGGACAGGCTGAATTACTTCCATTTTGAAGCTCAGCATTGCAAGAAAACATGAACTAATTGTAAACCTGGCTTGGGGTTTGGTGTTTTAAGTTGATATGATTCTAAAAATAGGTATCTTGAGTTTATTGCAAGTTTGTGTGACTTGTGAATTAGTCATACAAATTACTCTTACAATAATAAAATGCATAAGCAGTTATGCTTTGTCAGGGTGAAGTCAACTGTGACTACTATATGTGCATCTAGACAACTGTGTATCTGTTCTAGTGAGAGCCATTTAAAGATACTTCTGAAACTTCAGTGCTGTTTTCTGGTGACATTCCTTTTCTTAACTCTTCAGTGAAACTTCTGGCTGTAAAAGTTTGTGGTATATGGAATCAGTGCAGTAGGTTTGGAGCTCTTTTCAAACTTTGTTATCTACACTGATCTTTAAAATCCAGACATCCTGGCAGTTGATCTGCATGTCAGTTCAACTGTACTGCCATGAAGTCCCCTAGTTTTAAGAGGAGGAATGTAGTTCTGTGTTGAAATACAAAGCCTTTAAGTTTTGTACCATATAGTATACATCATACAGTGGGAAATAATTGCAGTCTCTAACAGAAATACAACACTGGCATGTAACCTACCACCTGACAAGGAAAAGGGGGATGTTTCCTTGATTTCTTTTAAGTGACCATTGTTAAGGTAAACTTAGTTGCCAGGGTATGTATATACTTTAAAAAGCATGCTCTGCATATTTTCCTTCTTCTGTAAAATTTGCAACTATAGCTAATAAATTACCTAAACCCCCTCCTCCCGTGCACATTGGTCTTACAGATAGGAGCCAGGCTCTTTTGCCTCAATTCAGGATTGAATTTAAGCTGATGTTTGCCTTCCCCCACTCTTCCTGAACTTAAGTCACTTTTTCTTTTAACTAAGGGGTCTGGGATCAGGTTAAAGGTAAAAACCTCCTGAAAGCTTCACTTTCTGAAATGAGCAAAACTTCCTGGCAGTAGGAATAGCCTTTCCTAGCAGGAATAGAGCTGTGATTTTTGCTGAAGCCAACTAACGAACTAATCGTTGTGGGAGATCACAGCCTCAGGCCTTGTTCCTCTTTAGTACTGTTCCGAAAGAGTATTAATGTCTGAGTGCTTTAAGTTTTCCAGATACAAGGTAGATGGAGCCTGGAAGGTGGAATAGGGACTTCAGTGTACAGGTAAATCTACTGCTGACACTGAAGGATTGAAATTCTGCCAACTGATCCCTCATGTTGCTGTTGGTTTAAACTTCTTTGAAGGTTGTAATCATGACTCTGCTCTATTCTCTTGAAACACTGATTCAGATGACAGCGCTAACCAATTTTCATGCATGCTTTGCTTGTTTTCACACTGGCCAGTGAGCAGATGTGGGCTGTGTAGTTGTATACTGATGGTTATAGTGTTACATAGCAGCTCTGTAGTTCTGCTACTTATTTTAGTGCATGAGCAAAAGTCAATTGGTAGATGATACAGATTAGAGAAAGCAAATTATCACCTTAGATACTGATAGCAGTAGATGTACATTTCGGGAAGTATGGTAAGGTTTGCTGTTTGCCTTTTTTGGCTTACAGAAAGGTTATCTTAATGTAGGTTTTCTGCTGATGTTCAGTTGAATGGCTTAAAATACCTTTGGATGGATATGGGGGAATAGGTCTATTGAGAAATCCTTTCAAATTTATTCCTGATCTAAAGCATACCATTCCTCTCAATTTTTAACTGGGATAATGTTGTAGTGCTGGAGCTTAAAGGTTAGAATGTAAGATTTATGCTGACAGTGAAAGTGTATGCTCCATGTTAGTGCCTCTCTTGAACCTCAGCTTGATGTGCTCAATGGCTTAAGATTGAGCAGCAGAATTGTTTTAACTGGCATTTTAGCATAGCTTTCAAATTTAGATTCTCTTCAAATTCCATATGTCATTCTATACAATCTCTGTGATGGTCGATTTCGTGATGGAGCATGAAGCATGATTCTGATTGCACAGGCAAAATAGAATCTGTGGTCTCACCGTAACAAAGATCAGGCTTGCATGCAGACATAAATATTTGGCAGTATTCTGCTACCTTCTCTTTGCCTTCCCCTTTAGACCAATTAACAGGTTTGCCAGCAGAGTAACACTTTTTTTTTTTCAGCTTACAGTGAATTGCCAGGATTTCCAGTGCTGCTCTAATAGATCACCTTCTCCTGGAATCTTATTCCATCTTTTCATTGAGAATATTTAAAAAAAAAAAAAAACAACTCAGTTGGCAGATGAAACTAGGGTGAACTTGTCTCAAATAAAAGACTCTTTGAGATTGTAATGAAATGAGTTTAAGCTTTTGGAAGACAGTGTTGCCATAAAGCTTGGCAGCTATGCAGATGGCTGCTTTTGATCCCATACCAACAGAAATCCTGAAAGCTCCTAGTTGCTGCATGATGATGTGCATTAAACTTTGGGCTGTTTCAAAGGTTACTGAACTTTCTAGTAATTGATCTAAATCATAGAGCACAAACATCTGTTTTCATGGGACTTTGGTCTGTCATTAGGTTTGAGAATTTCTTAAATATGTGGGGTTCTGCAGTTGTGATAAACTACCTTTCTGTAATGAAAATAAAACTGGGGGTATTCCAACTATTTAATGCTAGCACATCAGAATTAACATCTGAAAGATGTGCAGTTGATCCATGTTTGCAAAGACAAATAGTACCTACATCTCTCTAGTTGCAACACTTAATACAAATCCAAGGTTTTGTATTTTGTTTGGAGAGTGTCAGTGTCTGGTAAAAAGGTAATGGTACCTGGAGTATAATTGTTGTCGTATGAGGGATTTAACTGTGCTGTGGGTTAGTAACAATAGCTTAAGGCTCTTCAATAAAAAATGAGTTCCTGATGGTAGTCCACAGTGTAATAGGTGTTCATCATAAAAATCCATCATTCCAGTTAGTATTTCCTTTTCTTTGTGGACACTACTTCAAAACCTAAGTAGTTATATTTAATGGTTCTTTTGCCCTTCTTCCTATGATGAAAAGTCTTTTGGGTAGTCTAAAACAATATTAGATCTCATTTAACTGTTAAACACCTAATGTGAGAATACAGTGGTCTAAATAAAAACTTGCAGTAAATCCATCTGTGAATGCTGTCCTCAGTGGTGTTAGTGTAGCATCTTGCAGGAGTATATATATTTTAGTGAACTTTCAGAAACACAGAACTAAACAGTAAACCAAACAGCTTTCCATCCACTCTGCCCTATACATGCTAGCATCTTTAGTGCAGGGAATCTGCATGTATAATAAATGGGACAGCTTGTACTTGCTGTTGTGAGTGAAAACTTGTTCAGACAAGTTCCACACACACATCCCCCCCCACCCTTGACTAGACCTTCAGTGAATTTATATAACTCTGAAACAAGTTCCTTAAAGATATTCAACTTTTTAGGAATTATGAATATTCACTTCTGTCTTCCATGTTCTTGACAGCTGTAAAATATCTATGTGTAGGTGATTAAAAATGTGAGAGTCCTAATTTTTGCTGTGCCATCCATGTGGACATCTCATCTGTACAGATTCCTTCTAAAGTCTTTGTAATCCTGTTCTCTGACTGTAGGAGTTTACTCACTTTGATCACATTTGAGAGGTTAGGACAGTAAAACAGAGCTGAGATTTTTGCACTGAGTAGTCCACATCAGAAAGATTGCTTAAAGAGCTGTTCCACGGTGCTGTGGTCATGTTGAGTTTGTCTCTGTTATCAGTTTTTAACTGATATATTTATCAGTTTCTGGAGTGGGACCATTTCTTCACTAGTCTCACTTTTTGGGTCTATTCATACTGCCTAATCACATCTCAGTTGAGACATGTATGCCATTTGTTGTCTGTGACTAATCAATAACAAATTTAACTTGTATAATTATAGCTAAACTACTATATACCTGCCATGGGAAAAGAAAAATATCTCTGTCTAAACAACCTGGAGACTTAGGCAGTGCAGGGCATAATGAGGAATATAGCTGGGAGAAATATCTTGGCTTTTTTTTAATGTCTTCAAACTATTGGGAGGTGAAATTGGTTACTGTAGTAGCTTCTGTTTCTTATAAGTTCTACTTTTTTGCACTTATTAAAATATCAATAAAATCAATACATGACCATTTAAATGCCTGATAAAAAACTCTGGTGCATTAAGCACTGAACTGCTAATCTCTTTCTGTGTATCTTTATTCCTAACTTTGACTTCAGCTCCTTAAAACTCAATGATGTTACATAAAATATTTTCAGATAATCTTCTGAACAGAAAATACAGGAAGCTGTAACAAGGATTTTTTCATTAACTATAGGGTGGTGTTTTTTATTTTCCACATAATTTCTGGGTCTGAGCTATCATCACTCCATGTTGGGTAGGCTAAGCTGGACTGGGTGGAGAACTTCCAAAACCTTGGTTCAGTTACTGGAACAATAATTTTCCATTTAGTTAACATAGCTGTTGACACACCCTGAATGGAAACATGACTTAAGACTTTTGCTTATATAAGGCGAAAGATGTAGTATCTGGAATTCAAACGGGCAGAAAGGAGGTGCTGAGCTCCAGCAGAATCACAGCTTGATGCATGTGCATATGGAGTATTTGTAGGCAATGTTACATAGTGCATCTGTGTGGGATTTGGGTTTACAACATGCAATGCTACTAAAGCTTTTTCTGACGGTTGGCAGAAATGTTATACTGCTGCTTATGAGAGGTGCAAGATTTCTATAATACATAGCAAAAAAAATTAGTTCCATGAGGCCTCAAAGTGAAATCTTTTTTGGAATCCCTTATTCTTTAACATACCTGTTCACTTAGTAGCTTCCAGTTAGAGTTTTCAAGTTACATGAAGTAGTCATTCCATATTTACTCAATTAATTCATAGAATCATAGAATGGTAAGGTTGGAAGGGACCTCAAGGATCATCTAGTTCCAACCCCCTGCCATAGGTAGGGACACCTCCCACTAGCACAGCTCACTCAAGGCCTCCTCCAACCTGGCCTTGAACACCTCCAGGGAGGGAACAGCCACAACCTCCCTGGGCAACCTGTGCCAGTGCCTCACCACCCTCACTGCAAACAACTTCCTCCTCACATCCAGTCTAAATCTCCCCTCTGCCAGTTCAAAGCCATTGCCCCTTGTCCTGTCATTACAAGACCTTGTCAATAGTCCCTCCCCAGCCTTCCTGTAGCCCCCTTCAGGTATTGGAAGGCTACTCCAAGGTCTCCTGGAAACCTTCTCTTCTCCAGGCTGCAAAACCCCAACTCTCTCAGCCTGTCCTCATAGGAGAGGTGAATTCCAGAAGTAATTCCTAATTTCCAGGTAGTAACAACCTAATGTTCTTTTCATGTTTGAAACCTGTCAGTTATGAGCAATCATAATTGTGTTTTATGTGTTGTTTTTCTCTAATACAACTGAAGGACAAGATACTTTTCAAGTTCTTCAAGTATTCTTGCACAACGAGGAAAAAGAAGAAACATTTTGGTGAATGAGGAGTTTTTTGCTTCTATAGTGTTTTCCTTGAGAAGTGGCTCTTTGAATGAGGATGACAATGGAAGAGATGAAGAATGAAGCAGAGACCACTTCTATGGTTTCCATGCCTCTCTATGCTGTTATGTACCCTGTCTTTAATGAGGTAAGCTACATTTTTGTTTAGAATGTAATAAACCCTTTACATGGGGAAGTGCAATCACAGGAACAGGTTGCTTATCTTGACTGGGGAAGCTTTGTGCTTAACACCATCTTTTGTGTGTTGTTTTGTCCTTCTTTCCGTGAATACCATTTCATGCTTATCAGAGATCGCTAGTTGTCGTTCCCCTGGTCTTTTTTTCTTACCTTTTTCAGAGGTAAAAGGTAAGAAATGTTAGGACTGTGGCAGAAGATAATGTACAGTTGAACATGTACACCTGTGAATAGCTATATAGATTTTTAATTTTACTGCTAATGGAATTTAATGGAATATGTGGCTTTTTTTCTGAGAAGAGTCAGATGGCCAAAATGTGCTCAAAAGCTTCTGTCAGGCTTCTGCTGACAAATGCAAAACGTGTTTGGTTTTGGGTTCTATTTTGGAGTAAAGTCTTTCCTTTGGGATTAAACTATATAGTACCTCTTCCTCAAATCAGACTAGCAACTTGAATGCTTCTTTCAATTCCCTTTTGCATTATGCTAAGGCAAGGCATGGGTACTTGACTTGTTTTGTTCTGATAGCATTAGAATTGCTAATAATTCTAAACTTTCATTGCAGCTAGAAAGAGTAAATCTATCTGCAGCTCAGACACTGAGAGCAGCTTTTATTAAGGTGAGAATTAACTTGAAAGATTGTTTAAAGGTGTATCATTTATGACTAAAAAGTCACCTGCCTTGTTTCCTTGTCTTCTGAAGACTGCATCCTTGATCTAATAGTCCAAAAATAAAGGTAAAGTGGGCAGTTGCATGGACTGAGTTTAAGATGGCCTGCAAATGTTGTAAGTGGAAATCTGAATTGAGGAATTTGAAACAAAAAGATCTTGTCTGTGTAGTACAAAAGCTTAAATGAGGAATGAATGAAGGTAATAAGATAATAAAATGACAAGATTTTGTAGAGTGGGTGCTCATGAGAAAAAGGCATGGAGCACTCTTTGAGAATAGCTTAAAAAGCGAATGGTAATGGGATTTTTTTATTTTTGGTGGGTGAAGATAAGTTTAAGGTTTGCATTTGCATCCAGCAGTAGATGGAAATAAAGATTCTTCTACCTTCAGTATTCCTTAGAATGAAAATGCAGGTGTTCCTTTATATACTTCTTCACCAAAGTTGTGATATTTTTCTTTAAAGCATTCAAGAATAATTGCAGACATAATGTATCTTAAGGTGCTGGCTGTACAACTAATGCTTCCCTACTTCTATACTTAGATTTAAGTGCACCTAGGCAGCCCTAAGTCTTTACTAGAGTTCATATAAACTAAATGTTTTTATGAGTGGTAGTAAGGAGCTAAGCTGATTTTAAATGTGAAAATAGAGGTACTGCTGGAAATGGTAGCGCAAGCTAAAAACCCACATACCCTCATTCCTCTTCAGCACTGCAGCATTTCTTGATAGCAGCACAGGTAGTGTGAATACCTCCTGTGTTAGTTTAGCTTAGCTTTACTTTGATATGTCATCAATCAAAAATCATTTGGAGTTTTTCCCCACTGAAAAAGCAATTCCAAGATGATGTTTGAGCATTTGATGTGATTGATAAGAAGCATGCTTAGAAAATGTCATCTTGAAGATGGGGAAGTAGTACCCAGTGTTTGAGTGAATTGAATTCCAATGGATACAGCATCTTTTGTCTAGAAGCTTACTGGTTATTGTAAATACAGCAGATTGTAGGATTTAATGAAAAACTTTCTACTCAGATTGAACTGAGTGGAAAAGCTTATTGGAAGAGTTTTTCATACAAAACCACTGATGTGATCCAGAAAAACTGGATGCTGTTGTGGAAGAATGGTTTTCAATATCATGTATTAGTTGAAAGCCATCACACTTCTCAAGTTTATAGCCAGCTCTTGCAGTATTTGAAGCAAGATACATGAAAAGTCTGCCTTTGCTTGCAATACTTTGCTCTTGCATGTTTAAGAATAAAGATGTATTTTACTGCACAGGCTGAAAAAGAAAATCCAGGTCTTACACAGGACATCATTATGAAAATTTTGGAGAAGAAAAGTGTGGATGTGAACTTCACAGAGTCTCTTCTACGTATGGCAGCTGATGATGTAGAAGGTAGCATCTTGTCTCTTAGGTTGAATAAGTGTGTTTTGTAATTACACTGTTAACCAGGAACATCCATTGGTCTCTGCTTCTTTTCAGAAGAGGTTTTTTTTTCGTTTTTTTGTTTTTTAATAGTGTTTTTTTTTGGATGGTAGAAGAATATTTATATTTTCTGAATACCTCTTTTGAAGCAGCTAAATCTTCCTTAAAAAAAACCATGTTTGACTAACAGAAAAACATGTTTAGAGCTTTTTTATGTTTACCTGGGTGCATAGTTCACCTTTGGCAATGTTAACACCAGAAAAATATATGGAGTACAATATTCACCTTCCATTTCTCTGATTTAAAGTAAAAGCAGCAGTTATGTTGTCAGAAAAGAGTGTTTAGTAGGCTTTAAGTTATTTTAATACTACATTTGAGTGTCTTCAGTGCCTCACTTTTAAGGTGGGCTTTTTTCCAGCTTGCAGTAATAAAGATTATTGTTGCACTGTGTTTTTAAGCAGAGAACATTCACTGCAGTTTCCTGGCCTTAGCCTTTTTTCATGCTGTTCAAATGTAACGTGGAGATACTGCAGAACTTTTGAAGTAGTTTCAAGCTGCCACTAGAGACTTGAGTAAAAAACTAATTGTATTTTTAAACATATTCTTGTTGTTAGAGTATATGATTGAAAGACCAGAACCAGAATTCCAAGATCTTAACGAAAAGGCACGGGCACTTAAACAGATTCTTAGTAAGATTCCTGATGAGATCAATGACAGAGTGAGGTTTCTTCAGACAATCAAGTAAGTATTCTTCAGACAATCAAGTAAGTAAATTTCTTGCTTGGAGAAGAGAAGGCTTAGAGGAGACCTTAGAGTAGCCTTCCAGTATCTGAAGGGGGCCTACAGGAAGGTTGGGGAGGGACTATTGACAAGGTCTTGCAATGGCAGGACAAGGGGCAATGGGTTTAATCTGGGAGATGGGAGACTTAGACTGGATGTTAGGAGGAAGTTGTTTGCAGTGAGGGTGGTGAGGCACTGGCACAGGTTGCCCAGGGAGGTTGTGGCTGCTCCGTCCCTGGAGGTGTTCAAGGCCAGGTTGGAGGAGGCCTTGAGTGACCTGTGCTAGTGGGAGGTGTCCCTGCCTATGGCATGGGGTTGGAACTAGATGATCCTTGAGGTCCATTCCAACCTTACCATTCAATGATTAAGTACTACTGTGCTGTCTACTTTCTTGTGGGTTGTGGAGTCAAAGTTTTTATTTCTATATAAATATTCAGATGATTGAGGAGTCTGATCCTCACTCACTTATGAGTGGACAGTTTAAGATTTCTTGCGAGAATCTCGCTTAACTTAGAATCAGTCAGGGTTGGAGGGGACCACAAGGATCATCTAGTTCTAAACCCCTGCTATGGGCAGGAACACCTCACACTAAATCAAGCTGTATAGCGCCTCATCTAGCTTGGCCTTAAACAACTCTAGGGATGAGGCTTCCACCACCTCCCTGTGCAACCCGTGCCAGGCTCTCACCACCATGCTGAAGAACTTCCTAACCTCCAGGCTGAATCTACCCATTTCCAGCTTTTGTTCCATTCCCCCTAGTCCATCACTACCTGACATCCTGAAAAGTCCCTCCCCAGCTTTCTTAGAATCACAGAATCAACCAGGTTGGAAAAGACCTCCACGATCATCCAATCCAACCTACCACCCAGCCCTATCCAATCAACCAGACCACAGCAGTAGAACCTTGTAGACCCCCTTAAGATGCTTGACCAAGCTTAACCAGCTCATTCCCACTTGGAAATCCTCTGTCACTCGCCTACCTCTTAGCGTTTAGTGTTGCTGCAATCCTGTCTGACGCTTATTCTATAGAGACCTTCACAAAGTATTTGACTATTAGAAGGGAATTAAATTCCACCACTCAAATAGGATAGCTTAAGGATATTACATCTGTCTTTTCCTTGGCAAACAGGGACATCGCGAGTGCAATAAAGGAACTTCTCGACACAGTAAATAATGTCTTCAAGAAGTACCAGTACCAGAACCGGCGGGTATGTGCACTGCCTCTTCGTACAGCATTTTCAGCAGGCTGAGAGGAAGCATGGCCTCTTGACCCAGACATGAATAGGAGAGCTTAACTGGTCAATGACATAATACTTTCATAAGGGGATTGTTGTTGTATTGTTCATCTCAGCAGTTTTGTAGGGAGAGGATGATTTCTGTCTTCTGAAATACCCTATTGTCACAAATGTAATGCTTGCGCGCACCCCACAGCATGTTCTGTCTCGCGCGGGCACCCCACAGCATGGTCTCTCTGTCTCGCACGCGGGCACCCCACAGCGTGGTCTCTGTCGCGCGCGCGGGCACCCCACAGCGCGGCCTCTCTGTCGCGCGCGCGGGCACCCCACA
>VWZE01020848.1:44831-74467 GCA_013396675.1 Eubucco bourcierii | reverse complement strand
CCCTTTTCCCCCCCCCCCCCCCCCCCCCCTCCAAGCTGCCTTAGTCTCCAAGGCCAAGTGATAGGTGAAATAGAAGCCTGAGTGCTTGAAGTTTTAAAGAGAATAAAGTATGAGCTAAAAGTATAATTCACTTAAACTCCCTTTTTGCTGCTGGGTATCTGATCTCTGATAGAGCCATGGTGAAAAATGCTGTGGAGGAATTGGAAAAGAGGCTGAGTTACGACCTTTAAGGTAATGCAGGACGCTTTCATGGTAAGTGAATTTTCTAATTAAAGTGTTCATTGGGAGGATTTTTGCCTTGCTTATCGAGGGAAAATGTGGTAACACCATTTTTCACTGCTGTTTGCATAGCCATGTGGTGGTGATAATTTTGTGTGGTCTTCTGGAGCTGCTGAATGAGTGACAAAATTTTCTGAAGTGGTTTTGACTGGGAGATCAGAAATTGCTGTTAGATGCTATGCAGAGAGGTTCCTAAGGATCACCTGTGAAGGTTTAAGAAGCAAACCTCAATCCTAGCTGCAAGCTCCTTCTGAATCTAGACAGTGTCTGCCATACCTATAGCTAAGTGAAATTGCCTTGCATGTGATGCTGCAGTGAGGCAAATTGCATTTAGGCAGCTGTGCTGCTTATCTAAGCCTTGTCAAACTCAGATTTAACCCAAGTTTGTCTGAAGCCACACAGAGCCTAATGGGAAGAAAAATCCTATCTGCTTCTATTCATAGGAATTACAAAGTTAAATGGATAAAAGGAAACTCTTAGATTTGCTGCCTGCATTTAAAAAGATGCAATTGTAAAACTTAAAACCTAAGTAACATTAGAATCTAAATTTAAACACAATCTTAGAATCACAGAATCAAGCAGGTTGGAAGAGACCTCCAAACTCATTCAGCCCAACCTATCACCCAGCCCTAGACAATCAACCAGAACATGGCACTAAGTGCCCCATCCAGGCTTTGTTTCAACACCTCCAGGGATGGTGACCACCACCTCCCTGGGCAGCCCATTCCAATGCCAATCACTCTCTCTGCCAAGAACTTCCTCCTAACATCTAGCCTAGACCTGCCCTGGCACAACTTGAGGCTGTGTCCCCTCATTCTGTTGCTGGGTGCTTGGCAGAAGAGACCAACCCCACCTGGCTGCAACCTCCCTTCAGATAGTTGTAGACAGCAGTGAGGTCTGCCCTAAGCCTCCTCTTCTGCAGGCTGCACACCCCCAGCTCCCTCAGCCTCTCCTCACAGGGCTGTGCTCCAGGCCCCTCACCAATTTCATAACCCTAAACTTGAAATAAGCCCCAATGGTGAGCAGTAAAACCTTGTGCAAGTGAATATTTTCTCTCAGAAATACCTGAATGAAAAGTGAGATCTTCTTTTCAAAGTGAAAACAAATGTCCATGTTACCAAGACAAAAAAAAAAAAAAACCAACACCCTACATGTCTTTTGGTGGTGGTTTTGTCTATCATAAGAGACTTTTCTGTCGTGAAATACAAGCAATGACAATTGCTGACGGTTCCAAAGTGAGTGAAGTTCAACCTCTTGACCTCTTTCTATCAGGGGCTTTTTCTCATGAACATGCAATAATGCTTCAGTAATTCTCTGCCAATAGAAGGGAGCAACTTGCATTAGGAGAGTAATGCATAAGAAAAATACAGCTGAGGCACAAAAAAGCCTCTGCTGTAATCGTGTCTGCTAGACACAAATTAAGCAGCAAGGCTGATGCGCTGGAATAATTAGAGATCAAAGCTGCCATTTGGCCAGCTCTCATTTACTGAAGTGTCAAGTATGATGTGTAACCTTGTACCAGTGCTTCATCTGCAAGGATGTTGAGCCCAGCAGGATGTGCTTGGTTTTTATCCTGTTGTCTTTTACTGGGAGAGGGAAACCAACAGTCCTCCCCCCTGCTCTGAGCTGATGTTGAGGGTTTGGGTTTTTTTCCACTCGATTCTCAAAACAGTCAATGAGCAGCCACCACCTCAGCCTCCACTCCAGCACTGCAATTTGGAACTGTAAGAAGAATCAAGAGCAAACCTTTCTGACTTTCTTGATGATTTCAGTACAAAATCGTTCTTTATTTCCACAGGCCACAAATTTGTCTCTCTGTAGGGCTCCTGGGTTCAGAGAAGCACCACAGAAGTATCTGGGTGTAGGCTTGAGGGGAGGTGGGCTGGAGGTCTCTGCTCTGCCCACAGCTGTTCTGTGCAGGGCAGCAGCCTTAGCTTAGGGGCATCACTTTCACCACATCTTTCTTATTTGTTTCTAGCCTCTTTTGCTCCTGTAGCCTTTGAGGCTGCTTAAAATGGATGGAGTTCATTTGTAGAAGGTACACCTCCACACTGCCATTTATTTTGGTAGCAGCAGTCATTGGGCTTGGTTTCCTGTGTTCAGACTGCAAGCTCCAATTTCAGTTCTCCTCTAAGCTATTAGTCACTGTCCTTTCAGCCTAACTTCAGGAACAAGTGGGAAAAGTTCATCATCAAAAATGCCTAAAGTAAATGGGTTTTACTGGGGGAATGGTCCAGCTGCACACTGCTGTTGCTTCTGTTCATCTCTAGATTGTGTCTGTCTCTCTGAATCTAGTACTTGGAACTAAATTTTTAGGAGTAGGCAGCTTTGCAGGTTTTCTGACTGCTTTAAAACCTGCACCTTCTGCTACATGTGTGCTTTGAAGGCAAAAAGCTGTCTGGAAGAGAACAATGAGGCAAAAATGAACCCAAAACTCTTGGTCTTTACATTGTTCCCTTTGCCTCCATTCATACTGGTGAGTGTTAGTCTTGGTTGGTTTGGGTTTGTGTTTTCTGGAGGTCAGGGGATGATGATTACAAGTCATGTTTTAAAGGGTTGGGGTTTTTTTCCCCCACCTGAATTCATGAACATGTAGCTACTTGCCACAGCAGAAGCTGGATTAGGGATTTTGTGTTATTTTATATTTTTTATATATATAAATAAATTAATATAATATATTTGGGGTTTTATATATGCATAAATATAATTGTTTTTATATAATATAAAAAATATTGTATATATAATATATATAAATATAATACTGTTGGAGTTGATCCAGAGGAGGCCACGAAGATGCTCAGAGGGCTGCAGCAGCTCTGCTATGAGGACAGGCTGAGAGAGTTGGGGCTCTGCAGCCTGCAGAAGAGAAGACTTCCAGGAGACCTTAGAGTAGCCTTCCAGGATCTGAAGGGGGCTACAGGAAGGCTGGGGAGGGACTATTGACAAGGGCTTGCAATGCCAGGACAAGGGGCAATGGGTTTGAACTGGCAGAGGGGAGATTTAGACTGGATGTGAGGAGGAAGTTGTTTGCAGTGAGGGTGGTGAGACACTGGCACAGGTTGCCCAGGGAGGTTGTGGCTGCTCCCTCCCTGGAGGTGTTCAAGGTCAGGCTGCAGGAGGCCTTGAGTGAGCTGTACTAGTGGGAGGTGTCCCTGCCTATGGCAGGGGGTTGGAACTAGATGATCCTTGAGGTCCCTTCCAACCTTACCATTCTATGATTCTATGATAATATATATAATATTGTATGTATTTTATATCTTTATAGGCTTACTGGTTGTTGGAATGATGTTCCTTCTTATTTTAACTGCCTTTTACTGTACTGTTGGTGGAGTTTAAGGTATAAACATTGTAGATTGCAGTGTATGAGCATAGTTTAATGTGTGGGGATTTCATATCTTCTGGGTGGGTAAGTTGAAAGCAACTACAAGACTGTCTTCTGCTGTGCTGAAACCTCTCTCCTTCCCGTGAAGCAAAGGAGTTGTAAAAGCTGCTGCATAGCTCAGATTCTTGTAGATGAATTAACAACAGAAAGCAAAGAGATAGTTCATATCACTTTTGTCCCTGAGCTATCAGAGTTCACAAAGCCAATTCATCTCTCTCTCTCTCACAGCTGAATCACCTAAAATCCTGTCTTTCAGCCTCTGCAGTAAAAGGCTTTTTCTGCTGATACATCTCCGTGAGAGAACCCAAAGTTGGACAGAAGAATGCATGCTATCGAGAATGGAACTTGAAAACTAGAAGTACTAAGTTTGAAATTCCCTAATTAAGTATTTAACTCAGGTCAGACATTGTTTCTGATGAGAAGTGACAGTGAGGCATTATTCCTGAGAGCTGCCTTTTGTCAGTGTTAGACTTCCAGGCACGGCAGAGTCAGGAGCCTCTTTCTGCAGGGAAGTGTTGGTGTGCAGGGAAATCTGCACTGGCTTAGCATGACTAACTCCTGCTCTTGCTTCATCACAGCCCCACAATTGTTTCCTAGCCTAAACATAAAGTTGCTATGCCTGTAGTTAATAAAGCTGGATCCTTGCTTTGCCAACACTATATAACTGTATATCAAAAATACATCAGCTTTTCCTTTTGTGTGGGACATCACTCAATAGGTAACTCTAAGCTAAAAACCAAAGTCAAATCCAGTGTCATTTGCAGGTGTAAAGAGGATTCAGTTTCCCCTTTCCATGGATTACTGTTGTTGGGGGACCTTACTGGCACAAATCCCTCCTTTGTGCTACAGTATTCAGTACCCAAATCAAAACTGCCATCACTGTAACCCTTGAAACATAAATACTAAAACCCCTTTAGTATTTTAAGCACCCACTGAGTAACTAAACCCCATTCTTCTCAAGGGCAAACCCAAACATTATTTTTTTTTTCTGTCATGGCACCATAAGATTTACTTCCCATTTTATATGAATGAGGTCATATCTTATTATGTTCCATGTGATGCAACTGGAAATGTCTGCTGTGAATTGCCAGCCAGCATCCCTTTGACCCAGTGGGCAGCTTGAATTCGTACCTGTTGTGGCATGATAAAGAGCTGGGAAGGAGCCCAGAAAAGCAGGGATGTGGGACTGAGTGCATCTAGCCTGTACTGGCTTTGTCTCACTTATTTTTGCTGTATGACTGGCACAAGTGGTCCCTCCTTAAAAGTGAGGGATCAGCTGCTCTGTCTCTGGTTTCAGGGATGTTTTGACACCACCACAAAGACTGGCAGAGAACAAAGGTGACCTAGTTCCAGTGATCCTAACCTTTGTCTGACCTTCATCAATGCACTTTATTTCCCTGTGCCTCAGTTCCCTCTTCATTATTTAAGGAGCACACACAATGGGGCCCTGATTTCAGCTACATTACTGTAATAATAATAAAATTTCTCAAGCATAAAGGGAAGATTTGCAAGCCAATGACTCTGTCACGTTTGGAAGTGCTGCATAGTCTTTAGAATGAGAAATGTTTTCATGTGAGCAACAGCAGCAAATCACAGTATGGGAACACACAAAAATTAGGTGGTACCCTCTAAATATTTTAGAGTTGAGGAAAAATAAGTCAGTATCTCTCAGCTAAAGAGATCAGATAGTTTTCTGTGTGGATTATGCTACCAGAAGAAAATCAGAGGAACAAATAGTGGTGGAGAGTAGCCATAGTTGTTAGAAAATGGTTGTGTGGAAGGTGAAAAACCTTTACTGTCTCATTAAAATGTCTGCTGCATGTTTTCTTTCCAGAGCAGGAAAATGCCAAGATGTCTCAAACTGCTAATTCCTGACTGCAGCACCTGCAGAGGTGCCAGGTGGAACTGATCTATGCTTCCCTGCAGCTCTCTGCTGCTCTCTGGGCTGTGACATTATCTGGACATCTTGCAGCCACCCATTGCTACTGCCCATGTGCCCTTTTCCTCTCCAGGCTTCAAGCAGTGGCGTCTGGAAGTACCTTAACACAGATCCTCCTCTGAGACAATGCTGGCTGTGATGCCTGCTTTAATCTAAGCATAAGGCTTCTGGGATTGTTCCATAATGTGCTTGCTCCCTTCTGCCAAAGAGAGGAATGGGAACCAAAAAAAAATAAAATTAAAGTGAGTCTTACCCTACCTCCCTATATGGTTAAATAGGTTTTATTTATTTCATAAGTAGAATTCCTGAGGTTCATCTTTTTCCTGAAGATCAGGAGTTGAACAAAATGTTTTCTTTAGCATCTTTGTTGTTGTTTTAAATTCTAGGCTACAAGAGTTGGGGCTCTGCAGCCTGGACAAGAGAAGGCTTCCAGGAGACCTTAGAGTAACCTTCCAGGATCTGAAGGGGGCTACAGGAAGACTGGGGAGGGACTATTGACAAGGTCTTGGAATGCCAGGACAAGGGGCAATGGGTTTGAACTGATAGAGGGGAGACTTAGACTGGATGTTAGGAGGAAGTTGTTTGCAGTGAGGGTGGTGAGACACTGGCACAGGTTGCCCATGGAGGTTGTGGCTGCTGCCTGCCTGGAGGTGTTCAAGGCCAGGTTGGAGGAGGCCTTGAGTGAGCTGTACTAGTGGGAGGTGTCCCTGCCTATGGCAGGGGGTTGGAACTAGATGATCCTTGAGGTCCCTTCCAACCTTACCATTCTATGATTGTCCTGCTTTGAGCTAGACTAGAAGCAATTCTGGTCAGGGATCTGACTTTTCAGCTCAGTCTCTGCTTTGTCCTGGCACTTTGTGAAGTTCAGGGCAGGTCTGCACAGCCAGAGGCTGCTTCTGGCAGTGAGAATAGTGACGGGGATGGAGTTCCTGCCATGAGCTGAGGGACATAAAGACTCTGGCTTAGACTTCTTCCTGTGCAGACCAAGGGCACTGCCACATTAGATTAGACATAAGCAAGAAGCCTTTCACAATGAGAGCAATAAAATACTGGAATAGATTGTGCAGGGATGTGGTTGAGGCCTCATCCCTGGAGACATTCAAGATCAGACTCAATGTGGCCCTGACCAGCCTCATCTGGGCTGCCTTCTTGAGCATTGTACAGAATGATTTTTGAGGGTCTCTTTCAACCTGATGCAGTCTCCACCTTGTGCCCCACCTGAGGGTGCAGGTGGTCAGAGGTGGCACCTGTGTGGAGGAGCAGACAGGACAGGTGGCCCTCAACTGACCAAGGGATTCCACTCCATAAGTAGTGTGGAGCTGAGGGATCACCAGTGTCAAGCTGCTGGCATCTGAGAGGGACTCTGTTCTGCCTTTCATCCTGTTCCTCAGTCCACTTCCAGAATCCAGCTCCTGGATCTGCCACTGGGACTTCCCCAGTGCTTGTACCCAGTGGCAAGGATGACATAATTGCTGTTAGAGGCTTGGGTTCTATATCTGTTTGTAGGGTTTGTATCTATTTGTATCTCTTCAGTGTTGTTGTTTTGATTTTCATTGAAGCTGGTTCCTTTTCCAGCCCATATTCCCTTTTGGCAAGGCAGAGGGGTTCACAGACAGCATCTCTCACTTGTCTAGTGGCCAGCCCAGCCCTATCCTCTGACACCCATAAAGACTGCAAGGACAGAATGGCACAGAAACATCACACAAAAGGAATAGAGGTTGCAGTAGCATATTTAACAAAAATAACTGTAACAAATCCCTTGATGTGAGGTGGTGGTGGGGAACAGACTGACCTTTGACTTTAAGTTGCAGTCTGGTTATTCATTCTACCTCTTCCTAATCTTTAGCTCACATTACAAGCTGATAGCAGGGGGAAAACAGTGGAGAGCAGGGCAAATTGGCTGTGTTAGTATGAAATCTCTAACCTTTTTGGCTTCAGAGGCTGTTCACAGGAGAGGGCAACAATGCTGCTGTACAAATTCATTAAAGATTTCATTTTTGTAATGGAGACAAGTTGTCTTTTTTTGAAGAAAAATTTAATCCAAAGCAGCATGGAATGGAAAAAGAGGGCAGTGAGGGGAAGGTGGTGGTGTCAGAACAGAGAGAAGAAAATGATTTCATAGAATCAGTCAGGGTTGGAAGGGACCACAAAGGTCATCTAGTTCCAACCCCTCTGCCATGGGCAGGGACACCCTACCCCAGATCAGCCTGGCCACAGCCTCATCCAGCCTGGCCTTGAGCACCTCCAGGGATGAGGCCTCAACCACCTCCCTGGGCAACCCATGCCAGGCTCTCACCACTTGCATGCTGAGGAACTTCCTCCTCATGTCCAGGCTGAATCTCCCCACCTCCAGCTTTGCTCCATTGCCCCCAGTCCTGTCACTACCTGGGAGCCTAAAAAGTCCCTCCTCAGCTTTTTTGTAGCCCACTTTAGATACTGGAAGGGCACAAGAAGGTCACCTTGGAGCCTCCTCTCTTCCACACTGAACAGCCCCAACTCTTTCAGTCTCTCCTCACAGCAGAGCAGCCCCAGCTCTCTGCTCATCCTCGTGGCCCTTCTCTGGACACCTTCCAGCACCTCCACATCCCTCTTGTCCCAGGGGCTCCAGAACTGGATGCAGAACTCCAGGTGGGGTCTCAGCAGAGTAGAGCAGTGTGGCAGAATCACCACCCTGGCCCTGCTGCCCACACTGCTCCTGCTGCAGCCCAGGCTCTGGTTGCTCTCTGGGCTGCAAGTGCACTCTGTTGGCTCATGTTGAGCTTCTCCTCCACCAGCACCCCCAAGTCCCTCTCCTCAGGGCTGCTCTCTAGCCAGGCACTGTCCAGCCTGGATTGGTGCTTGGCATTGCCTCCACCCAGCTGCAGGACCTTGCACTTGATCTTGTTGTACCTCCTGAGGCTGGCTTGTGCCCACCTCTGCAGCCTGCCCAGGTCCCTCAGGATGCCATCCCTGCCCTCCAACCTGTCTGTTGCACCACACAGCTTGGTGTGGTCAGCAAACTTGCTGAGGCTGCACTCAATGTCTCTGTCCATGGCACTGACAAAGATGTTGAACAAGTCTGGTCCCAGAACTGATCCCTGAGGGACTCTGCTTGTCACTGTCTTCCACTGGGACTTGGAGCCATTGGCAGCCACTCTTTGGGTGCAGCCCTCAAGCCACTTCTTTATCCAGCTGGTGGTCCACCCATCAAACCCATGTCTCACCAGCTTGGGGACCAGGATGTGGTGTGGGACAGTGGTGAAAGATTTGCTCTGGTCCAGGTAAATGCCATCAGTTGCTCAGTTCCCTACCACCACCTCACATCAAGGGATTTGTTAAAGTTATTTTTGTTAAATGTAATACTGCCACTTTTCTTCCCTTGGTGTGATTTTTCTGCTCCTCAGTTGTTCTATGACTTAAGGCACCCTTGTAGGTCGGACTTGGGGATGCAGCTCTGAAGGTGATTTGGCACATGCTGGCTTTGTGGTCAGTTCTGTGCTTTCAAGAAGTTGCTTGGCTTTGCCTAATCAAGGCCTAAGTCCTGTGTCTATTGAAAAATAAAAATGAAACTGTGGTGCCTATCTTGGGAAACCATTGCATCATCTTCATGCAGTATGCCTGTAGTAACTAATTACTACTTTCCCCCCTTTTTACTACAAAGTCTCTTGTAGTAAAGACTTTTAAGTACCCTGACCTCTGCTAGACCTCAAGATGACATTTTGAGAGTCCTGTGCTGATTTTTTGTTTCTTTCCTATCTCACACAGGTTACATGCAGAACACTTCAGGGGTATACCTTGATTGAAGAACCATTGTGGTCATCAGCATGGGAGCCATGAGAAAGAATCCCATGATTAGGTGAAGCATTCCCAACACTTCTAGACTCAGGGAAGTATTTTAGAGTTGTAATGGGCAGAGATAAGGTGACTTGGAAAAGCACAGGTATGGTTCTTGCTGCTTCTGTTCTGCCTGGGATGGAAACAGAACCAGAGAAGAGCAGTTGAGAAGATCAGCAGAACTGATTAATCTTTTTATGAAGAGAGATTAAGGGTTTGGTTTGTTCAAAATCTAATCAAGGTCAGAAAAGAGATTATGAAATTCTACTTTGGTATTTGGTATAGATAAAAAGAGAATTGCTTCAGCTAGAAGCTGACCAGACTGGATGATCAAATGATGATCCAGTGATGACTACCTTGTTAGCTACTAAAAGTAGTGTTCCTTCTTCCTTATCTGAGGAAGTCCTGCGTTGTTCTGTACATCTTATAAAGCAAAAGAACCTGAAAGGCCTTAAGGTGGAATTTGAGTTCTTGGAAGACATTGTGTAACTCAGCAGGAGAGCCTGGGGACAGGAAATGAGATAAAGGCTATAAATACCTGAGGCTTATCTGTACCTAAGGGCAGAGGGTTAAAGGCTGTTGAGTGGATGCTTCCCACACAAACATTGGCACTGTACTCATCATATGCTTTGGCTCATCGCTGGCTGGGGCCAGGAATTCCCTTCCCCTCCTCCTTTGAACACTGGAGTTCCATTTTTTGGGTATTGGTTGGTTGGCTTGCTTTGGGTTTTTTGGGTTTGTTTGGTTTTGTTGTTTTGGGGGGTTGTTTTTTTGTGGGTGTGTATGTGTGTAGCAGAAGGAATGTTTGGGGTTTTTTCCTCACTTCCTAATGGAATCATTTGGCTGCAGCCAGCTAGAGATAAAGCTGATTGTCTTGGTGGCATAAATGCCTCAGCACCTGGATAGTGTAAACTCGTTGTGTATGATCTACTACAGGGATGTAAGATAAGGGCAATTCCCTTTATCATTCTACAGAGTCCTTACAAACTGTAAATTGCTTGGAAGTGGGTTGTGACCTGGGGTGTATGATGATATATTGAATGGATGAACTGAAGCTCCAGTCTGGTGTAAAGCTAAGTGAGCTTCTTCAACCACAAAATCCTTTGTAATAAGAAGTGCTGCTTTGAAACTTGATGTAAAAATGGATCCAAGTTTGGACTTCAATGGCAAAATTAAAGCGTGTCTATAAGGGAGGAGGAATAGTAGTTAAAAGAATCAAGATTGCTTGGCTCAACACTTGCAAAAAGTTTTACCTTTGTCATTAAAAAAAAAAATTAAATTTAGAAATTTAACTTTTAGGCATTGATTTTTAGGGAGGTGATGGAAACTCCATCCCTTGGAGGTCTTTAAGGCCAGGCTGGATGTGGCTCTGTACAACCTAATCTAATATAAGCTGTCTCTGCTTGTGGCAGGGGGTTTGGAACTAAATGATTCTTGAGATCCCTTCCAGCCCTGGCAGTTCTGTGATTGTATGATTTAATTTTTAAAGTCTGAATTCAAACATTTCTAGTACAAACCCCACTGATGATTCAGCAGGAAGACTTTCTCTATGTCAAGTTGCCCCAGGGAAGTTTAGGTTGGATATTAGAATAAACTTCTTTACTGAAAGGATTCTCAAACACCTGAACAGGTTCCCCAGGGAGGTGATTGAATCCCAACCCCTGGAGGGATCTAAAAGATGCAGAGGTGTGGTGCTGAGGGACATGGTTTAGCACCAGACTTGGCAGAGTTAGAGAATGTTGGGACCTGATGATCTTGAAGGCCTTTTTCAACCAAAATGATTCTATTATTCTATGATGAGAAAAATTATCTTGTTTCTGTTTCCTCTTGACTTCAGGTTTCATCCACCAAGACACAACATGACATTCTGTCTTTCCACCTGCTGACCCCCTGGCAAAGCATTCCTTAGCACTTAGTGGATTGCTTAGCACCTTAGAAAATCAGGGTTAGATTTACATTTCACAAAGCAGAGATCCTCATTCCCCTGAGTGAAATGAGTCAATTTCCCAATGTGGCATTTGCAGTCTAGACAACCACAGTAATGTCAAATACAGACTAGCAGAAACAGCAGGGAGAAAACTGATAGAAAGATTGATACAAGAATTAGTTGTGATTTTTTTTGTTGTTGTTGTTCTATGCAAGGATTGTGAAACTGAATTTCCCTTTAATTTGTATTTAATATTAAAATGAGAGTGTTTACTGGTACAGATAGGAATATCAGTGTTGTATTCCTGGCTTTATTCTCCACTGCCTTCCCCTTACCTCCTGCCCAAAATGCATTTTTCTTGCTAATAAAGGACCATGGAAGAAATTCCTAAATTTATTCTCCACTGCCCTCCCCTTACCCCCTACCCAAAGTGCATATTTCTTGCTAATAAAGGACCACTGGAGAAATCAAGGTAAAATGTGTGCTGGAGGGATAATTGCTTAGGAGATTACTAATACAATACAGAAGCTTCCAGCCAATTTCACCAGATCAGGTTGAACACAGCAACCAAAAATCGTTACCACCTGACAGCTATTCAATAGATCATCTGAAATAAGTTTAGAACTGGAATTAATTTACACCTTGTGGAGTCTCAGCAGAGTGATTGGCCCACGGAGAAGGCAATGCCACTGCTATTTTGGGGGGTAAACAGTGTAAGAAAGCCACTCTTGGCCCTGCAGTTGTTGAGTAGAGCAAGTGAAGGCCTGTGTGTTTCATCCCTTACAGTGGATACTGATGAAAAAAATGAATGAATGGTAAGGTTGGAAGGGACCTCAAAGATCATCCAATTTCAACCCCCTGCCACAGGCAGGAACACCTCCCACTAGCACAGGTTACTCAAGGCCTCCTCCAGCCTGGCCTTGAACACCTCCAGGCAGGCAGCAGCCACAACCTCCCTGGGCAACCTGTGCCAGTGTCTCACCACCCTCACTGCAAACAACTTCCTCCTAACATCCAGTTTCCATCTCCCTTCTCCCAGTTCAAACCCATTGCCCCTTGTCCTGTCATTGCAAGACCTTGTCAATAGTCCCTCCCCAGCCTTCCTGTAGGCCCCCTTCAGAAACTGGAAGGCCACTCCAAGGTCTCCTCAAATCCTTCTCTTCTGCAGGCTGCAGAGCTCCAACTCTGCAGCAACTGCACACAGTACCCCACCTGGAGTCCTGTCAGTTCTGGAGCCCCCAGCACAGGAAGGACATGGAAGTGTTGGAGTGGGTCCAGAGGAGGCCACAAAGATGCTCAGAGGGCTGCAGCAGCTCTGCTGTGAGGACAGGCTGAGAGAGTTGGGGCTCTGCAGCCTGGAGAAGAGAAGGCTTCCAGGAGACCTTAGAGTAACCTTCCAGGATCTGAAGGGGGCTACAGGAAGGGTGGGAAGGCACTATTGACAAGGTCTGGCAATGACAGGAGGAAGAGCAATGGGTTTGAACTGGCAGAGGGGAGATTTAGACTGGATGTTAGGAGGAAGTTGTTTGCAGTGAGGGTGGTGAGACACTGGCACAGGTTGCCCAGGGAGGTTGTGGCTGCTCCCTCCCTGCAGGTGTTCAAGGCCAGGTTGGATGAGGCCTTGAGTGAGCTGTGCTAGTGGGAGGTGTCCCTGCCTATGGCAGGGGGTTGGAACTGGATGATCCTTGAGGTCCCTTCCAACCTTACCATTCTGTGATTCTATCAAGCACTTGAATCCTTATTTTTTTCCTTGTGGTGACTCTTCTACCTAAACAAATTTGCTTCTGCAACCCAAATTCTACCAAGAACTCTCCCTAGTACAGACTGTACTGGAGTGCTTGTCCAGGAGCACTGCTCCTGCTTTGATACAGCTCTTACGGTCAGCATGAAGTCATTCTAACATTTGGCAGTACTAATGTTTGGACACTCATCAGCACTTCAAACACAAAGTCATGATTGTATTTGAATAAAAATTCCATAATAGCTTTAAATTAAATTTCAAATGCACCAGATCTCTCTGAGTAAATGAGGAGGCAGGCTCCTCATTCTTCTCACCATCATCTTTTGCAGAAAGCATGTGGCTTTTTGTAAACAGGGGTTGGTTTTGGCAAGGCTTTCTTGGCTGAGGAAGGTTGCCAGGACATTCATAGTTATTTTAGGGTAATAAATAGATGGGAAAATATGTAGTCAGGTGAAAAGGGCTTGGGGCAGCGCAGCCGGAGAGCTGCCTGGCAGAAAGGGATCTGGGGGTTGTAATAGGCAACTGAATATGAGCCAACAGTGTGCCCAGGTGGCCAAGAAAGCCAATGGCATCCTGGCTTGTATTAAAAATGCTGTGGCCAGCAGGAACAGGGAGGTGATTGTCCCCTTGTATTCAGCTTTGATGAGGCCACACCTTCAGTATTGTGTTCAGTTTTGGGCAGTGCCAATACAAGAGAGATGTGGAGGTGCTGGAGTGGGTCCAGAGGAGGGCAACAAAGCTGGGGAAGGATATGGAGAATTAATCTGATGGGGAGCAACTCAGGGAGCTGGGGATGGGCAGTGTGAGGAAGAGGAGGCTGAGGGGAGACCTCATTGCTGTGTACAGCAACCTGAAGGGACATTGTGGAAAGGCTGCTGCTGGGCTCTGCTCACAGGGAATTTGAAACAGAACAAGAGGGAATGGCCTCAAGCTGAGGCTGGGGATTGGACATTAGGAAAAAGTTTTTCACAGAGAGAGTGGTGAGGGACTGGAACGAGCTGCCCAGGGAGGTGGTGGAGTCACCCACCCTGGGTGTGTTTAAGAGTGGTTTGGATGTGGTGCTTGGGGATATGGTTTAAGGTGACTCTTGTAGAGTAGGGTTCGAGGTTGGACTTGGTGATCCTGAGGGGCTTTGCCAACCTGCATGTTGCTTTGATGCTGTGAAAGGACAATGCTGGCATGAAAACATATATAAAAACATATATACACTGGCCTTGCATGACTTAGGCATGCAGTTGCCTTTAGGGCAGCTAGTTTAAGTGCAGCTGGCCAGTGGGAACTGCTAAGAAAACACAAACTATCAAACAAGGAAATGGCATTGCTGCATTTCAGTGAGAGAATGTGAAACTTTGGAAGAGACTTTGGGCACAGAATAGCAGAGGCTTTGACTCACTGGCCAAGAAGGTTTGTTCTAGTACCTATACCTGCCCTGAATGAAATGCAAAAATAGGGAGGAAATACATCACTGAATCATAGGATGATGGAAATTACAGAAGGAAAAAAGCCCCTCTGATGTCAGTTTGTCCCTTGCCTTTACAGCCCAGAACATGAATTCAGTCTCATTGTTGGAGCTTTTTCCAGTACTGGGGATAAATTGCCCTCATCTTTGCTGCATAACCATTCCTCACATTTATAATCACTGCACTGTATTAAACAGGGATTTCTCCTGTCTGCGCTGGCTGCCTTCATTGCCTCTCTCTTTGTCACCCCTTATTTGTCACGTACCCAAGTTGTACACATTTAGGGCTCCCTCACAAGAAAACCCCCTCCTCCCTCATTAAGGAAAATAGCCACAGCAGTGATATTAAAGCCCTGCCAGGCAGGGATTGTTAATAGCACAGGATCTCCACGCTGCACTTGGTGCAGCTGCCCTGATAAACGTCTCGATTTGACATTTCAAGGTTGACAGAATCTTTTTTTTTTTTTCTCCCTGTTCTTCAAGATAGGTTGGTCTTTGGCAGGTGTGAGTTATTTTCCTCACTGCTCTGGTTTCCTCATTCAGATGATCAGCCAGTTCTTCAGAAGAGGAAGGAAGCAGGGGTTTTGTCTTATTGAATGATCAAATATCTTTCCCACCTAAATGTCACGTTACTGCAGCGAGCAGTTATGGTTGCTGGAGTACATGCAGGTTCAATCCTTTACTTAAAGTGGACTAAATGGCATGAGAGGGACTTTTTTTCTTGTTGCAATTCTCATCATCTTATGATTCAGTGATAAATTTCTTGCATATTGTAAGAGAGCGAGTGCAGAGGAGGCCACCAAGGTGATCAGAGGGCTGGAGCACCTCCGCTATGAAGACAGGCTGCAAGAATTTGAGCTGTTCAGCCTGGAGAAGAGAAGGCTCTGGGGAGACCTTATAACTGGATTTCAGTTTCTGAAGAGGACCTACAGGAAGGCTGGAGAAGGACTGTTTAGCAGGGCTTGCAGGGATAGAACAAGGGGCAATAGTTTGAAACTAAATCTGGGTAGACTTAGGTTGGACAAAAGGAGGATTTAGGCTGGAAAAAAAGGAGAAAGTTATTTACAATAAGAGTGGTGAAATACTGGAACAGGCTGCCCAGAAATGTGGCTGAGGCCCATCCCCAGAGATGCTGAAGATCAGACTTAGAATCATAGAATCAACCAGGTTGGAAGAGACCTCCAAGCTCATCCAGCCCAACCTATCACCCAGCCCCATCCAATCAACTAGACCATGGCACTAAGTGCCTCTTCCAGCCTTTTCTTGAACACCTACCTGATGCCACTTGATGTGGCCCTTGGCAGCCTGACCTAGTTGGAGGTGTCTGGGCTGACTGCAGGGATGTTGGACAAGATGACTTTTGAGGATCCCTTTCAACCCAATGCAATCTGTAAATAACTTTGGGGGCCAGATGCCTGTGCCATGAATTTTTAAAGCATGTTATGGCTGTGTTGGTGTGTTTCTGCCAGGAGCCTGCTCCTTGGAGAAGGTTTTGAGTGTCTGGATGCTGCTGAAAAATGATGCCTAAGAATGAAGTCAATCACTGTCAAACAGCTGAAAATCAAATGCTGTGCTTTTAAAGCCAGATTTAGCATTGCAGTTTCCAGAGCAATATCTGACTTTTCCCCTTTTGAGCACTACTACAAAGCAATTTGTTCCATCTCAGCCTGCACCTTTCCCCCAGTTCTCTCCTCTATGAAGTTTTTAGCTTGTCATATAGTTTGATGTTATGGAAATTACTTTAAGATCACCTTTTAGGGAGGCATTCTCTGAGGAGCATGACTTACAATACAATTTAGTCAGAAACAAGTTTATGTCTCTATAACAAACTGCAAATTACCAAGCTCATCAAACACAACTTCTCACAAATGCCATTTACAGCCTTGCAGATCCTTCAGCAACACTCAGGCTCTGAAATCTCCTCAGCTGTCCTTCTGAGTGGACTGCAGAGCAAAAATTAAAAATGCACTTGGGTTTTAACTACAGAAAAAAAAAAAACAAACAACAAAAAACCCCTAACTTGGAGATTTCTCAGGTAGTTAGGTGGTTTGATCTCCCATCACCATACTGTGGAAGAATAATTGGTGTGTAATGTAAACAGCAGGTATCAGCTTTGCCTGAAGTGAAGAATAGCCTAGTAGCATCAATAAAATTGAGGTCACTTATGAGAAATCACTTCAGAATTGTGAAATAAATAGAATCATAGAACAGAATGGTAAAGGTGGAAGAGACCTCAAGGATTATCTAGTCCCATAGGCAGGGACACCTCCCACTAGTACAGCTCACTCAAGGCCTCCTCCAACCTGGCCTTGAACACCTCCAGGCAGGGAGCAGCCACAACCTCCCTGGGCAACCTGTGCCAGTGTCTCACCACCCTCACTGCAAAGAATTTCCTCCTAACATGCAGTTTCAGTCTCCCCTCTGCCAGTTCAAACCCATTGCCCCTTGTCCTGTCATTGCAAGACCTTGTCAATAGTCACTCCCCAGCCTTCCTGTAACCCCCTTCAGATACTGGAAGGCTACTCTAAGGTCTCCTGGAAGCCTTCTCTTCTGCAGGCTGCAGAGCCCCAACTCTTGTAGCTTGTCCTCATAGCAGAGCTGCTCCAGCTAAAAGAAATGGACAGACACACACACACCCCTCCCTTGTTGTCCCTGCAGAATGGACAGTTTCCTAGCATGTGGAGCAGGTGCTGCCATGCACTTATTAAAAGCCCTTTACAACACACCAACTCAATCCTGGGTAGAATTGCCTGTTCATTTATGTGCACCACAGGCCAGGAGGTATCTGTCTAAGCTGCCAGTCTCTTGCATCAGCCTCTGCACAATTCCACAAGAGATTTTTTACCTAATACACCTTGCTGGCTGCAGAGCTGGTGTATAATATTTCCAGGTCCTGAGACACCCTTCTGAAAAGTAGGTCTGCCAGTGCTGATGGTTTTTGGGGTTTTTCTGTTTGGGTTGTTTGGGTTTTGGTTTGATTTTTTGGGTTTTGGTTTTTTGGGGGGGTTTTGTGGTTTGTTGTTTTTTTTTTGTTGTTGTTGTTGTTTTTTTTTTTACTTTTTTGTTTTGGTTTTGTTTTTTTCTGACAACTCAAATTTCTTTGAGTGCCAGAGCAAGAGGTTTCAGACATAATGGCTTTGCCTCCTCATTTACCTGATTACACAACAAATCTGTTTCAATGCAGACACGTTGAATGAGAAAGGCACAAGCTGTGAAGAAGAAAAGGAGCACAATTCATTAGCTGAGACATTGTGCTGAGATCAGAAACAGGACTGATGGCAAACTCTGCCCTTTACCTACTTCACGACCTTGGATAAATCACCTGTTGGCTTTTTTTCCCCCCTTCCCTTTGAACATGCAGTAGATAAGACTGTCTAGACAAAGGCTGTCTGGAAATAGATGACTAGAAGGACTAAGAAGGATCAGGGAGATGATGCCCCTGCAGTTACAAGCACCTCTGCACTGGATGTTTTGTTCTGGGTGTCCTCACAACCACTGGCATCACCAGTCACAAACTTCTCTGCAGCCTGAGTTGACAAATGTAAAATCTTTCGTAGAAGAATGTGGAAGCCACAAAATAGAATATGCCCTGGCAGGAGCAGGGTATCACTGGAATAAATTGTGTGCTTGTGCAGGGAATAACGGTGCAACAGGGCCCTGGCTATTGAGGCAAAGCACATAATAATGAGGAAATAGAATCATGGGATGGTAAGGTTGGAAGGGACCTCAAGGATCATCTAGTTCCAACCCCCTGACATAGGCAGGGACACCTCCCACTAGTACAGCTCACTCAAGGCCTCCTCCAACCTGGCCTTGAACACCTCCAGGCACGGAGCAGCCACAACCTCCCTGGGCAACCTGTGCCAGTGTCTCACCACCCTCACTGCAAACAACGTCCTCCTAACATCCAGTTTCAATCTCCCCTCTGCCAGTTCAAACCCATTGCCCCTTGTCCTGTCATTGCAAGACCTTGTAAATAATCCCTCCCCAGCCTTCCTGTAGGACCCCTTCAGATACTGGAAGGCTCTGAAAGGTGGCTGGCAACTCTTTAGAAAGCAAAGCAAACCAAAAGGTGTTCAGTATTAGACAAGGAAAATAGCAAGTGAGGCAGACCTTCTGCAGTGCAAGTTAATCATTTCTGAACTCTGCTCAGAAGCCAAAACTGGAGCTAATTGGTGATTTCTCTATTGTGTTCCTAGGTGTTGAGGATCTGGGGCGTTCAGCATCAGCTGTGCATCCAGAGGATTGTTGGCATGTTCCCAAAGATCTGAAATCCCATTTTTCTCTCTGTTTTAATACAACTCCCAGATGCTCCTTTATCTCACTTAATAATGAACTGATGTTACTCGAAATGGAACAGAAACTGGTAGAAGGGTCAGAGGCAGCAGGAAAACTGTTGTGTCCTGTGCAGTTTGGCCTTGCAGGAGGTAAAGGAAAAAGGGAATCTGACCTTGCTGCACTTCCCTGGCTAAAAAAAAAAACAACTTGAAAGAGATTTCAGAAAGTTCAGAGGGATGAAACAGAAACGAATTTTTACTTTGGATCGGAAATGATCTCCTATTGATGCAGCCTAATTGTGATGTTTTGTGCCACTCCCTGGAGAGAAATATGGGTAACCTGCTTCTCCTAAATCTTAGTGGAGCTGGCACACTAACTGAAGTCCTCCAGCCTTTCGTTTTTTGAAAGGGTCTTTAGTTTCTGATGAAGGTTTGGTGTTTCAAAGAGATACGAAAGCTCCATGTGTCCTGTGCTTCAGTGCAACAACCATAATAGAAATAAAACTCCTCAGCTGACATGTTCTAGGGTTATCTCTGAGGAAAAATACTCTTCATGTGGCTGCCAATTGCAAATGAACTTGGTTATAAAACCTTCTTTATTGCCACCTCTCTGTATCCCTGAGGTTAACTCTGGAATATGCATGAAATGTAATTAGTGCAGTCCCACTTCTGCCAGCACGTTATACACAAGTGGCTTAGGGTGGCAGACCTGGATGTATTCATACTAAAATGATTCAGTTAAATGTAAAACCACTTGGTATGCAGCATGAGTGTTGTTTGTCTTCACAGTACTTTAATGATGCACTGCAGTCTTTGGTATTGAAGCACTACCTGCATCTCAATGAAGAGCCATGGTTGCCAGAGAGGGGAACGCCTCTGATAACATTTTCTAGAGCTCAGCCCAAACAGCATCTTTTATCTGCTGCTTGAGATGCAAACCTCAGAGCATATTGTGTTCTAATAGAGGGTAGCAGGACTTTTTTTTCATCACTTTGTTTGGTGCAGATGGATGTTTACAGGGAGGCAGCAGTGCTACAATCTGATTTAGAAAGAGAAAGAAGAAAATACCCCAAAGAAAAGCAGCCAGGGACCTAGTTTGCTGTCAAAACCATCTATCTGTGCCCACCTGCCCAAAAGCACAATTCACAATCTTCTCCCTCTGGACAGAGTTTTCAGGTTACAGAAATAAATCCTCCTTAAACATGTCTCCTAAAGCTTTAAGTGAAGTTAAGATTGTTTTAAACTCTTGTTTACAAGAAGTTTCTTTGCTGTTTGGTTAATGGAGACACTAATGCAACCTCTTCTTAGGGGCCTGTATGGTTGGCAATTATTCCTTCACAATATGTTTTTTTTCCCAGCCATCACTAAGTGCTAAACCATCTTTTAGACTCCTTGGAGCTCATGCTGGTAAATTGTAGGCTGAATTGGCCTTCCCAAATAGCTTTTGGTGCACTTGAAATCTGTCATCTTCAAACTTAGTTTGTGTTTGGCTGAGGCTCCGGAGGCGAGATCGGCGTTTGGGAGTTTTTCCTGTCTCAAGAAGCAGAATCATAATGTCACTTGCCAGCATGGAAGTGCAAAATTGTTTGGCTCTAGCTCAGGGTAGGTGCATCGTGCCACAACAAAAGCAGGCTGAGAATCAGAAGAGGTAATGGCAACCTTCTGTGAGATCTTAGAGGAACACATCTAGAGAGCAAAGTGAGCGGAGGAGGAGATAGAGGACATGGATGTGATGTTGGGATACTTGGGCTGCTGGTGGGCAAGATTTGCACTTCTGGTGGGTCAGCCTAACTCAGAGCAGTGGCTGGAGGGGTTACTGAGGCTCCAGCATTGCTTTTCAGCTCTGACTGTTGCATTTTGGCAGTACAAGTCCTCTTCCATTTTTAACTGACCAAGACTTCTTCCTTTCCTACCCTAACACTGTCAAACATACAGTTGCAATTACCATGGAGGTAGCAGAAGTTTTCTGGGCAACAGACCAAGCCCTGGATGTTTTGTGGTTAAGACTTCAAAGGGATTTATAATATTGAGTATAAAAATAATGTTGTTACAAATCAAGTGTTACTTAGCAAGAAGGTGGTTGTTTTCCAGGTGTTTTCAGTTCAGCTGTTGAAACCAAAGGCTCCCTGAGCCACAGAACCAGACACAAAAGGCAAGGATGACTAATTCCCCTAAGACAGAAGCCTCATGGGATGCATTTATCTGGGGGACAAAACCATCTAGAAGCATTTTTATTTTTTTTTAATAGTGGCATTCACGAGTGAGATGTATGCCTGAATTTGGATGCTCAGTTGGTTCTGCTGTGTGCAACACCACAAAGGTTATATAATACCTGAAGCACAGGCAGTGGTTTCTTCATTTTTGGCAGCAGTTGTCCTGCATCTCAACCTCTTCAGACTTTCTGCCTCTTTGGGTTTCTCACTGTGTGTTTGTCATGCTTAAAGCAAGAGCAATTGAGAACTTGCTATGTGCCACCAGGAGAAAGGGTACTTCTTAGAATCATAGAATCATAGAATGGTAAGGTTGGAAGGGACCTCAAGGATCATCCAGTTCCACCCCCCTGCCATGGGCAGGGACCCCTCCCACTAGTACAGGTCACTCAAGGCCTCCTGCAGCCTGCCCTTGAAAACCTCCATGGAGGGAGCAGCCACAACCTCCCTGGGCAACCTGTGCCAGTGTCTCACCACCCTCACTGCAAGCAACTTCTCCTAACATCCAGTCTAAATCTCCCCTCTGCCAGTTCAAACCCATTGCCCCTTGTCCTGTCACTGCAAGACCTTGTCAATAATCCCTCCCCAGACTTCCTGTAGCCCCCTTCAGATAGTGGAAGGCTACTCTAAGGTCTCCTGGAAGCCTTCTCTTCTCCAGGCTGCAGAGCCCCAACTCTCTCAGCCTGTCCTCATAGCAGAGCTGCTGCAGCCCTCTGAGCACCTTCGTGGCCTCCTCTGGACCTGCTCCAACACTTCCATGTCCTTCCTGTGCTGAGGGCTCCAGAACTGCACACAGGACTCCAGGTAGGGTCTGAGGAGAGCAGAGCAAAGGGACAGAATCCCCTCCCTTGCCCTGCTTCCTCCAGCACTCCATATTATCACTCTGTACAAAACTCAGTGTAAAAATCATGCCCCAGCTGAATGGCTCCTGCTCAGATACTCTGAGCTTTCCACCCAGAGCATTTCCTTCTGCCTAAATTTATAATTTGAAGAATTTCCCCATCAAAGTTGGGGGGAAATGGTGGTTACTGATTGTTTAAAAATCTTTTCTTGCTTGCTGTGTACCACTTGTCAGTCTCTCCCTTCTTTCCACATCCAGCACTTCACATCACTACGGGGAAGGCTCAGAGGAGCAAGGTGAGATGTTGCTGCATGGTGATTTGGGAATAGATGCTCAAGCAGCACAGCTCATTCTGGCTGCAGTGAGCATCATGGATTTGACAGGAAGTGTTGCATTTTCAGTTCATTTTGCTGAACTCAAGCACTGCTTCCAGAAAGCTTGTACTAAAGTGTGCCCACGTGAAAGGCAACAGAATCCTCTCAGAAAAAAAAAAAAAAAAAAAAAAAAAAAAAAAAAATAAAAAAAAAAATTGGGGAAACCCTTTAAAAAAAAACAAAACAAAAAAAAAAAAAAAAAAAAAAAAAAGCTTAAAATGCAAGTCTGGTAGTCCATTTAGATGAATCAGCCTCTTCCAGAGAGCAAATCTGTCTCCCATCTATAAATGGCTATGATCTAGATTGCAGATTTATTTCCCACAGATATTTAGAGTAATTAGTGTCTAGATTTAAACCTAATTTCTCGCCCCGTGGCTTGTGGGTTTTATTACTAAAGCTAATTTTGCTTTTTAGTACCTGGAGCTGTGCCTGGATGTGAAGATGAGTATATCTAGGGCAGGTACCTGTGAAATGTGTGTTTTCTGGGCTGTAAATGTACATCTTCACTTACAGTGGTGTATGGGCCTTTGATGTTCCCTGCCCTACATTTTCTTTTCCCCTGTGCTACTTAAGTCTTCTGCTCATTCATAGATTCATAGAATGGGTTGAGTTGGAAGGGATCTTAAAGATCATCCAGTTCCAACCCCCTACCATGGGCAGGGATACCTCCCACTAGACCAGGTTGCTCAAGGCCTCATCCAACCTGGCCTTGAACACCTCTCTGGAGAGGGCATCCACAAGTTCCCTGGGCAACCTGTGCCAGTGTCTCCCCACACTCACTGTCAAGAATTTGTCTCTAACATCCAGTTTAAATCTGCCCTCCTCAAGCTTCAATCCATTCCATCTCTTCCCATCACTACAAGCCCTTGTAAGAAGTCCCCCCCGGCTTTCTCATAGCCCACTTCAGGTACTGGAAGACTGCTCTAAGGTCTCCCCAGAGGCTTCTCTTCTCCAGGCTGAAGAGCCCCAACTCTCACAGCCTGTCCCCACAGGGGAGGTTCTCCAGCCCTCTGAGCATCTTCGTGGCCTCCTCTGGACCCATTCCAGAGGAGCTGATTCTCTTGAACCAAGCAGTAGCTGTCTTCTAGTAAGTGCATCTATTGAGTTTGGCATGGTCAGCATCATCCATTGAGAGCTACATAATTATGTTATCTAAAAGTTCATTTCTCATCACGCTGGAAAAGTGCCAGTGCATGTGGTAGGTCAGCCAAAGCTGGGCAATTAGCTCTGCTTCCACCAGCAGGTACTGAGTTAGGATGGCAGCTTGTGGCTTGCACAGATTCACTCTGATATGGGTCAAGAACTGGCTGGAGGGCCCAGAGGGTGGTAGTGAATGGTGCCACATCCAGTTGGCAGCTGTCACCAGTGGTGTGCCCCAGGGATCAGTGCTGAGTCTGATCCTATTCAATATCTTTATTGATGATCTGGCCCAGGGGATTGAGTCCAGCATCAGTGAGTTTGCAGATGACACCAAGTTGAGAGCAGGAGTGGATCTGTTGGAGGGTAGGAGGGCTCTGCAGAGGGACCTGGGGAGGCTGGATGGGTGGGCAGAGGCCAATGGGATGAGATTGAACANGGTGCTGGAAGGTGTCCAGAGAAGGGCAGCAAGGCTGGGGAGGGGCCTGGAGCACAGCCCTGGGAGGAGAGGCTGAGGGAGCTGGGGGTGTGCAGCCTGCAGAAGAGGAGGTTCAGGGCAGAGCACATTGCTCTCTGCAGCTACCTGAAGGGAGGTTGGAGCCAGGTGGGGTTGGGCTCTGCTGCCAGGCACCCAGCAACAGGACAAGGGGACACAGTCTCAAGTTGTGCCAGGGGAGGTCTAAGCTGGATGTTAGGAGGAAGTTCTTGCCAGAGAGAGTGATTGGCATTGGAATGGGCTGCCCAGGGAGATGGAGGAGTCACCACACCTGGAGGTGTTGAAGCAAAGCCTGGATGGGGCACTTAGTGCCATGGTCTGGTTGATTGGCTAGGGCTGGGTGATAGGTTTGGCTGGCTGAGCTTGGAGCTCTCTTCCAACCTGCTTGATTCTGTGATTCTATGATACTGTGTACCTGGTTTCAAAGGCACAATTTAGCTATGCAGGTCATATGCTGAAAACTGCAACTATCAATACATGTATGAATGAAAATACCTCTCTGGAGCTGTTTTAATGAGTGGCAAAGAGCCTCTTGTAACCTCTGAGGCAGAAAAAAATAGTCTTTGCAAAAACTAAGAAGCCAGGTGTAGAATTTAATGCTGAATTCCACAGTACCTTCAGCAGCCTGTGAATAAAAACTTTTTCAGGTTCACAGGGAACCTCCTATGCCTCAGCTTCCACCCATTGCCCCTTGTCCTGTCTTTGATTATAGGGTAATGCCTCACAAATCTTGCAGATAGGTCAACAGATCATTAAGTGCTGCATTTTGTAAGAGAATAACCACCCAAATGACCATGATTTCTAATTCTGTGTCCCCTGGCAAGTAATGTACCTCCCAGATCCATGTCTCTAGATCCTTTCCATCAACCAAAGGGTAAACAAAGCCACCAAAGACAGCCAGACCTCTGGCCACCTTCTGTCACACCACACAGTGTGTCACACTTGGGCAGTGAATCACAAGGCCTAGCCACCCACTTGGCTTCTCTCCTGACAGCTAATGAGGAGGATGTCTGCCTAATGCCAACACCTAAGACACGAACTGCTGCTTCCTGCAGTGGTGCTGTGAAAGGCAGTGGGATGTGCTTTGATCTTGAGGAGTGACTGGTGGCCACTACTCACCTCTTGCTCCCCTTTGCTTCTTGACAGTAATATGACTGCATGAGTCCTAATTATTATTTGTAGTGGGCTGGCAGTAAAGCTGTCTTATTTTTCCCTTGTTTTTCTTGTTCTCATCTCTTTTCTCCCCTTTTTTAGCAGACAAGGAGAAAAACTGCATTTAACCTTCTGTGCTATCATGGTTTTTTTTCCATGATTCCTCAGTGAGGAACTGTTCAGATTCTGTCACTGGTGTTAACTATCTGCCTGACATCTTTAATAAGCCTAATTAAATAATGCATTGAGTACTTTGGGCTTCTTGGCACTGCCAAAATCTTACTCTCTTAATGAATAAACATTTTTTTCACAGAACCACAGAGTGGTGGGGGTTAGAAGGGACCTCTGGGGATCATCTAGCTCAACTTTTTCCCTGCTTTTCCTCTTATTCCCCTTATCTTTGACACTGGCAAGTTACTTCTCACTCTTTGTGCCTTGGTTTTTTTTTTTTTTTACCTTTTTATTTTAAAATCTGTTTTTATTTTTATCCTTTTTTTTTTTAATGGGATTGTTCTCTTCACTGCTCTTAATTCAGTGAGCTGCTCATAAAGCACTATATATTTATATATAGTATATATAAAACCTTCTGAAATTAGTGATCTGTGCTAAGCCAGGATCTGTTTTGCCCTTTCAGCATGTTTTTGGAGAAAGTACATGATTGTTTAAACAGATGTGAGGATATTTTTGTCTTTTTTTTCTTCTCTTCCTTTCTTTGAGGGCTGCAGAAGCTCTGCTATGAGGACAGGCTGAGAGAGTTGGGGCTCTGCAGCCTGGAGAAGAGAAGGCTTCAAGAAGACCTTAGAGTAGCCTTCCAGTATCTGAAGGGGGCTACAGGAAGGCTGGGGAGGGACTATTGACAAGGTCTTGCAATGACAGGACAAGGGGCAATGGGTTTGAACTGGCAGAGGGGAGATTTAGACTGGATGTTAGGAGGAAGTTGTTTGCAGTGAGGGTGGGGAGGCACTGGCACAGGTTGCCCAGGGAGGTTGTGGCTGCTTCCTGCCTGGAGGTGTTCAAGGCCAGATTGGATGAGCCCTTGAGTAACCTGTGCTAGTGGGAGGTGTCCCTGCCTATGGCAGGGGGTTGGAACTAGATGATCCTTGAGGTCCCTTCCAACCTTCCCATTCTATGATTCTAAGAAGAGGCTTGACCCTGGTGATCCCTCAGCTTTATCCTGAAGGTGCTGTCCATGGGACCGAATCCCTTGTTGGTCAGTTGAAGGTTTCTTGTCGTGTCTCCTCCTGCCTGCAGGCATCACCTCTGACTTTCTACACCCCAAGGTGGAGCACCAGATGTGGCAGTGCTCTTGGTCTGCACAGAACAGAGTCTTACTCAGAGCCCTTCTGCCCCCTAGCCTTTGGAGTGTGGCTTTCATAGAAGCATGGGATCATTTTGCTTAGTAAAGACCTAAGATCATTGACAATTGACCTAATACCACCATGGCCATTAAACCCTGTCCTGAAATGCTATGTCTACAAGTTTTTTAACATCTCCACAGACAGTGTCTCCAACACCTCCCTGGGCAGCCTGTTCCAACGCCTGACCACTCCTGCAGTAAAGAATTTTTTTCCTAATATCCAACCTAAACAACCTTCACAACCCTTTGGGGGAAAATTTTTTTCCTAATGCCCACTCTAAAACTCCCCTGGTACAACTTGAGGCCATTTCCTCTTGTCCTGCTGCTTGTTAGCTAGGAGAAGAGTCTGACCCCCATCTTGCCCCAGGCTCCTTTCAGGAAGCTGTAGAGAGTGAGAAGATCTCCCCACAGCCTCCTTTTCTGAAGGATAAACAACCCCAGGTCACAGTATCACAGTATCACCAAGGTTGGAACAGACCTCCAAGATCATCAAGCCCAACCCATCACCACAGACCTCAAGGCTAGACCTCGTAAGACTTGAGCTCATGATCCTTCACCAGCTTCATTGCTCTGGATGAAAAGATGATACAGAAAGATGCATGAAAGAGCAGCAAAACCCACTTGAGGTCAGATCCTTGTAAGGCTTCTGATAGAGCCTCTCTCATTTAGCTAACTTGAAGTGATTGAACAAGCAAAGCAGGGTTTCTCCTGTATGTTGCAGAGTCCTTGAGGCAAGGTACATGTCATGGTTTTGGTGTACATGTAGGCTTTTAGATGAGCAGTGAAAACAAACTCCATTTCCCACAACAGCATTGTGGTTTCAACCTCTTAGCAAAGCAGCCAAAACACCATGCTGCTGTTCTGACACTTGGTATTTGGGTAAAGCTGTGAGAGAAGCCAATGCCTCAAGAGGCTAAAGGAGAAGGATGAGCTTCCCCACACCTTTACCATTCCACTTGTGCTCCCAGGGAAAAGCCTCATCTCACTGGCATCCAGTGCCACATTGCTCAAACTCAGCATCCCCATGACAACCTGTAAAGGGTTTGATTTTCTGCCCACTGTCAGTCAGCAAGAAGATAACAGGAGATCCTGTATTTGAGCTAATTACCCTAAGGGAAAGCAGGAGCTGTGATGGAAGTTTTGCTATACACATCTTCATTACAATAATCTCATAGATGTGTGCTCTGGACTTACACTAAAATCTGAAATGCAAATGGCAGAGTGCTTGGCATTGATTTTTTTTATCCCACTTCCTCTTCAATTCATTGAAAACATTTCTGCTTCCACACTATTAAAGCTGCTGGGACAACAGCAAGCTTGCTCCTTCAGAGTCATCAGCGGGGGTGAAGCAAGGCAGCACAAGAAGGAAAACAGAAGAGGAGGCTGAGGGGAGACCTCATTGCTCTCTACAAGCAGCTAAAGGGAGGTTGTAGTGAGGTGGGAGACCTCATTGCTCTCTACAAGCAGCTAAAGGGAGGTTGTAGTGAGGTGGGAGACCTCATTGCTCCCTACAAGCAGCTAAAGGGAGATTGTAGTGAGGTGGGAGACCTCATTGCTCTCTACGAACAGCTAAAGGGAGGTTGTAGTGAGGTGAGAGACCTAACTGCTTTCTATAAGCAGCTAAAGGGAGGTTGTAGTGAGGTGGGAGACCTCATTGCTCCCTACAAGCAGCTAAAGGGAGGTTGTAGTGAGGTGGGAGACCTCATTGCTCCCTACAAGCAGCTAAAGGGAGGTTGTAGTGAGGTGGGAGACCTCATTGCTCCCTACAAGCAGCTAAAGGGAGGTTGTAGTGAGGTGGGAGACCTCATTGCTCCCTACAAGCAGCTAAAGGGAGGTTGTAGTGAGGTGGGAGACCTCATTGCTCCCTACAAGGAGCTAAAGGGAGGTTGTAGTGAGGTGGGAGACCTAACTGCTTTCTATAAGCAGCTAAAGGGAGGTGTAGTTAGGCCACCTCTCCCTAGGATCAAGTGACAGGACAAGAGAGAATGCCCTCAAATTGCACAAGGAGAGGTTTAGATTGAATAGCAGGAAAATTTTCTTTACTGAAAGAGTGATGAGGCATTAGAACAGGCTGCCCAGGGAGGTGGTGGAGTTGTTATCCCTGGAAGTGTTCAAAAAACATGTAAACATAGCACTTCAGGACATGGTTTAGCAGGCATGGCAGTTAGGTTGACAGCTGATGGTCTTAGAGGCCTTTTCCAACCAAAACAATTCTATGGTTCTGTGAACAATGCTGATAACACATAGATCTTTGAATTGCTGCTGAATAGTGTTTACCTTAAGTTAAAGACTTCTCACTTTGCCATGCTCTGCCAGTGAGGAGGTGCATGAGCAGCTGGGAAGAAGCATGGCCAGACCAGCCAACCTGAACTAGCCAGAGGGATATTCTATACCATAGAATGTCATCCCAGCTATAGAAACCACGAGAGCTGTCTGGGAGGTGCTCAGGCATCAGTCATTGGGTGGTGAGCAATTTGTGCATTGCTTGGCTTTGCTTGGAGTGTATTTATCTGTTTTGATCTTCTTTTCCACTACTAGTATTATATTTTATTGTAGCTGTTACACTCTTGTTTTTATTAAACTGTTCAACTCCCAGCCCATGCCTTTTACTTTTTTTTTCTTTTTTTTTTTCTTTTTTTTTTTTGGATGCTCCTTTGCAACCCACTGGGAAGAGAAGAGGAATGAGTGAGCAGCTGCCTGGTGCTCAGTTGCTGGCTGGGCTTAAACCACAGCAGAGCTCTGTAATAAAACATATCATGCACAGCAGCAGATGCTGCTGCTAAAAAAGGGCTGACTGAAGTCTATCACAAACTCACTGGCAGTTGGGTGTTTGCTGTGGAGCTGTGGGAAACACAGCTGTCTAAATCCAATGTACCTGCTCTAAGTAGTTCTGCTGTCTGGAGGTACCTCACAGGCAGAATCATAGAAGAATTGAATTATTGAATCATAGAATCATAGAATCATTGAATTATTGAATTATTGAATCCTAGAATCATTGAACCATAGAATCATAGAATCATAGAATTATTGAATTATTGAATCATTGAATCATAGAATCATTGAATTATTGAATCATTGAATCATAGAATCATTGAATCCTAGAATCATAGAATCATTGAATTATTGAATTATTGAATCATTGAATCATAGAATCATTGAATTATTGAATCATTGAATCATAGAATCATTGAATCATTGAATTATTGAATCATAGAATCATAGAATCATTGAATCATTGAATTATTGAATCAT
>VWZE01020848.1:29317-44239 GCA_013396675.1 Eubucco bourcierii | reverse complement strand
TGAATCATTGAATCATAGAATCATTGAATCATAGAATCATTGAATTATTGAATCATTGAATCATTTAATTATTGAATCATAGAATGGAAAGGTTGGAAGGGACCTCAAGGATCGTCTAGTTCCAACCCCCTGCCATAGGCAAGGACACCTCCCACTAGTACAAGTCACTCAAGGCCTCATCCAATCTGGCCTTGAACACCTCCAAGGAGGGAGCTGCCACAATCTCCCTGGGCAACCTGTTGAGTCATAGAATCATTGAATCATAGAATCATAGAATTAATGAATCATAGAATTATTGAATCATAGAATCATTGAATCATAGAATCATAGAACCATAGAATTATTGAATTATTGAATCATAGAATCATTGAATTATTGAATCATAAAATCAATGAATCATTGAATAATAAAATCATTGAATCATAGAATCATTGAATCACAATCATTGAATCATAGAATAGAATAATTGACTCATTGAATCATTGAATCATAAAATCATGGAATCATTGAATCAGTCAGGGTTGGAAGGGACTACAAGGATCACCTAGTTCCATTCCCTCTGCCATGGGCAGGGACACCCTACCCTAGATCAGGCTGACTTCTCTGAATAACAGCAAATTCTTTTAAATGCTGTATTCTTGCCACCTTGAACTCAATCTTGTAACAAAGATCCTGCTCATGCCCTTATGCCTTTTGCCATTATCTAGAATGCTGATGCTGAGGTTAATGTGAACTAAACTCTTGGCTCTGTCTAAGAAGTGCTCTTAGAGCAAGGTGACTACAGAGAAGTGGGAAGCCCTAATAAGTAGTAGTAATAATAATAGGCATTTACTGGAAAAGAGCCTTCTCTTAATGTTACATTAGGGCTTGTCTTAAAACAAAACTTGTGTCTTGGAACATTAGGTCTAACAGGTCTTCTGTGTATTATCCCTGCCTTCCAGTTTGACTTTTAAGAAACAGCATTACAAAACCATAGCCCTATTTTAAACAGTTCAATAAGGAAAAAAAACAAACCCAACACTTAAAAAAACCCAGGTGCAGTGGTGGTGCTCTTCAAAGAATAAAGCAGAGGAAGTCCAAGTTTTAAGAAGAGTCAGATTTCTTTTCAATGAGTGTCCTGAAGCTGTGGTCCCAGCAAGGGTGATACAGCAAGGGAATGCCTCATTTCACTTTTCCTACCCTGTAAATCAGAACTGAAGATGAATCATAGAATGGTAAGGTTGGAAGGGACCTCAAGGATCATCCAGTTCCAACCCCCTGCCATAGGCAGGGACACCTCCCTCTAGCCCAGGTCACTCAAGGCCTCATCCAACCTGGCCTTGAACACCTCCAGCCAGGGAGCAGCCACAGCCTCCCTGGGCAACCTGTGCCAGTGTCTCACCACCCTCACTGCAAACAACTTCCTCCTAACATCCAGTCTAAATCTCCCCTCTGCCAGTTCAAACCCATTGCCCCTTGTCCTGTCATTGCAGGACCTTGTCAATAGTCCCTCCCCAGCCTTCCTGCAGGCCCCCTTCAGATACTGGAAGGCTACTCTAAGGTCTTCTCGAAGCCTTCTCTTCTCCAGGCTGCAGAGCCCCAACTCTCTCAGCCTGTCCTCACAGCAGAGCTGCTGCAGCCCTCTGAGCATCTTTGTGGCCTCCTCTGGACCTGCTCCAACAGTTCCAAGTCCTTCCTGTGCTGGGGGCTCCAGAACTGCACACAGGACTACAGATGAGCAGAGCAAAGGGGCACAATCCCCTTCCTTGCCCTGCTGCCCACACTGCTCTTGCTGCAGCCCAGCACACAGTTGCTGTCTGGGCTGCACTCACACTGCAGGCTCATCTTGAGCTTTTCATCACCCCAGACCCCCAGGTCCTTTTCCTCAGGGCTGCTCTCAGCCATTCACCACCCAGCCTGGAGTTGTGCTTGGGATTGTGCCTACCCAGGTGCAGGACCTTACACTTGGCCTTTTTGAATCGCATGAGATTGGCCTGGGCACAGCTCTGCAGCCTGTCCAGGTCCCTCTGATGGATCCCTGCCCTCTAGCAAGTCGACTGTGCCACACAGCTTGGTGCCATCTGCAACCTTGCTGAGGGTGCACTGATTCCTCTGTCCATGGCACTGACAAAGATGACATCTGTACCTACTGTGGTGCAACTTGAGGCCATTTCTTTTTGTCCTATCAACATTGCAATCAAATCACAGACTATATGTCATTGGAAGAGATCTTCAAGCTCATCCAGTCCAACCTTCAACCCCGCACTGAAGTGCCATCACTAAACCACATCCCCACACAGCAGGTCCACATGGCACCTGAACACCCCCAGGGATGGTGACTTCACCACTGCCCTGGGCAGACCATTCCAATGTTTGAGAACCCTCTCTGTGAAGAAATATTCCCTAACATCCAGCCTAAATCTCTCCTGGCAAAGCTTGTAACTCCTTTCTCTGGTCCTTGCCACCAAGTAGAAGAGGCTGCCCTTCCTCACTCCCACCTCCCTCCAACTAGTTGTAGAGAGCAATAAGGTCTCCCTTCAGCCTCCTCATATCCAGACTGAAGACTCCAGCTCCCTCAACCATTCTTCATAGGATATGTGCTCAAAGCCTTTCTCAAGCCTCATTGCCCTTCTCTGGATGCACTGTAAGGTCTCCTTGGATCCTCCTCCAGTCTGAACAACCCCAATTCTTTCAGCCTGTGTCCACAGGAGAGATGCTCCAGCTCTCTGATTATCTTTGTGGCTCTCCTCTGGATCTGCTCCAGCAGGTCCATGTCCTTCTTGTGTTGTGGGCCCCAGAGCTGTCCACAGTACTTCACGGAAGGGCTCACCAGAGCAAAGTAAACAGAATCTTAAAAAGCAGTTCTCTGCTAAATTTTTATGTTGTTATTATTAAAAATATTCAGATGTCACTTGGAAACAGCTAATTTGTAAAGCCAGGAACTGAAGGAATGCAGATGTTGCTTTAGCTAAAGAGGCGACCCACACAGCAGTTGCTCAGTGCGAGGCGAGGAATAAAAAGGGATAAATTGCTTCTGTGTCTTTTCCTCCTTTGACACTTGCAAAACAAATCTCTTCCTGTGCTTTTTAGGATATAAATCCAGCAATTTATGGGCAGAAGCATGCTCAATAAAATGTATTGGCAATGCACTGAAAATGGGGGGAAATGGCTTTCGAGTGCCACGGGTGCGTGCTGCCTCTCTCTCTGTTTTGCATTGTGTAATTATGGTGCTTACAGCTTTCAGGCTCAAACTCCCAGCTGCAAGGTGAGAACATACTGCTGCTGTTCACACATGCCTCCAAAGTAATCATGGCTCCTAAGTAGCTAAAACTCCCTCTGAACCTCTGAGTCCGTGTAGTTTGCAGTGAGCCAAGAATAAAGCTCATTATGACATTGTTTTCAACTGACACCTGGGTCTAAACTCACCCAAATTCAATCCTCTAAATGCTTGTCTTGAGGTTTTTAGGTTTTTCCCTTTTTGCTTTTTTTCTCCAGCCAAGGTAGATTTTGTCTCCACCCAGCATAGGCTGACTATTCTTAGTTTGTTTATATAGGAGAGCTGATGGTCTCTGAAGAGCCTAGGAAACTGGCTTAGATACAGGTGACTATCATGATGGACTCTCACAGATTCACAGAATGTCAGGGGCTTGGAAGGGACCCTGAAAGCTCACCCAGTCCAACCTCCTGCCAGAGCAGGATCACCTATACCAGATCACACAGGAACACATCAAGGCAGGTCTTGAATCTCTCCAGAAGAGACTCTACAACTCCCCTGGGCAGTCTGTTCCAGGGTTATGTCACCCTCACAGGGAAATAACTTTTCCTCATGTTTCCATGAAACTTCCTATGCTTCAACTTCCACCCACTGCTCCTTGTCCTGTCATTGGGCCTCCCTGAGCAGAGCCTGGTTCCAGCCTCCTGGCACTCATCCTGCACATATTTATAAACATGAATGAGGACATCCCTCAGGCTCCTCCTCTCCAAGCTCAAGAGCCCCAGCTCCATCAGTCTCTCCTCATAAGGAAACTGTTCCACTCCCTTCAGCATTTTTGTGGCTCTGCACTGGACTCTCTCAAGCAGTTCCATGAGGTCCTTCTTGAATTGAGGGGCTCAGAACTGGACACAATAGTCCAGATGTGGCCTCACCACAGTAGCGTAGAGGGGGAGGAGAACCTCTCTCCACCTACTAACCACAGCCCTTCTAACACACCTCAGCATCTGTTTGGGTCTCTGTAGCCATCAAACCAGTAATGTCACTGACATATCTACTGATAGGAACATCTCTCCCATGAGTCTGGTACTGCTGCAAAGTGGGTGCAGTGCTCAGTCCTGGTAGGGAGAGGTTTATCCTCTGATTTGTGAGCAGAGTCATTTTTCTGGCAGAGCAGTTCAAAATTCAGTTCAACCTATTAGCAATAATTATCATATTTAAGGCAATTCTGATAAAGCAGCTCAGTGTAGTAGTAAGGTGTGACTAGATTAATTGGTTTGAGACTGCTTTATTTGTGCATCTTTATGAGGGTAATTCCAGCCTTCCACCTGCTAAGGTGAAGCAATTTTCTGTTGGAGCTGAAGAAGGAGAGGTGGGGGGCGGGGGGTTGGTATCAGTATCTTACCCTCCATGCTGCATTTTACTGCCACGTACTCTTGTTACAGATAGCAGAATGTTTATTGCCTCATAGATCAGCTGGGAATGTGCCCTCCTTATCACACCAGGTTGGTTCTTCTATCACTGTGTGGGAGGACCGAGGTGCTGGCTGCTGCCCAAGCTCTAGTCACTAGACGTGACCAAATTGAATCATTTTGAGATCAAGGACAAATGTATGTTTAGACTGAGTTTGTGTTCTGTGGACAAGTTTGCTTTTCAAATATAAGCTACCTGGTTGATTTTATTTTCTCTTCCCCACCCCCAGCCCCAGAGGTGTGTACAGATGTGTGTGTGATTTACAACCGACTCAAAGCACAGTTGGGTTCGTATCACCCCACAGGCATCAAAGTAACATTTTCCGGGTGGCAAACATTGCATGGAAAGTACAATGTGCACACAAAACAGTTCCAAAAAGATTTCAGATGTAGTGCTTTATGTAATCTTTACTCCTCATTGATTTCATTTTGCATCAGTATGGTTAAATCACTGTTGAAATAACTCACTGGCTTAGCTGCTGTGTGTTCCTTAGCAGCTTGCGGTAGCAGAGGCAGCAGGTAAAGCATTGAAGCCTTTCACTTGGATGTTTTTTTTGATAGCCAAGATTGCAAGTTCAATTTTTTGCTAATAGAATTGGCAATTACACAGGCACTGAAAGGAGGCAGGAGCCAAAGCTCGTGTCTGGACTTTAAGGAGGCAGGACTGAAAGCCCTTGAGAATGTACCTTATTGCTGGCCTGATGGGGCAGTGAGAAATGCTTCACTCCTGCCCATCTCTCCCATCCTCCTGTCTCTAAAGGGGGAGGAATCAATCTGGGCAGGAAACTAGTTCACAGTCCACAGGCAGCATGGAGCATTTCTGAGATGGTCCCAAAGGTAAACCTTATAATGCAGAGCTTCACATCCAGCCCAGAGCTCTGCATTACCCTTCAGTGAGAGAGCCTGGTCTCCTTCTGAGAGAAGAACCTGAAATGAAACTACTTCCCTGCCAAGGGTGTTAAGTCCTGGGGGAGTTGCTGGTGACACACAGAACAGCAAAGACTTTAAGACCTGTTTCTGACTGCCTTAGAAAAACTTTGCCACTATTTTAATAGTCTGATCTTTATAAAAAAACACCTTTTTTCCCCCTTTTTTTCTGTGACCAGCACTGCACCTACAGCAGAGAGGTTGCACTAGATGATCTGGTGAGGGGCCTGGAGCACAGCCCTGTGAGGAGAGGCTGAGGGAGCTGGGAGTGTGGAGCCTGCAGAAGAGGGGGCTCAGGGCAGAGCTCATTGCTCTCTGCAGCTACCTGCAGGGAGGTTGTAGCCAGGTGTGGGCTGATCTCTTCTCCCAGGCACCCAGCAACAGGACAAGGGGACACAGTCTCAAGTTGTGCCAGGGGAGGTCTAGGCTGGATGTTAGGAGGAAGTTCTTGCCAGAGAGAGTGATTGGCATTGGAATGGGCTGCCCAGGGAGGTGGTGGAGTCACCAACCCTGGAGGTGTTGAAGCAAAGCCTGGATGAGGCATTTAGCACCATGGTCTGTTTGATTGGATAGGGCTGGGTGGTAGGTTGGACTGGCTGATCTTAGAGGTCTCTTCCAATATGGTTTATTCTATTATTCTATAATCTTCAGAGGTCCCTTCCAATCCCTGCCATTCTGTGAGTCTGTGAATGCAAGTTCTCTTAACCTTTATGAAGTGAACTTTCATATAACACAGGTAGATTAGAATCATAGAATCATGGAACAGTTTATGTGGGAAGGGACCTTCAGAGGACATCTAGTTCAATTCTCCTGCAGTAAGCAGGGACATCCCCAACTAGATCAGGTTGATCAGAGCCTTGTCAGGCCTGACTTTGAATGTCTCCAGGGGTGGGGCCTCCATCATCTCTCTGGGTAACCTGTTCCAGTGTTCCACCACCTCTTGTATTAGGTTTCATAGAATCATAAAATGCTTTAGGTTGGAAGGGAGATCCCTTTGATCATCAAGTCCCAACCCCTTGCCATAGGCAGGGACACCTTCTACTAAAACAGGTCACTCAAGGCCTCATCCCACCTAGCCTTGAACACCTCCAGGGAGGGAGCATCCACAACCTCCCAGGGCTACTTGTGCCAGTGTTTCACCACCCTCACTGGAAAGAACTGTGAAGATTTGGTAAGAATCTGTGAAGGTTTGGTAAGATTTTTTTTTTTTCTCCAAGTTTGGCTCCAGACTGGGTGATTCATTTAAACCCAACATTGTATAGTCCAGCTATGGTGGAAAAGTTGTTTGGAATAGCAGTATGGCAAATGACTACCTTAAACTGTGCTTCAATAGAACCACAGAGCTGTTGAAGCTGGGACAGAGCTTTGAGATGGTCAAGACCAGCCACTCACCTAGAGCTTGCAATCCCACCACTACTGCTCAAGCCTCCAAAGCCTCTGCAGTCCAAATCAGGTGAAAAAAAGCAACTTCTCCAAGAGATCTGTTTGTGAACTGGAGGTGCCATGTTACATTTTCCTCCACATACAACATCCTGTGTGCTAGTAAATTGCAATGCCAAGCACAAATCCAGGCTGGACAGTGCCTGGCTAGAGAGCAGCCCTGAGGAGAGGGACTTGGGGGTGCTGGTGGAGGAGAAGCTCAACATGAGCCAGCAGTGTGCACTTGCAGCCCAGAGAGCAACCAGAGCCTGGGCTGCATCAGGAGCAGTGTGGGCAGCAGGGCCAGGGAGGTGATTCTGCCACACTGCTCTACTCTGGTGAGACCCTACCTGGAGTACTGCATCCAGTTCTGGAGCCCCTGGGACAAAAGGGATGTGGAGGTGCTGGAGTGTGTCCAGAGAAGGGCCATGAGGATGAGCAGAGGGCTGGGGCTGCTCTGCTGTGAGGACAGACTGAAAGAGTTGGGGCTGTTCAGTCTGGAGGAGAGGAGGCTCCCAGGTGACCTTCTTGTGGCCTTCCATTATCTGAAGCGGGCTACAAAAAAGCTGAGGAGGGACTTTTTAGGCTCCCAGGTAGTGACAGGACTGGGGGCAATGGAGCAAAGCTGGAGGTGGGAGATTCAGTCTGGAGGTGAGGAGGAAGTTCTTCAGCATGAGAGTGGTGAGAGCCTGGAATAGGTTGCCCAGGGAGGTGGTTGAGGCCCCATCCCTGGAGGTGTTTAAGGCCAGGCTGGATGAGGCTGTGGCCAGGCTGATCTGGGGTAGGGTGTCCCTGCCCATGGCAGGGGGGGTGGAACTGGCTGATCCTTGTGGTCCCTTCCAACCCTGGCTGATTCTATGGAATTACTGATAATTGTGTGCAGGCTTGGGGCCGGAGGAGATTATTTATGATTCTGCCCTATCAGAGTGACAAAAAGCAGCCTCGAGGTGATGCTCATTCTGCTCACCTCCACATTTTCAATACATTCTCAAGGCTACTGCTTCTCTCTACTGCCACAGACCTCCATCAGCATTTTCATATCATTACCTTCAGCAAGGAGCATCCCCTTAATTTCTGCCTTGTTTAGTTCTCGACTACGAATAACACGAACTGCTCATGAAAGAGAGTTTTGCAAGAAACCTACCCTGGAGGCTCCTCAAAACCAGAAAATTTCATTGCTTTGACATTCTTTGCAGACTGTCACCTAATACATAACGATCAACATGCCAGTTGGAAATCTGCAATTATGGCCCACTCTAAACTGGAGCCCAGAAGATGAGAAATAACATCCAGTACTCCACTGGAGGAAGCGTACCAAGAGTATTTGTCAAGCCATGTTGGTTCTCGTTCTGCCTCCCTCTCCCCAACTCCCCAGTCAGTATGATGGGAAAATAAATACAGATATTTATGCCCATTTCTGGGAATGCAGTTGTCTCAGCACATACAGCACCCAGGAGGGCTGTAAGAAGTAAATAAGTGATCTGCTGAGTGTATGTGCCAGCCTGCATGCATATCTGTTTGACTGCTTCTAAGGAGCTAAATATTTCAGTGGAGGAAGGCTTACAACACTCTGAATGTCACCGATATGTCAAAGAAACAATAAGCTTATTGAGCTTTTAGGGGTCTATTCTTCACCCTGCTGCTGGTACCCTGAGTAAACTGGTGCAAAGTTACTGCCAATGCTCCTGCGGAGTCAGATGGAAAAGCTCCCTGGGAAAAGTGCCTGCTGCTGATCCTGCAGCCCCACAGCCCCTCTGCAGAGGTCAGGCAGGTGATACAAATTCTCCATCTCTGCCCATCTAAATAGAGCAAGACCAGTTTACCTTAGCTGAGGATCTGGCCCTGTAATTAGGCAACACTTTTTTTCTGTTCAGACAGCTGCTTGTGTGTAGACAACTCATTGATGTAGCGGCTGGGATGTGCAAATGAGGTAGAGACTGTGTTTTGCGCTCATTAAAGAAGGCACTAGAAATCTCATATGGCCACCATCTGCTGCCTTGTTTGTTGAGTTTGATCATTAGTCAATGAATGGTTCTACTGAAATTCAGTGATTAATCTCCAGGATGTGATTCTCTTTCTCACGATGAAGGATGGCAGAATTTAGCTCGTTAGAATCAAATTGTACGAATGTGCAAATTCTCTTGAAAAGAGCTTGGGATTGGTGCAGCAGTTGAGCACAGAAACAGGAAAATGAGCTGTGAGGTTTTTATAATGCCTATTTACAAACACAAGCTCCTTGATAAAAGCTGGGAATATCTCTTCTAGTCATGCAGTGACTAAAACAGCAATGTGGTGATGCTTTAAAGAAGGCCTAGAAGGCAGACAATGTCTGCAGGTGACACCCATTTCAGCAAGCTATTATGAGACTTTTCTTTCTAGGCTGCAGAAGGAATATTTCATTGGCAGGTGTTTTAAAGTATTTTCTGTACACTTGCTTGGCTCAATTTGCCTATAATGAGTAAAATTACTTTTAGGGAGCAGTGGAGTTATTAATGGCTCAGGTTTACAAAGTATGTAACAATCTTTCATTTTCTTTTGCTAAAAAAAACCCCACACCACTGAAAGACCTTGGAGCTTGTAATTGCAGGTTCATACAGTTTTGCAAACAACAAAGCTCTAAGTCTTGTTATGGATTGATTTCACTTTTTATGTGAAATGATTTGATCATAACTGATGCTGACATGGAATTTAAATAGAATCATAGAATCACAGAATGGTAAGGTTGGAAGGGACCTCAAGGACCATCTTGTTCNGTCATTGCAAGCCCTTGTCAATAGTCCCTCCCCAGCCTTCCTGTAGCCCCCTTCAGATCCTGGAAGGCTACTATAAAGTCTCCTGGAAGCCTTCTCTTCTCCAGGCTGAAGACTCCCAACTCTCTCAGCCTGTCCTCATAACAGAGCTGCTGCAGCCCTCTGATTATCTTTATGACCTCCTCTGGACCTGCTCCAACAGTTCCATGTCCTTCCTGTGTTGGGGGCTCCAGAACCGTACACAGTCTAAGCCCAGTCTGGAAGCAAATGTGGAATTGTAATATCACAGAATCACAGAATCTCAGATTTTGGAAGTGACCTCCAAAGATCATGCAGTCCAACCCCCTCTGTGAAAAGCAGGATCCCCTAGTGTAGTCCACACAGGAATGCATCCAGGTGGGTTTTGAAAGTCTCCAGAGAAGAAGACTCCACAATCTGAAGAAGAACTCCACAACCCGCCCTGGGCAGCCTGCTCCAGTGCTCTGTTACCCTCACTGTGAAGAAGTTTCTCCTAATGTTGAGGTGAAACCTTCTGTGTTCCAGATTGTATCCATTGCTCATTGTCTTACTGCTGTGCACCACCAAAAAGAGATTGGCCCCCTCCACTTGACCCCCATCCCTCAGATATTCATAGACACTGATCAGATCCCCTCTCAGTCTTCCCCTCTCTAGACTAAACATCCCCAGGTCTCTCCATGTCTCTTCATAGCGGAGATGCTCGATTCCCTTCATCATCCTCGTGGCTGTTTCTAGCCCATGAAACTGTTCTACCTCAGTCAGGTTGCATAGGACATACATCATGCTTTGATTTTGTACTGTTTTCTCCAGCTGGTTTTTTGCCTTGGGAATACAAACTATATTCTCCATTGCTTTACCTGGGCACTCTTTAAATCTGCCTCATGCATCTACAAAATGATTTGAAACTTGTTCACAGGGCTATTGATTCTGGGTTTCCCCTCCATCTATATTCAGTTTCACCAGTTACTTTCAAACCTCCAAAGAAAACTGTTTGCACAGAGGCTGAGTTTGGATCACAGTATCCATGAATAGCAAATAAAGGTTAAATTTCTGAAAGAACATTTTATGTGTGTGTGTGTGTGTGTGCTATAATTCTTTTGCATTTCACACTGCTCAGGGAAATGAATGCTTCTAGCAACCAACCTGCACTTCCACTTTTCATGGGGTTGAAATCTGCAGATTTGTCCCATATTGTAAAAGTGATTGGAACAGTAAATTCAGATGCAGTGCAGACTGGTTCAATGTAGAATTGCTGAGCCTGCTCATTTGGCTACAGTTTTGTTGTTATAGGAGTGTGGAATCATAGAATCATAGAATGGTAAGGTTGGAAGGGACCTCAAGGATCATCCAGTTCCAACCCCCTGCCATAGGCAGGGACACCTCCCACTAGTACAGGTCACTCAAGGCCTCATCCAACCTGGCCTTGAACATCTCCAGAGAGGGAGCAGCCACAACCTCCCTGGGCAACCTGTGCCAATGCCTCACCACCCTTACTGTAAACAAGCAGGGGGGTTGGAACTAGATGATCCTTGTGGTCCCTTCCAAACTTGACTGATTCTATGATTCTATGATTTCCCCTTTTATTAAAAAGTAAAGGAAAAATAAATGAAAAAAGTCACAAGTGAAACTCAATTCCTTTGCACTTGTCTTGTTGAATTAGAGAGTAAAAAACAAAGAGGATTTCCTGGTACTCTACCTGTTTATTCCATACTCTCACTTGCCTGACCTAGTGAGAGATACTGACTGACTTTATCAGCAGCCAGAATGGATCCAGTTCCGGCATGAGCATCCCCCCTGGCATCAGCTGCCTCCTCAAGGTACTGCAAAGCTTCCAAGGGAAACACAGCCTTGCTCCAGTTCTTTCCAGTGAGGGTGGTGAGGCACTGGAACAGGTTTCCTGGAAAGGGTGTGGATGTCTCATTCCTGGAAGTGCTCAAAGCCAGGCTGGATGGATCTTTAAGCAACTTGGTCTAGTGGAAAGTGTCCCTGCCCATGATGGGGCAGTGGGAACTAGATGATCTTTGAGGTCCCTTCCAAACCAAACCATTCAATGATTCACCAAGGCAGCTAAACTATTTCCTCCTCCCACAAAAAGCATTTAGCAGCAGACTTTTCCTTATCAGGCCTCCAAAACCCAAGATCAAAAGCAGTAAGCAGTTGTCCTTGGGAAGCTTTCAGATTCCTCCTGTCTGTATTCAGGTAACCAGGTTGGGGGCTTTGTTTTGTTTTTTTTTTAATGAGGACTGGTCTCTGGGTCCCAATGAGAAGGTACCCAGACCTATCTCCTGCCCAGGATATCCCAGCCACACCAGTGGTGTCAGCTCCTCAGACACCCATGTGCAGAGGGATGACTGTGGAGCTTTGCCCTTCAGGGTATGGGGAGCCCTTGCATCCATCAGCATAGCTTTTTTATTGCAACCATCAACATAGAGGTCTTTTAATAGCAAAAATCCAGCCCAGCTGGTTGTCTTTTTCTTACTGGGGGGGGGTGGGGGGTGTTCATTGCTACTTCTTTTCCAGGGTTCAGCTTTACCAGCTCTTTCTGTGGAAGGCTGGACTATGTTAGGAATGGCTTTTCCCTCTTTAGGCAGTACTTGGGTAGAAAGCTGCAATACAAATAAGAAGTAGCTGTGGTATAGCAGTTATTCTGACTTTTAAAAACAACACTTTTAAGAGCTGCCATGGTAGAAATAAATACTGCAGCTCTACAGATGTCTCAGGGGAGAGGCATGATTGCTTTCTTTGTCTCTTTATTCTGTGGGGAAAAAGATGACAACTGATATATTTATATACAGGAGAGTCTGCCTATTTTATCTGAAGACTACAAGAAATTATTCAAGCTTCGAGCAACTCTTCACTCCCTACTTTTAAGAAGAAAATCAGCAAGTTGAAAATCCTCTTCCCTTTCACAGGAAGGATGTTGCAAAAAGGGGAAAAAAAGCAAGTGCACAGAATAAAAAAAAAAAAAGGTTGATGAAGATGAAGACATGAAGCAAAACATCTCCTTTTCTTGAGGAGGAATTTCCCAACTTTGGTGTGGGGGAAAAACAGCAATTTCACTTGTAGGTAAGGAAGGTGTATGCAGTGGTGTGCTTTGACCTATTATGTCAAAACTGAATAAAGGGACAAAAAAATCTAGGACACTTCAGACCCAATTTTTTGGAGAATGATGGAAGACTTCAGGAGGCTCAGGGGGGACCTTATCACTCTCTACAACTACCTGAAGGGAGATTGTAGCCAAGTGGGTTTGGTCTCTTCTCTCAGGTAACCAGTGACAGAACAAGACAAGCTGTGCCAGGGGAGGTTTAGGCTGCATGTTAGGAAGAAGTTCTTCACAGCAAGAGTGACTGGCATTGGAATGGGCTGTCTGGGGAGCCAGTGGAGTCACTGTCCCTGGAGGTGTTTAAAAAGAGACTGGATGTGGCACTTGGTGCCATGGGTTAGTTGATTTGATGGTGCTGGGTGATAGGTTGGAACTGATGATCTTGAAGGTCTTTTCCAACCTGATTGATAATAGAATCATAGAATCATAAAATCAGCCAGGTTGGAAGAGACATCCAAGCTCACCCAGCCCAACCTATCACTCAGCCCTATCCAGTCAATCAACCAGACCATGGCACTAAGTGCCCCATCCAGGCTTGTCTTGAACACCTCCAGGGATGGGGACTCCACCACCTCCCTGGGCAGCCCATTCCAATGCCAATCACTCTGTCAAGAACGTCCTCCTAACATCCAGCCTAGACCTCTCCTAGCACAACTTGAGACTGTGTCCCCTCTGATTCTGTGTGATTGTATTAAATAAGACGCTGAAATGATCTCCAGCTTGAACTGTTTGTCTCTTAGCCTAACATACACCATATTTGAAATAAATTTGTGTGCCAGCTCAAGTTTTCTATGCTTTACTTCCCTCACCCTCCACTTAGGGCTTCATGTGATGTGCAAACAGCAAATGGAATTTCCCAGCATTGCCTAGATGCATTGGGTGGATCTTGTCTATGTGCTAGAAAGCATCTCCTTGAAGTGGAAAGGGAATTTGAGCACTCAGACACTGGAATGAGCTGCCCAGGGAGGTGGTTGAGTCACCAGCCCTGGATATGTTTAGAGGTGATTTGGATGTGGTGCTTAGGGATACAGTTCCTGAGGAGAGACTGAGGGAGCTGGGTGACTAGCTTGAAGGAGATTGAGAGGTGACCTCATTCATGTTTATAAAGATCTAAAGGCTGAGTGGCAAGAGGATGAAGCCAGGCTCTGCTCAGTGATGCTTAATGACAGGACAAGAGGCAATGGGTGGAAGCTGAGGTGCCCAGGGAGGTTGTGGCTGCTCCTTCCCTGGAGGTGTTCAAGGCCAGGTTGGAGGAGGCCCTGAGTAACCTGTACTAGTGGGAGGTGTCCCTTTCTATGGCAGGGGGTTGGAACTAGATGATCCTTGAGGTCCCTTCCAACCTTACCATTCTATGATTCTATGATTCTATGAGGCATAGGAAGTTCTGTGGAAACATGAGGAAAAATTGTTTCACTGTGAGGGTGACAGAACCCTGGAACAGGCTGCCCCAGGGAGGTTTGTGGAGTCTCCTTCTCTGGAGATATTCAAGACCTGCCTGGATGTGATCCTATGTGACCTGGTTTAGGTGATCCTGCTCTGGCAGAGAGGCTGCACTGGATGAGCTTTTAAGGTCGCTTCCAACCCCTGACATTCTGTCATTCTGTGAGTAGTGTAAGCAGTTGGACTTGGTGATCCCAAGGGTCTTTTCCAACATGAACATTTCTGTGATTCTGTTTGCATGGCTTTATTATTACATTTATCATTACATGTATGGACTCTGTTTTCTCCAAAATGACATGGGGTTTTGTTAGACAGCATTACAAAAGATAATATAGAGTGGTGATCAAGGGCACAATGGCCACCTGGAGACCAGTGCCAAGTGGTGTCCCTCAGGGGTCAGTACTGGCACCAGTGCTGTTTAACATCTTTGTCAGTGACATGGACAGAGGAATCAGCAAGTTTGCAGATGACACCAAGCTGTGTGGCACGGTCGACTTGCTAGAGGGCAGGGATCCATCCAGAGGGACCTGGACAGGCTGCAGAGGTGGGCACAGGCCAACCTCATGACATTCAACAAGGCCAAGTGTAAGGTCCTGCACCTGG
>VWZE01020848.1:0-29000 GCA_013396675.1 Eubucco bourcierii | reverse complement strand
ACACTTCCATGTCCTTCCTGTGCCAGGGGCTCCAGAACTGCACACAGGACTCCAGGTGGAGTCTGAGGAGAGCAGAGTAAAGTGGCAGAGGTTTTAAAGGTCAGGTTGGAGGAGGCCTTGAGGGCCTTGTACTAGTGGGAGGTGTCCCTGCCTATGGCAGGGGGTTGGAACTAGATGATCCTTGAGGTCCCTTCCAACCTTACCATTCTATGATTCTATGATTCTCTGATTCTAATATTTAGTCCTGCTGACAGCATGATGTATTCCTTTTTATAGCTTTGGTGTGCTTTTAAGCACTTCATTCTTTCCATAACCTTCTGTAGCATGAGCTACACGAAATACAAGCCGAGCAAAATGCAACTGTACTAAAATACTTCCTAAAATAATTTCCTGAACATAAAATCCCTAAACACTCCAGAGTATGAAAACACCTTTTAGATAGCATTCACAAATTTAATCTAAGCAATGCCATCTGAATAATCAAAATGAATTAAAATTGAAGGTAATCTTGTTACACGTGAGTTTATTTCTATATGGGATAAAGAATTTGTTAGACTGAGAAGCAGATAAAAGGAATGAGTGAAAAACATTTTTAACATACTACGAAACCCAGGATCTCATTTCAAAGTATTCCCCCTAGATTACACTCTACAAAGCAGTTAGAAACCAGATCTGATCTGAGCCCAACACCACAGTTTTTATTACTCTGGTAGAATAAGAGCACATAGCTGAAGAAGTGCCATTTTCTGCATTTTTCTGCATTTTTTTGAGCTGTTGCCATTTATTCATAGAATCATAGAATGGGAAGGTTGGAAAGGACCTCAAGGATCATCTAGTTCCAACCCCCTGCCATAGGCAGGGACACCTCCCACTAGTACAGGTTACTCAGGGCCTCATCCAACCTGGCCTTGAACACCTCCAGGGAGGGAGCAGCCACAACCTCCCTGGGCAACCTGTGCCAGTGTCTCACCACCCTCACTGCAAACAACTTCCTCCTAACATCCAGTCTAAATCTCCCCTCTGCCCAATGGGGTTTAAACCCATTGCCCCTTGTCCTGTCATTGTAAATAGTCCCTCCTCAGCCTTCCTGTAGCCCCCTTCAGATACTGGAAGGCTACTCTAAGGTCTTCTCCAAGCCTTCTCTTCTCCAGGCTGCAGAGCCCCAACTCTCTCAGCCTGTCCTCATAGTAGAGCTGCTGCAGCCCTCTGAGCATATTTGTGGCCTCCTCTGGACCCTCTCCAACACTTCCATGTCCTTCCTATTTATTGCCTCTTACCAACCATGGTAACCAACATGGAAAGATGCCAGCAGTCCTTTCTTCCACCTTCCAGCCCAGTAGGTGCTTTGGCAAATGGCTTTAAGGAGAGGATGGCACAGGAGGTATTTCTCTGAGTTTTAGAAGCACCTAGAGATAAATAGCTCAAGTTGTTCCACTTCCTGGTACATTTTTACAAGCTCATGAAAAAAAACCAACTGGCTATTGGGTGTTCTTGTAAATATTTTACTAGAAAGCAGCTCATGAGGGACTGTGTCTTTTGTTAGAGCCAGATTCCTCAGAAATAGTGCTTTTAGTAAAAACTGCTCTGGGATCACAGCAACATGTCCTAGTTTCCAATTCTGCAGCAATATGAGGCAGTTCTTAGAGCATGTTCTTCTTTGGAGACATTTATGGTAATATATAAACCTCTAGACAAGTTACTAATTTTTACATAATTAAAATTTCATTTTAAAAAGATGATTAGGAGCCTTATTATGTAAGCTGAATTTCTAGTTCACTTGCAGAACATGTAGCTTGCATTTGTACAAAGAGGCAATTTCACTGACTCTCTGCAGCTGGATCTTTACCTAATCTGAAACCCTCCAAAAGGGTGAAGAAACTTCCTCTAGGATTTAAAGTGTTTTTTGATCTGACCATACATCTTGCCTGGCAAGATCATGGAGTAGATCCTCCTGAAAGCTCTGCTATGGCAAATGGAAAACAAACCAGAGGAGATTGGTGGTAACCAGCAATGGCTGCACCGAGGGCAGATCTTGCCTGACAAATTTAGTGGTTTTTTATGATGAAGTCACAGCGACAGTGGACAAGGGAAGGGCAGCTGATGTCATCTACCTGGACCTGAGTAAGGCATTTGACTCTGTCCCACATGGCATCCTGGTCACCAAACTGGAAAAACATGGACTGGATGGGTGGAGCACTGCTGGATAAGGAATTGGCTGGATGGTGGCACACAGAGAGTGGTGATCAAGGGCATAATGTCCACCTGGAGACCAGTGCCAAGTGGTGTCCCTCAGGGGTCAGTGCTGGGACCAGTGCTGTTTGACATCTTTGNAGCAATAACTGTTGGGAGGTTTCTACCCGTCTGGGCAGGAGGCAACAGCTCTGCTGTGATGGTTCCTGCATCCTTCACCAGCAGACATCTGCAGCTTGGAGTGTCAGGGTAAGGGTGGAAATGGTGTCCAAATTCCCTTTTCCCTTGCAAAGCCATGCAAGGGCTGCATGTGTTGCTAGATGAGGAACATTGGCTTTCTGTCTTCAAGGGGGAGGGCAAACAGATCTGTAGTGAATGCTGACTCTGTTTATTCTGAAGCGCATCGAGTGGGCTGCAGCAGCTCTGCTGTGAGGACAGGCTGAGAGAGTTGGGGCTCTGCAGCCTGGAGAAGAGAAGGCTTTGAGGAGACCTTAGAGTAGCCTTCCAGGATCTGAAGGGGGCTACAGGAAGGCTGAGGAGGGACTATTGACAAGGTCCCACTAGTGACAGGACAAAGGGGCAATGGGTTTGAACTGGCAGAGGGGAGATTGAAACTGGATGTTAGGAGGAAGTTGTTTGCAGTGAGGGTGGTGAGACACTGGCACAGGTTGCCCAGGGAGGCTGTGGCTGCTCCCTCCCTGGAGGTGTTGAAGGCCAGGTTGGAGGAGGCCTTGAGTGACCTGTGCTAGTGGGAGGTGTCCCTGCCTATAGCAGGGGGTTGGAACTAGATGATCCTTGAGGTTCCTTCCAATCTTACCATTCTATGATTCTATGATTCTACATTTGCTACCACTAGTTCTGTTGCTTATGCTTGCTGAATCAGGGTCACTTGGAGCAGATTGCAGAGGAAAAAGAACCACAGAATCATTAAGGTTGGAAAACACATCTAAGATGAAGTCCAAAGCCAGAGCACTACTTAAAATATCCTTGTGGACACTTAAAGCTGCCTACTTAGCTGGCAGGCAATGAAACCTGTATTCTGTATTTGTCTTTAAAGATTTGCTTTGTGCCCTATTTGTATACACAGACAGTTACACAAATATTTTTAAAATAACATATAATGGAACATGTCTTTTATGAGTAGAGAGTGAGGAAGCTGAGGGTCTTAAGCTTGGAGAAGAGGAGACTGATGGGTGATGTTTATAAAGATGTAGAGTGCACACAGGCTGGAGCCAGGCTCTGCTGGGTGGGACCGATGACAGGACAGAGGGCAATGGGTGGAAGTTGAGGCATAGGAAGCTTCATTTTAACATGAGGAAGAATTTTTTCCCTGTAAGGGTGATAAAACACTGCAATAGGCTGCCCAGGTGGAGTCTCCCTCTCTGGAGATATTCAAAACCCACTTGAATACATTCCTGTGTGATATGGTATAGGAGATCCTGCTCTGGCAGGGGGGTTGTACTGGGTGAGCTTTGGAGGTCCCTTCCAGCCCCTGACATTCTGTGATTCTGTGAAACATATGTTTATAAAATCTAACCACCTCAAAGTGCTTTTCAGACAGGAATGAACCTGGGAGTTCTATAGCTAAGGAAAAGACCTAAGGCAACAGCATGTGCAACATCTAAATGTAGGCACCGGCGAGCGGGCGGTGGATAACTGCTCCCCGGATCAATACCTACAGACTCCTCCTGTGAGCCTGACCTTGAGGGAGATGCTTACACTCCCTTTGCTGTGTCTAGGGAGGCCATGAGTGATGTGACTTGTGGGCAGACACAGATTTATTTCCATTGGCATTTTCACATTTTATTGCACAGACATTTTTGCTTTTGCTAGGGGTCTGAACTGATTTCCCAAAGGACTCTTAGTGTCATCGTTTCAGATGACATCTAAATATTTCAGCACCAAACAAAATGCAGCATTTGCTTGGGTTTATCAGCACACCCTTGTTTTCACAAAACAAAGTAGTAATACAAGCTGGTTGACCTAGGGGTGCTGGGCTACAGCCAGCTGCATGTGAGGCAGCAGTGTGCTCAGGTAGCCAAGAAAGTCAGCAGCATCCTGGCTGTGTATCAACAAAGCGTGGCCAGCAGGAGCAGTGGTGTGATTGTGCCCCTGCACTCAGCACTGTTGAGGCCACACATTGGCTACTGCATTCAGTTTTGAGGCCCTCACTACAAGAAGGACATTGAGGTGGTGGACCATGTTCAAAGAAGGGCAGCAAAGCTGGATCTAGAGGACAAGTCTTGTAAGGAGTAGCTGAGGAAACTGAGGTTGTTTAGACTCGAGAAGAGGAAAGTGAAGGGAGACCTTCTCACAACTCCCTGAAAGGAGGCTGGAGTGAGCTGGGACCTGGTCTCTTCTCCCTAGTATTAAGCAATCAGACAATAGGAAACGTCTTCAAGTTGCACCAGGGGAGGTTCTATTGGATATTAGCAAAAAAAGTCCTTTCCTGCAAGAGTGATCAGGAACTGGAACAGGCTGCCCAGGGAGGTGGTGGAGCTGCCATACCTGAAGGTGTTCAAAAAACATGTAGACATGGCACTTCAGGCCATGGTTTAGTGAGCATGGTGGTGTTGAGCTGATGTTCACACTTAATGATCTTAGAGATCTTTTCCAGCCTTAATGATACTGTGACTATTAATTATCTTCATGAGGCTGGCCCTGTTTCCAGCACTTACTGCAGTAGCTGTGTTGATCTCACTCAGGAAGGATCCCATTTAGAGCAGGCTGAGCTTTAGCTCTTTAACTCGAGTGGCAGCTGGTTTTAGGAAAGAAAAGTAACTTTATTTCCCCTAAAAGACCATAAAGAATTGACTGTGTCTTAAAGAGAAAAAAAAAAAATCATGTTTTTATTCTGCACATCTGTTCAGGAGTCTTGAACATTTTTTTGCCTGTAACTATCTTGTCTGTCTGAAGATTAGATGAAGAAAGCTAGCTTAGGATAGAAGCACAGCTGAATCTGGGGTTTCAGTAAACCTGGATTTTTAAGATAGGTTTAGGTCATTGAATTTCAGAGCCCTCAAGGAGATTGATGGCACAAACAAGTCAGGCTTTGTTTTTCTCCCTGAGCAAATACTTCAGGGAAAAGATAGAGGAGCAGTGCTCTGAAAATCGGAGTCTTCCTAGCCTGTTGGAAAATAAGTAGACCTTCATTATAGTCTCATTACTCCAAGTCTCAGCACAGAAAAGCAAAAAATAAAGGTCACTAGCTTTTACCATCTGTGCTGAAACGAGATTAAGGTAATAGAGAACTACAAGATTTATTGCTTAGCAGCTGATTTGAGGCTTCAAGTAAGTAGCAAGACATAAAATCCCATCTCGACAACTTCTTACTTTGTCAGGGCATGTTCCACAGAATCATAGAATCAGTCAGGGTTGGAAGGATCATCCAGTTCCAACCTCCCTGCCATGGGCAGGGACACCTTACATTGCATCAGGCTGCTCACAGTCTCATCCAGCCTGGCCTTAAACACCTCCAGGGATGAGGCTTCCACCACCTCCCTGGACAACCTATTCCAGGGTCTCACCAATCTCTCGCTGAAGAATTTCTTCCTAACGTCCAGTCTGAATCTACCCATTTCTAGCTTTGTTCCATTCCCCCCAGTCCTATCACTACCTGACACCCTGGAAAGTCCCAAACCCACTGAGTTTGAGAGGAGAAATCAGAACTTCTTTCACCAGGCACTGGAGAAGGCTTTACAGGTTAACTGAAAAATCAGTCTGAAAGACTGACTTCTGAATCTGTTTGATCAAAGAAAAGGGATTTTAACTTATGAACAGATTTAATAAATAAAAAAGATAAACATCCAAGGGTATGAGAGGGAAATAATACTTGCATACTGTACCAGATGATTTCTGCTCAGGTATGAGGATTGATAAGATGAGAGAGTTCCCTCAGTCCACTTGGAAAATGTAAGCTTCATTCAACTGTCAAATGACTGAAGATGGGAGATTGAAAGCTGTGCAAGAAGCTGCTTTGGCTAACTTGAGAAATAATTTGCTCCTTAGTGTAGTCACAATCAAAACCCAGGAACATCAGACAACTCATTTCCCAGACCAGCTCTAGATGTCTAAGTGTCTGCTGATGGCTTTAATTGCTCATTAAAAAGAAATGTTTTTAATGAAACACCACAAAGCTGGAGATGTTTTGAAAGTAAGCATGCTATTAAAAAGGAGGCTGGAAAACCTCAATTACTTCTGTAGCTTGTCTTTCCCAAGCCCCTCCAGACAGAGAATTCTGCTTCAGGTGCCCCTACTACACAACCAAAGTCCCAATAAAGAGTCAGCTTTACCAGTCTCATTAAAACAGGCATTTGCTACTCAGGTGTTGCTACTCAGGTTCAGGGACACCTTTGCACCGTTCATGTCAAGCTGCCTCTCAGCAAGGATTGTCTAACTCCTTAATTTGACTCATTAAAGAAGTTGCTTTGTGCATTCATTAGTCTCTTTTCAGCTCTGATGAGGCTTTCTGATGGCTTTGCAGTTTGGTTTCTTCCTATTCTTTAGGAAACCTCTCAAAACACAATAGCTCACCATCTGGCTGTGGTGTGAAAGACGTCAGATGCTTGGAACCATGCACAGAGCATTCGATTGATCACAGGTTGGAGGTGCAAATATCAGCTGCTGAAAGGTCAGTATTTGGTGCTCCTCTGTGAGGTGCTATCAGCTGTCAGTGAGATGGACAGCAAAGGTTAATAGCTGAGCTCACAGGAAGAAATGAGGTGAGAGAACCTGATTGTGTTAGACAATTTGCAGCTGACTCAGCAAGGGCAAATGTGCAATCTTTACATTAAATACTTTGGAGCAGGATTAATTGTCATATGGGCTTTAATTTTTTTTTTTTTTTTTTAAATCAGGTGCCTCTTTTCATCCGACCAAGGGATGTCATTTCCCAACGAGGGTTTCATTAGCAGTGCCTCTCTGCTCTGTGTCTCTCCCTGCTTTTCCCATACAAGCTGTAAAATACTACGATTTTAATAGAGATGATTTCAGAGCTTTCCTGCTATTTAACTTTTAACTACCCGAAGCTCATCCTCATCATGCAAAAGGAGGATAAGTCTTGCACTTCCACATTACGGTGAGTTGCTCGAAATGAGAGAGAAATGAGCCTTAATGGCACCAAAATAGTGTGGGCAGTGCTCTTTTAAAAGGAAACCTGAATGAAGTGTAATCTCCGTGTGTGAGTATCACCATTACCCAGCTGAACAAGCACAGCTGCTAGCAGAGCTGCAGTTTATTTCTAAGTGAATTTGGCTTCTCAGCCATCACTACAGAGAGAGGAAACAGATGGGTGGTTAATAGAAATCTCCCTCGTGTCGGTCCAGTTTGTGCCACTGAGTATTTTAATGCATTGTGGACCCAGTTTTGCCTCAAGCACAGATTACTCAGGTTTTTCCTGCAGTGGCTGTGCTGCAGATGTAGGCATTGGGACCTGGTGTGTTGTGTGAGGCTTTCAACCATCTCTCATTAAAGGCAGGAGCAGCACTCTGCAGCACTTCTGTGTAAGATCCTTTCTGCAGCTAACTTTAGCAATTCCTGGTTGAAACTGTTCGCGTTTTAGTGTGTGTTTAAATTGCTTTCTTGTATCAGAAATTAAGTATTAAGCCCTGTTAATGTATTAATTAGCTTATTTTGGCTTTGCAGGTTAATGCATCTTTTTAATTAACCGAAGCCAGAAACTCAGCTTACATCTCTCAAATTCTAATCCTTTAAACCATTGCAGGTTTCATCCTAAGCTTATTGAAATCAATAGATAAACTCCTGTAGCGTTCCCAAGGGCTAAGTACCTGTAATTATAGCTGTAAGGTGAGATTCCACAGTTTGGGCAAAAACTTGTCTTGAAGTTTTTGCTTCTTAGTTTCCCACTCTTCAGAGAGGAGATCGTTTCCTGCCTGAGCAGTAATGAGCAGGGCTCGCTGTTGTGTACCTTTGATTTTACTTTTTTTTCTTTTTTTTTTTTTAGTGGTCTCTACAGCATTACCAGTCGCAGGGGAACAAAATTCAGTCTTTGCCTACCGGATTCAAGGCTTGTTAAATGCGAGTGAACTTTCAGCTTAAATGGCTGCAGCAGTTCTGATCTCTGCAGCTCACCCATGTTCTGATGAGCTAACGCTCCTCATCCTGTTAACGACAGAGGAGCAGATGAAATCTTTAACAAGTTGATTCCTCAGGCCTCTTTCCCAAGGAAAATAGTCCAGGATTCCAGCCTACTCTGCTCAGAAGAGATGCTATCAGGTGTCATAGTAACAGCTCAGTGAATATCATTTAATTCTTATTCATGAACTAGTCTGACTTTAGTGGGAGGGATATTTGCACATGAGAAGATAGAATCTTGTCCTTAATCTGGGGCTGAAGGAATCCCTGAAGATCAGCCTGCCTGTATGTATGTAAATAAATGGTTGCAGGGGAAAGCTGCTCAGTCATGCAGACGTTCAGTGAACGCTTTTAATGCTCTGTTTTCAGCAGAGGATAATTTGATTTTTTTTTTTAAAGTCCCTAATGGTAGGATAGAACTTATAATAAATTAAAAGCAGGAAGATTTGAAGAAGAGGAAAGAAAAAATAACAAGTCTCATCTCCCTGAACTGAGCAGGAGATTAACTGCCCCTGAGGAAAAGCAAAAAGCAAAGTTCTGCTTGACACTGGATGGGTTTTGGTACAAGCAGCACATACAGGGAGGAAGGCCTCTCTCTTCTGTCAATTCAGAACCTTCAGCTGAGTTTTGATACCAAGATTTAATTGGGAAAGAAAGAAAATACAACAAGGAGCTGCAAAAGCAGCAGGGATTTCTCCTTTGAGACTTACTGAGTTTGATTTCAGCACTCAACGAGGTGCTGGCTCTGGCTGCAGATTTCCCAGGAACAGCTGTCCTCCCCTGCTACTTTGTGGGCACCAAAGTTACCATGCTGGACTTTTGCACAGGAAAGCTTTTTAATTCCCCATCCAATCTTTTCCAGTTTTGTGGGAATTAAGTTCACTCTTCCATCAGGTTTGCTAGACCTGGCCAGTGGGCTCAAAGGGTACAAAGGAGAGATGGACACAGCATGGCCCTCAGGTCTGAACAAGCCTCAGATCCTTAACTGGAAGAAAAATTACCCCAAAGCTACTTTTCAGCAGAACTGGAAGCAGAAAATTCAGTATTTCCTCTGTGAAGTTGAGTTCTTGAGGTCTGCCTCTTTTATTTTTTCTTTCCTTTCCCAGCAGCCTGACTTTCACAGCGTACCTTACCAAATGTATAACTGATTTTGATGTGGAATTTGCTCCTGTTTTGTAGCCTTGAAAGCTGTATTTGATGAGAAGAGCCTGTTCCCAAAAGACATTCATGATCATGAACAAAAAGCAAGGCAACTGTGTGAGCGAGGGTGCAGCAAAGGCAAGATAAAAAGAAATAAGAAGCCAGCAAAGCTGGAAGAAAAATAAACCTCCCCTTAGAAAAGAAAGTGTGTATAAAGAATGCCATATCCAGAGTGAAACTGCCTTTGCCACATGCTATTAGTTTTTACAATGCACTCTCTTTCTTCTTAGGGGCAACATTTTCAGCCATTACTTGGGATCTCATCCTTACACAGCTCTTGGGTTTGAGCTCGCATCCCATCTCTCTAGCTTGTCCTGTGGTTTTCATCAAACTAACTGAAAGCAGAGATGTTTTTTTTTGTTGTTTTTTTTTTATGTGTGTGTGTGTCTGTCTGTTTTGAAACATTTCACAGAATCACTGAACTTTAGAAGTTGAAAAGAACCTCCAGAGATCATCGAGTTCAACCTCTTTGCCAAGGCAGGATCCCCTAGGGTAGTTCCCACAGGAATGCATCCAGATGGGTTATGAAAGTCTCCAGAGAAGGAGACTTCATAACCCTCCCTGGGCAGCCTGCTCCAGCGTTCAGTCACCTTCACTGTCAAGAAGTTTCTCCTCACGTTAAGTTGAAACCTTCTCTGTTCCAATTTGTAGCTGTTGCTCCTTGTCTTATTGCTGTGGACTACTGAAAACAGATTGGCCCCAGACATTTGACATCCACCCCTCAGGTATTTAGACACTGATCAGATCTCCTCTCAGTCTTCTCTTCTCCAGACTAAACAGCCCCAGGGCTCTCACTCAGTCTCTCTTCCTAGGGGAGATGCTCAAGTCTCATTTCTCTGACTGAAGTCTAGCTGAAGTTTCCAGGCAATCAAATGTTCTCGCAGTGTTTTAAAACTGGGAGTGATTGAACTCTGATTTTAAAACTCAGATAAGAGAAGGCTTCCAGGAGACTTTATAGCAGCCTTCCAGGATCTGAAGGGGGCTACAGGAAGGGTGGGGAGGGACTATTGACAAGGTCTTGCAATGACAGGATGAAGAGCAATGGGTTTGAACTGGCAGAGGGGAGATTTAGACTGGATGTTAGGAGGAAGTTCTTTACAGTAAGGGTGGTGAGACACTGGCACAGGTTGTCCAGGGAGGTTGTGGCTGCTCCCTCCCTGCAGGTGTTCAAGGCCAGGTTGGAGGAGGCCTTGAGTGACCTGTGCTAGTGGGAGGTGTCCCTGCCTATGGCAGGGGGTTGGAACTGGATGATCCTTGAGGTCCCTTCCAACCTTACCATTCTATGATTCTATGATTCTATGATATAATTTGGGTCAAGCAAAGCTATTCATCATTCCTCTTCTAAATCGAAGGTTTAGGTAGAAGTTCCTTACAGTGAGGGTGGTGAAACACTGGCACAGGGAGGCTGTGGCTGCTCCCTCCCTGGAGTTGTTCAAAGCTAGGTTAGATGAGGCCTTGAGCAACCTGTTCTAGTGAGAGGTGTCCCTGCCTATGGTAGGGAGTTGGAACTAGATGATCTTTGAGGTCCCTTCCAACCTAAACCATTCTGTGATTCTGTGAAGGTTTTCTTTAAGAGTTTTCCCTGAAAAGGATGAGGCCAGAGAAAAAGCTGATATTTGCAGAGATTTTCTTCCTAAAAGATGTGCTGTCCCCAAGGTTTGATACTCATTGATTCCGATTAAATAGATACTGACCCTCAACTTAATGTGACGCTTCTATCAGGCACCCCTTTGGATGCAAATGACACAGAGACCTTGGTTGGCTCAGGTGGTGTCAAAACATCAGTCGTGGCAATCAGGGCTATTTTCCCTGGCAATAAAAAAATGAAACCAATATTTTGTGTTTCTTTGGATATGAACCAGCCCCCTCTCACCCCTCAATATTCTGACTTTGTTTTACTCTGATCTCCTTTTTGACTCTGAAGGGTATGAAATCTCTGTAGGCAACTTAATTTCCTACGTCTTCCAGTTTACTACCTGTTCTGGATGAATCTGGGAAAAGTAATTGATGATTCAAGGGCTTGCCTAAACTGACAGAAATGTTTTAAGAGGTACTTTTTCTGAAAACTCAAGCTCTAATTCTTTTTCCACTGGGAACTTTGCTATTCATTAAGGAGCAAGGTCAGATTATAGGAAGAAAACAAGGACCAGGTTTCCAGCCTCAGACGCAGCTTCTGCTCAGGAAATATTGTTCTCTGCAGTGCATGGTTGAGTGTTTGCTTTATCATTTCTGCTGGAATACATTTTCTCACTATTAAATGGACTTCATTTGGACCAATTTGCATATCTCATGGAAAATAACATTAGTATTTTGGCCCAGCCTCAAGTTTAAGTCAATCAGCAAAATGTCCTGTTGCGATATAATTTGCATGTGTAATTTTCCTGACCAAATCCTGCACATTTGCTGTGTTGTCCTACTGAATTCAGTAGAACAACTCAGGTTTACAAATGCTTTTACAGAACATAAAGCTGTTTACAAGGTCAAGACTTGTTTTGGTTCTTTTTTTCCCAGCACCATGTAAAGTTTAAAGTAAATAAAATGTCCTCCTATAAGGGCATAGTAATATGATAATGGGTGTTATCAACTCCATGTTCATTAATTCAGAGCATTTCAGCACCTAGGGGCATGGGTAGAAAAAAATCTATAGAGACATAGAATCTGATGTTTCTATTATATGTGTATATGGAAACCACCTAGATAGAGAATCATGGAATGGCTTGAGTTGGAAGAGTCCTTATAGATCATCTAGTTCCAAACTCCCTGCCATAGGAAAGGACACCTTGCACTGGACCAGGTCGCTCAAAGCCTCATCCAGCCTGGTTATAAACACTTCCAGGGTTCAGGCATTCACAGTCTCCCTGGGCAGCCTGTTCCAGTATCTCACTATCCTCACTGTAAAGAATTTCTTCCTAATATCCAATCAAAATCTCCTCTCTTCCAACTTCAAGCCATCCTGCTCCTTCTATCACTACAAGCCCTTGTAAAAAGTCCCTCCCCATTTTTCCTGTAGCCCTCTTCAGGTACTGGGAAGCTGCTATAAGGTCTCCCTGGAACCTTCTCTCCTTCAGGTTGAACAGCCCCAACTCTCTCAGCCTGTCCCGACAGTGGAGGTGCTCCAGCCCTCTGATCTTGCTGTGGCCACCACAGTTTGTGCTCATGGTACTTGCTTTGCCTTCTTTAGGCTAAACTTATGGCTTGGTTTCCCAGTGTAAAACATTTCAGGCTACTCTTAAGGCAGTGACTGATAACTGCAGGGGGGTTGTACAAGTTGAGCTTGAAAGGCGCTTTCCAACCCAAACTAGCCTATGATTCTGAGAGGCAGGCTTTGTTAAAACCCACTTCTACCCTCAATTCTTTATATGAACTTAGAACTGAGGCAGCAGCTGATATAGAATCTGAACTATCTATGTATCTATTCTATAGATATGAAGATTTTATATAGATGTTGAATCTGAAGTACCTATGATTCTGTTCCATAGATATGAAGAATTTATATAGATGAGAATCTGAAGCATCTATGTATCTATTCTATAGATATGAAGCATTTCTATAGATGAAAATCTGAAGTATCTATGTATCTATTCTGTAGATATGAAGAATTGTATATAGATAAGAATCTGAAGTATCTATGTATCTACTCTGTAGATATGAAGAATTTATATAGATGTACAATCTGAAGTATCTATGTATCTATTGCAGAGATATGAAGAATTTATATAGAGGAAAATCTGAAGTATCTATGTATCTGTTCTACAGATACAAAGCATTTGTATAGCTCAGAATGTGAAGCATCTATGTATGTATTCTATAGATATGGAGAATTTATATAGATGAAAATCTGAAGCATCTATGGATCTATTCTATAGATATGAAGCATTTATATAGATGAGAATTGAAGCATCTATGGATCTATTCTATAGATATGAAGAATGTATATAGATGAGAATCTGAAGTATCTATGTATCTATTTTATAGATATGAAGAATGTATATAGATGGGAATCTGAAGTATCTATGTATCTATTCTACAGATATGAAGCATTTATATAGAGGAGAATCTGAAGCATCTATGTATCTATTCTATAGATATGAAGCATTTATATAGATGAGAATCTGAAGCATCTATGGATCTATTCTATAGATATGAAGCATTTATATAGATGAGAATCTGAAGTATCTATGTATCTATTCTATAGATATGAAGAATGTATATAGATGGGAATCTGAAGTATCTATGTATCTATTCTATAGATATGAAGCATTTATACAGATGTACAATCTGAAGTATCTATGTATCTATTCTATAGATATGAAGCATTTATCTAGATGAGAATCTGAAGTATCTATGTATCTATTCTATAGATATGAAGCATTTATCTAGATGAGAATCTGAAGTATCTATGTATCTACTCCACAGATATGAAGAATGTATATAGATGAGAATCTGAAGTATCTATGTATCTATTCCACAGATATGAAGAATGTATATAGATGAGAATCTGAAGTATCTATGTATCTATTCCACAGATATGAAGAATGTATATAGATGAGAATCTGAAGTATCTATTCTATAGATATGTACAATTTACACAGGTGTAGAATCTGAAGTACTTGTGTATCTACTTTATACCTATACAGAAACTAAACAGACATAGACTCTGAAGTACTTAATCTCGCTGTATTTCAAGAACTGAGTTTGAAGTACAGCAAGCTAAGTAATTAAGCCAAAGACTCAATGACCAGAACTTTAATTTTTTTTCCTTCTTTTTAATTTACTTTTTTTCTAGAACTGTATCTCCTATCTTCTGTCTGATATTTTCTCTGATTTTTTTTATTTTTTTTTTTACAGCTCCCCTGCATTATTGCTTTGATGACTTTAGGACCTCAATTACACGCACGCTAGATGCTTGATGCCTTCTAAGTGGTGAAAAATTATCCTTGCTCTGAGAAACTCCAATTCTAAGTTAGATAATTAAAATAATCAAGTGGCTTAGTGAAATGAAACAAGCAGTTCTTACACACGAGTACGTTGGGAGGTTTGTAAAGATCAACAGGAGGGTCTTAACTAGAGGGTAGCAGTAGATTGGCTTTGACTGAGCACTGCATGGTCAAAAGGGGGTGAAGAGGCAGAAGGATGATTATTATGGAGGGTGACAGAAAGATGTATCTGCCAGCACAGCAGGAGCAGAGAGTACTTTCCTTTTTGACTGCCTGAAACTCACATGAAACATTTTCTTCTTCGAATCAGTTAAACTTAATTTCAAACCTGAGGAGTTTCAAGCAGAGGCCAATTCTTGAAAATCGATCTGCTGTAGCCATGCCCTTTCCTGCCTCCCAGAAATGGGAAACGATTGGTGCACTCCTGCCCCACATCAGAAGCCACGCAGGTGTGAGCTGCAAATGGGCAACAGTGACTTAGGCAGGATTATTTCTCTCCTCGGGGCTTGAAATTAAATCTCCCTGCTTTTGAACAAAGAAGATTCCTGCCCTCCCACAGCACCTGCTTCTAGTCCCAGGAGATGGCAATATATTGGACTTTAAACTACTGTCACCCTTATTTACAGAAAAGCTTTTTTGGTCAATCTCAGAAGTTTCTAAAACATTATTTATGGCATTCTCTTCCTTCAATGCTTGAGCAAGCTCGAATTTCAAATAGGCAGAGTGACAATGAATGTTTGTAAAATGGCCACAAGTAATGCTCTTGGTAGAGACACAGCACACACAGGCTGGATAATACATCACTGAGCTGCAATGTGCCTCTGATGACTCCCATAGGTGACAACAGCCTTATCTCAAACTCATCCAGATTAAAAGCTTTCTAGATGTTCTATCATATATTTCCTGTGCTTTTAATGTCACAATATTTCTTTACTTTAGACTAGATTGCTTTTAGGCTAAAGCTGTTTTCTCCACGTTCATCTGTTCAGCTAGTGATAGATTGAGGAATTTTCTTTGCATTTGCGTAATGTGCCCTGGTTAAGGGCTGGGCTGAAATGCAGTCCCTCTGTTGACTAAGGAGGATTACAGAAGTTGCTTTTGATTCCTATTTCTATAGGAAGAAAGAAAGTGGCATGGGACAGAGCAATTCCTTGTGGATCCACACAGGACAAGATCATCACAAGCCCTGTGTGATATAGTGCTTTCTAATACAGAGATCTGAACTCTTTCAAATGAGGCTGCGAGGTAAAGACAAGTGTCAGGTAAACTGGCACAGAAGGGAGTGTTTCTTCAGCTGTCAGCATCCCCTGAGTTAACCATGGGCCAGCAATGTGTCCTTGTGGCCAAGAAGACCAATGGTCTCCTGGGGTGCATGAAGAGTGTGACCAGCAGGTTGAGGGAGGTTTTTCTCCCCTTCTACTCTGCCATCCCTTGAATAGTTTCCAGTTCTGGGCTTCCAAGCTCAAGAGAAACAGGAAACTTCTGGAGGGAGTCCAGCAGATGGCTACAAAGATGAGGGGCCTGGAGCATCTCTCTGATGAGGGGAGGCTGAGAGACCAGGGACTTTTTAGCCTGGAGAAGAACAGACTCAAAAGAGATCTTCTCAGTGCTCATCAATAGCTAAAGGGTAGGTGGCAAGAGGATGGGACTGTGATCTCTTTGATGGTGCCCAGTGACAGAGCAAGGGGCAATGGGCAGAAACTGAAACACAGTAAGTTCCACCTAAATGTAATGAAAATCTTTGCCATGAGAGCGCAGGAGCCCTGGATCAGGCTCCCCAGAGAAGTTATGGAGTCTCCTCCTCTGGAGAGATTTCAGACTTGCCAAGACATTGCCAACATGTGTATGTAACCTGTTCTGGGGGACCCTGCAGGGCAGTTAAACTACACGATCTCAAGGGATCCCTTGCAACCCTTACCACTCTGTGATTCTGTGTACCCCCAAATGGTGCTCACTCCATCAATTCCTTCCCAAAGTCAGCCCATGCAACTCAGTTAACACTGCTTCAGTCAGGTCAGCATCCTCTCAGAACAGCTCTGGTTCATGCTTGATGTGGGCCTTGGTGCATTAACCAAATTGTTTCTGTTGATAAGCTTAACTGTGTCCTTCTGTCCTCGTTTTAGCCTTTATTTTTCAAGGCAAACCTAGTTTAAAACCAAACAGTGGGGAGGGCTGATGCTGTATTCCAGGTACTTGGACATGTTAATCCTTTAAACGGCTTTTGGGAACAGCGAATGTATTAGAGATGGTTACTCACATGAGACAGGGTTGCTGCAGCAGTTAGTGACAGCTATTAACAGAAGGAAGTTAAATGCTTTAAATTGTGTTTGGTATTACTGCTGCCTAAATCCAGGTTACTTTTGCTTAAGCCTTCAGCAGGAGAGCAGAAGAGTGAGCATGGGTCTCATCACTCCTCCCAGGAGACCAGAAAGTTCATTATTGATGTCCACAGAAGCTGCTTTGGAAAACTTGACTGAATTAAATATATATTTATCTCTGAAAAGTAACATGTGTGGGCACTGATCCAAAGCCCATTAAGGTAAATGGGAAGAGTCCCACTGGCTTTATTCCTTTTCAGATGATGCCTTTAGGACAGCTCAGGTGATAAACAGAATGATGGCTTTGGTGCAGGATTCTCCAGAGCTGAAGTGAGATGCTTTGAAAATCCCCCCTGCCCTCAGCTCCCTAATGTGCCTGAGGTTTATATGCTAGGTTAATCCATTAGTGATCTCCTGTTTCTTTGTGTGGTGTTCCTCCAGTGAGAAATAAGGTTTCCACAAAAGAAAACAAAGATGCTGTGGCAGTTTTTTGGACAGAGGCAAAGGGTGTGTGGGTGTTGGTGATCCTTTTGAAATGTACTTCTAAGTCAGTGTCTGAAAGTAGCATTTCTAAAGCAAAGTTTGACTTGGGCTTCCAAGCTTCAGTGGAAAAAAAAATACTTATTCTTTAAATGTCGCTTAAGGTCAGCTTTATGCCAGTATCTTTAGTCATCTTGACTTAAAAAATTCTGGATGGAGACACTATACAATTGAAAATCCAGGTTGGTATCTGCCACAAGAGCCACTCTGAACTCACAACAGAGTGTTTCACAGTCATTAAAGTTATCTACAGGCTCGATATGTGTGTAAGAGTGATACAACACCTGAGCACATAGCACTCAGGGGCATCAAGGAGAGTGCCCATCAAGGGAAGCTCTCCTCCTCTTCTGCTCTGCCCCAGTGAGGTCATATCTGGAGTATTGTGTCCAGTTCTGGGCTCCCCAGTTCAACAGAGCTAGGGAGCTACTGAAGAGTGTCCAGCAGAAGCTACAAAGACGCTGAGGGGCTTGGAGCATCTCTCTGATCAGCAAAGACTGAGAGACATGGAACCATTTAGTTTGGAGAAGACCAAAAGGGGATCTTAACAATGTGTAGCAATATCTAAAAGATGGATGTCAAGAGGATGGGGACAGACTCTTTTCAGTGGTGCCCAGTGACAGGACAAGGGGCAATAGGCACAGTATGGGACAAAGGAAGTTCTACCAAAACTTATGGGAAAAACTTCTTCTCTTTGAGGGTGACAGATGACTGAAAGAGGTTATCCAGAGAAGTGGTGGAATCTCCATCTCTGGAGAGATTCAAAACTTGTCTGGACATTGTGATTCTGGGAAACCCAGTCAGGGTGACCCTGTTTTAGCAAGGAGTTGGCCCAGGTGATTCACAGAGGTCCCTTCCAACACCTACCCTGCCATTGTGTGACGCTGTGATTTGAACAGCAAATTGACTTATCAATCTCCAAACGTACTTCTCAGGAGTGAAGAAATCCCCTCTTAGCTGTGACACAATCTTCATTGTATCTCTGTGTGTGGCATTCAAAGGAGTATGTTACATTAAGCCTTAACATTATGGGAAATGATACTCGTAACAAAGCCATGAATATGAATTTTAACCTGCACTCACACGGAGTTTTGTCTGATTGGATCTGCCATTTGTTCAGATACAGAAGTTTACTTTGGAAGGCTAATACACACCAAGTCCTGTAGCAAGACAGACATAATACTCCCAAAGACAAGTTCATAGAATCATAGAATCATAGAATGGTAAGGTTGGAAGGGACCTCAAGGATCACCCAGTTCCAACCCCCTGCCATAGGCAGGGACACCTCCCACTAGCACAGCTCACTCAAGGCCTCATCCAACCTGGCCTTGAACACCTCCAGGGAGGGAGCATCCACAACCTCCCTGGGCAACCTGTTCCAGTGCCTCACCACCCTCACTGCAAACAACTTCCTCCTAATATCTAGTCTAAATCTCCCCTCTGCCAGTTCAAACCCATTGCCCCTTGTCCTGTCGTTGCAAGACCTTGTAAATAATCCTTCCCCAGCCTTCCTGTAGGCCCCGTTCAGATACTGGAAGGCTACTATCAGGTCCCCTCGAAGTTCCTTACATATGAGCTAAAAACACTGAGCTATAAAGCTTCAGAAAAGTCAGTACTGTTTTATCTAATGGTCTCAGACAAGTGCAGCACTTTGAAGATGTCACTTCCCTGATTTCAATAATTTAATTGGTTTCAATCATTTGGAAGGGGAAAAGTGCAATAAACTGTGCTATAATGACAAGTGCTTAACAACAAAGCTCTGTTTTGACTGTTACTGTGCTGTCCCCAGCTTGGAGACTGGCTCCATCCCTTCCACCAGCTAGTGGTGGATCTCCACCAGGCTCTTTGCTCTTTGGGGGGGTCTGCTGTGGCTCTTGAAATGCGACAGTGGGCATTAAAGGGACAAGCACTTCAAAGTAGCTTTGAGGTGAGCTTTGCTGTTGTCTGCACTGTGTAATAGAGGTGGGAATCCTTTGCTACTGGCATAAATTTGAGTAATTATTGTTTTAAAGTGGTTTTAGTATAATAAGAACCATAAATCAAAGTAGCAAATAGCTCTAAAAGAAACTGATTCATTTAAAAGTACATTAAAGATACTTGTCAAAACAATTATCACTGACCTTCAGAGCCAAGCTGATTATGTAAACACTTCTGTTGAATGTGCTGTTATGGAAACAAACCTAAAAGCCTTTGGAATCAAATGTCTAAAGCTCAGTCCTACATCTTGGAAGTCAGAAGTCTTGGTGCTGGCTTCAATACAGGCAAAATCAAATTCTTAGACAAGGATTTTCTGGTGCATAGTAAGAGTGTGGCTGGTGCTTTGTTGGCACTCTTCAGTTGCAGCCTTGCTGGTGGTGGGGCCAGGCATGTGATGGCTGGAGACCCTAGGCCTTCACTGCTGTTCTATTTACTCAGTTGCAGCCTTGCTGGTGGTGGGGCCAGGCATGTGATGGCTGGAGACCCTAGGCCTTCACTGCTGTTCTATTTACTCAGTTGCAGCCTTGCTGGTGGTGGGGCCAGGCATGTGATGGCTGGAGACCCTAGGCCTTCACTGCTGTTCTATTTACTCAGTTGCAGCCTGTACAGGGAAGCTGTAGCTATCTAGAACATCTCAAAGGACTTGGTTCCTATGAATAATAGAATGATAGAATCATAGAATGGTAAGGTTGAAAGGGACCTCAAGGATCACCTAGTTCCAACCCCCTGCCATAGGCAGGGACACCTCCCACTAGCACAGGTCACTCAAGGCCTCCTCCAACCTGGCCTTGAACACCTCCAGGGAGGGAGCAGCCACAACCTCCCTGGGCAACCTGTGCCAGTGTCTCACCACCCTCACTGCAAAGAATTTCCTCCTAACATCCAGTCTAAATCTCCCCTCTGCCAGTTCAAACCCATTGCCCCTTGTTCTGTCATTACAAGACCTTGTCAATAGTCCCTCCCCAGCCTTCCTGTAGGCCCCCTTCAGATACTGCAAGGCTACTCCAAGCTCTCCTGGAAGCCTTCTCTTCTCCAGGCTGAAGAGCCCCAACTCTTGTAGCCTTTCCTCATAGGAGAGCTGCTCCTGCCCTCTGATCATGAAGGGTTTGTAACCACATACACAGTTACAATCTGACACTCAAGAGTTGCTCTGTGCACAAAATTAAGCCATAAGCAGGGTTCTAATATTCCTGGGGGTATGAAAGATTCATTACTATCATAAAAGATTTCTGGTGACAGATTCTGACCCTGTGTCAGAAATTGGCTGTAGCTCCGTTCTCTTCTCAACCTTTCCTAAAGAGTATTTTCAAGTCTCTTGTTTCAGAAAAGATGGACAGCAAAAGATTAAAAAAACCAAAAAAAAAACCCCCAACAAACCAAAACCAAAAAACCAAAAAAACAAACACAAAACCACCATCAAACTTAAACTTCAAAAGGCAATTTCTAGAATTTTTGCTAACACTTATTTAAAGGTGTGCAACCTGTATGGAAAAGATGAATTCATGTTTTTAAAAGCAGGAGTATTTGCATCTCAAAACTCAGAATGGCAGGAAGTCTATTTTAATCACTTTTTATCATTCTAATACAAGCAAGTACACTCACTGATTTAAGTTAGACCCTGCAGCATATTTAATGCTGCTTTGAATCACTTTTTTTTCTGCCAAAGCCCTTTCTAGACTAGCCAAAAAATTCACTTGCCACGGGATAAGCTGCCTTTTGTCTATTCATCGACCAAAGGTTTATGATAAAAGTTTCTACAGAGAATCATGGAATCATTTTGGTTGGAAAAGACCTTTCACAGAATTGCAGAACATTAGGGGTTGGAAGGGACTTTGAAAGATCATCCAGTCCAAACCCCCTGCCAGAGCAGAATCACCTAGAGTAGGTCACACAGGAATGCATTCAGGCAGGTTTTGATGTCTCCAGAGAAGACCTCTAAGGTCACTGAAACCAACCATCACCTAACTTTACCAAGTCTGGTTCTAAAACATCTCCCTTAACACTCTTTCAGGCAGGTGATTACCAGCTATTGCAATTTGTTTCCCTCACCGTTAAAAATAGTTATACAAGTTGTACTAAGCACATCTCTGTGCCTGCTGCCAAGTGTCCTGCAGCCAGTCCCTGGCAGAAAGGTCTCTTTTCAGGCTGCCTATTGATACAACACAGCACGAGCAGAGCACTGTAGTAGGTGGCCACAACATTAAGCTAATTTCGTATCCTCAAAGGTTGTTAAAATGAGAATGCCAGAACAGAGTAAGATGAGGATGGAACTTAGGAGTGGGGGAAAATAGGCTGAAATAAACGGAACTAGTGATTGACTGATAGAAAGCAGTTTAGCTGTAATGCTAGTGACATCAGTAGAGATGCTTTGGAACTGCAGCTGAATCAGGCTTCAAAGAGAAAAAAAAAATTGGAATCAAAATATGGAGTCCATAAGCTGAACATTTCAAAATATGAGTACTCTCAAAAATGACTGCCAAAGCACACCAGTGACTTAAAATATCACCTGTATCTCTTAACATGCTAGCCACACTGCAAAGCAATCAGTCAAACACTCTGTTTTCAGCTCCTGGCATCAATTTATTAGAGAACCCAAAGATCTCACTGGTGAACTATCTTTAAATTGCTTTTTCCCATGCTTTGGTTTTGAAATCCGTTTTATTTGGCATTACCCTTTGAAGAAGCTCATAAGGTTAACAGACAGAATTGCCATGCTTATGCTGAGCTGTGTTTTAATTTCTTTGAGTAGTCCCTGAGCCTGTGATGTCAAGTGCATTTTAGGGAGGGAATGAATTCGGCCATAAATCACTGCAGTGTCTGAGTTGCAGAAGGATGGATTAGGTCTTAATGCTGAAGGAGTGGCTTCATTTTATTTTCCACACTACACAAGCAGGGTCGATAGCAGCTTCGGGAGCCATCAGGTTGTATTTATAGGAGGGCAACGAGCAGGGAGCAGGAGATGGAGCACTACTATGTCTCTCTGACTGTAGTGGTGCTCACTTGAAGGTCAGATCTGGGGTACTTCTAGCTGGAGGTGTAGTCAAAGCGCACGGAAGAAGAAGAAACAGGGGGTAAAAAAGAAAGAGGGAAAACAGAGTGCTTTGCTATCCCATTATTTTCACACACACAGGCTTTATTTAGCCTTCGTTATTTTTTGCCTGTATCTGCTTCCCCCTGCTGTGGTTTGCCACAGAATGACAAGACATCCTCCTTCGTGTGAGCCCGACAGGGATGCTGACAGTTTGCACCGACATCTAATTTCCTTACCTATCACCTTTACAAAGATAGCACTAAAGAGCTGTTTGGAAGGAGAGATCATTATTGATCTCTCTTAACTTGCTGTTTCATTACAATAGACCTGCAGGCATAAAGGCAACACTGAGAACGTCGCAAAGCAGTTGTTGGCACCACACCATGAGTTCCAGGAGATTATGGATGTGCTTTGTGGATGGCTAACACCACCATTACACAGATGCTTTACGTTGCTCAAATGAAGATGATAGGAGTAATGTTTGTTTTGGGGGTGAGGAACTACTCCTTGCTCCAGCCACTTTCCTCTGTCACACTACCAGGAAAAAATAAAATTTAAAAAAAATTAAAAATCACCAAACAAACCAACAAAAAGATTTACATTTAAACTTGTCAATGTCCTCTTCCTTCAAGAAGGAGTCATCATTAAAGAATGGTATTGCCATAGCAACCAGGAGGTTTTTTTTTCAGACAGCTATAAAATTGGTGAATTTCCAAGACACAAAAGCTTGTTCAGAGCCCAGAAGTACCTGGACAGAAAACAAAACAGATGGTAAATTCTCTACAGCTTTTGCAGAATCAGGTTTTGCCAGTTATTCTCCACTTCCCCTATGTCCTAAATGTTTGTTTTACAATGAATGTGTGATCCGTGACAGATTCGAGACTTTGCTCAGTGGAACTGGAAGTCAACACCTCCGTAACCTGCTCACAGGAACGGCTAATCTGCGAAGGACAGGAAAGCTGCTAAGCTGCTCTGAAAACATCAGCGATCTTCTTTAGATTCTCAGCCATCAGAAGTATGTCTCGCTATTGTTATACAGAATGATATTTGCTCAGGCTTAAAGAGTTGCAAACTCTTCAAAGCAAACATCCCTGTCTTGTAAATGACTTCTAACAAGGGTGCACCTGGCCATTGCTGAGACCTGAAATGTGATTCTTAGCAGGGATATATTTTACTACAAAGGGGCTTAAACTGAAGGATTAGCACAAAAATAACCATCTGCTGCTAAGGATACACACTGCCAGGTATTGCAGGTTCTTGCCGTGACGACAAACTATTTTCACAGGTATCAGCACCTCTGCTCACCCATGCAAAGACATTTTTTTCTTCTGAGAGGAGTGACACTTCTGTAGACAGACTCCAAGTGGTACCTGCCTTCAGGTTTTAATTTTATTTAGAATCATAGAATTGTTTTGGTTGGAAGAGACCTCTATGATCAGCAAATTCAACAATTAATGCAGCACTTCCAAGGCATCACTAAACCAGGTCCCTCAGCATCATATCTACATGTCTCTTAAACTCCTCCAGGGATGGCAGCTCCACCACTGCCCTGGGCAGCCTGTTGCAGGGCTTGACAACTCTGTTGGTGCAGAAGTTCTTCCTAATGTCCAACCTAAACCTCTGCTGGCACAACCTGAGGATATTTTCTCTTACCCCACTGCTTGTAACTTGGAAGAAGAGGCCAACTCTCACTTAGAATCTTAGAATCACAGAATCATTGAATCATAGAATCATTGAATCATAGAATTACAGAATCATGGAATGATAGAATCATAGGAGCACAGAATCATTGAATCATAGAATCATAGAATTACAGAATCATGGAATCATAGAATCATAGGAGCATAGAATCACTGAATCACAGAATCATTGAATCATTGAACCATAGAATTATAGAATCATAGAATCATAGGATCATAGGAGCATAAAATCATAGAATCATAGAATCAGAATCATAGAATCATAGGGGCATAGAATCATAAGATCATAGACTCAGCAAATCATAGAATCATTGAATCATAGAATTATAGAATCATAGAATCATAGGATCATAGGAGCATAGAATCATAGGATTATAGAATCATTGAATCATAGAATCAGTCAGGGTTGGAAGGGACCACAAGGATCATCCAGTTCCAACTCCCCTGCCATGGACAGGGACACCTCACACTAGATCAGGCTGGCCAGAGCCTCATCCAGCCTGGCCATAAACACCTCCAGGGATGAGGCTTCCACCACCTCCCTGGGCAACCCATTCCAGGGTCTCATCACTCTCATGGTCAAGAACTTCCTCCTCATGTCCAGTCTGAATCCACCCATTTATCATAAAATCACAGAATGGTAAGTTTGGAAGTGACCTCCAGGATCATCTAGTTCCAACTTGGTTCCATTCCCCAGAGTCCTATCACTCCCTGACATCCTAAAGAGTCCCTCCCCTTCAACGCACAGCATCAGTAAGCCCTGGACTGTAGCACCCTGACAGTTTGCAGCACTTTTGTATTGCACCTCAGTAATTTTGCCTTTAAGTTAATTTCTGCTCTAGTTTTCTGGTCCTCAGGCTGTTTGTCAACTTGGTTTAATGCAGAACAAGTGATTTACTACATGTAGCAAGGATGCTAAGAGGGAATTAGGGATAACTTGACTTGACTTTTATGATGAGGTTCGCCAGTATGAAATTTTAATTCATAAGCAGCACATTTTCAGTTGTAAACCACTGCTCTTGAACATATCCATCACCACTTAAATGGGCTGTTTTATGTCTTACATTTGTCAGGGGAAGTAATAACTACAGTTAAAACAGAATGTAGTTACAAAACACCCTGTGAACAAGTTTCCAAATGAAATGTGGAAGAAGTTAAAGCCACCTGCTATTTCAAGCCACTTGACTATCAACAATTATTTGTGCTAGGTCCTTAAGGAAAATGCATATTACACAGTGTCAAATTTGCTCCTTATTTCCAGCTGTCTTTAGCTTATGTTTTAACAAAGCCACTTAATAAGATGTGTCACTCCTCTTTGCTGTACAACCCATTTGCTCTTCCTCTTGTGATGACAGGACAAGGGGCAATGGGTTTGAACTGGCAGAGGGGAGATTTAGACTGGATGTTAGGAGGACGTTCTTTGCACTGAAGGTGATGAGACACTGGCACAGGTTGCCCAGGGAGGTTGTGGCTGCTCCCTCCCTGGAGGTGTTCAGGACCAGGTTGGATGAGGCCCTGAGTAACCTGTACTAGTGGGAGGTGTCCCTGCCTATGGCAGGGGGTTGGAACTAGATGATCCTTGAGGTCCCTTCCAACCTTACCATTCTATGATTCTATGATACAACAAACTACAAAGCAAGGATGATGGGACAGTGGCCTAGGGTGGCAGGTTCTGACTCCTGACCATACTTCCAGCTCACACAGGAGAAATTTTTCAGGGCCTAAAGATGGATCTTGGGTAGCTGATTTTAAAAAGAGGGTGAAAATTGCTATTTCTTCATGATTTACCTAAAAAAGCAAAACGTAGACTCCTGTATGAGAACACAGCAGAACTCTATTAGGTTGTTTTCTTTATTAAATCAGATTTATTATTAAATCCAGTGTAATAATTAATTTAATTAAATCAGATTTATTATTAAATCAGATTGAACTGATCTTCAGCTACACTCTCACAGCAGAAAGAAGATCTTCAGCTACTCTTTCTTCCTCGTAGTCCTGCTACAATTTTTCACTGTCTCCAGATAAAATCAAAACACTGAACCAAGCAAACAGTTTCATTGGAATACTTTTCAGAAAGAACACTAATTACTTCTCCCAGCTTTCCTTGTTCTTCATTCAGAGACAGTTCAAGTCCCTTACAACTACTGTAGTAGTGTCTGGGGAATAGTAATAATGTAATTTCTTTATTTTACTACCATAAGGCAGCATTTTGGGGACTTATTAAAGTACCATATGATAGCAATCAGTAAATGAATCCTGAGAGAGTGAGAGAGACAGGAAATTCCCCACACTTTTCCACACTACTATTTTTAACAATATGCCTTTAATGAAAAAAAAATTCTACTGTTCTATGAAAACTAAGATACTTCCTAAATGGTAAGTCTGAATCAATGGCAGCTGGTTTGTAGGAAATGCAAATGGATGCCATAAAAAGAAGTGCCTGTTTTTGATGATGACACAATTGGTATTTTTATTGGAGTGTCTTCAGAAATGAATTATGGAGAGCCTTGGATAATGACAGGCATTTAGAGAACTATGTACATCTCTTTGAAAGCAAGGAACTGCATGAAGAATGTAATAGCAGTAATTGTACCTTAAGTGGCAGTTTTCTACTGAACAAATGCTGAATAAGCCCCAACTTGTAGCACAAAGGCAGTCAACTTTACAGCAACTTCAGATGTGCAGCAGTCGTTTGCCTGCAACACACATTTTGTGTTTAGAGTTATTTTTTATTATTCAAATAAATAATATGTGCAGGTGAAGTCAGCTTGATTGGAAAGGAAAATGGAATTGTTAATGTTCTGTGACATTGCATTTCACTGTGGTATTTTCTAATGCCAAGGACATTTATTTAGTAACTGATGAGAACCAAAGTTCACAGTAATGATTAGCATTAAGTAAATGTTCCTTCTCCTTTCAATATGTAGCTTCATGCTTTTGGGGCAATGCTGGAAAAGGCCACAGAGTGGAAGAGGTCAGGAATCATCACAAAAAGATAGCAGTAAGATATAATTTTGTGAAATTCTAATCTCATTATTAATAGTCAAGTACTGGTTTGTGATGGTTTGGGAGTTCCCTGCCCCCACACTTTGTAAAATGACCCAGACTAGAACTCAGTCAGCTGGAAGTTAAGGACTGAAGCTCTAGGCAATGGGTTTAAACTGACAGAGGGGAGATTTAGACTGGATGTTAGGAGGAAGTTCTTTACAGAGAGGGTGGTGAGACACTGGAACAGGTTGCCCAGGGAGGTCGTGGATGCTCCCTCCCTGGAGGTGTTCAAGACCAGGTTGGATGAGGCCTTGAGTGAGCTGTGCTAGTGGGAGGTGTCCCTGCCTATGGCAGGGGGTTGGAACTGGATGATCNGGGGGTTGGAAGAAAAGTGGGTAGTGAGATTACTCAGCAGAGAGGAGAAAAAAAGCCAGAAGCTGCTAGACCAAGATGCTGTGCCCCAGAGACTGACTTACCTGTTTTGAGTACTTATTCTTAAACATCTCAGCCAGCCTATGAGTGAAATCAACATCACCATTGTTTCCTTTTCACAGCCTATAATATAAATTTCTCCATTAAAATATTCCAATTAGCCTCAAACCAGCACATGGTTTCATTCATTAAGTATTAAAAAGGAGAAGAAAACTTGGAAAACTCTGTTTCTCCAGCAGGTTTGGGGTTTTTTTTTTGTTTTTTTTTTGCCAAGCCAATAATTGTCTTTTCATCTTAATACAACTGTCACAGAGATGTATTTGAGATCCACACTGATTAATTCATGCACACTGTGACTTGATATCTAATTCTTGCTTTTGTCAGCTTGCTGGAATTGGAAGAAAATGTCTGATCATCTTCCTTCGCTGGAATGATTTTTACATGAATTTTCTAACAGCAAGATCTTCACTTGTACATCTGTATTTACTTGCAGGACTCATGTTTTAGTCTGTAACTCTGACATGCCAGCAGAGATGATTAATTTCTATCGCTTTTTGGGACAAGAAAGGACTCCAGTGAAGCTCTTCTACAGAGAAGCTTTTTTCCCTCTTTTTCTTTCCTTTTTTTCTTTATTCTTTTCTTCTTAATACAGCAGCTGGTTTGTGCTTGCTAGCTTATTGGAATTTTTTTAGGCACAGCTTGAATCTTTTTCTTCTTTAGTTGTGGTATTGTCAGCAATATCCTGATAGATATTGCATCTTTTCTATTCTCAGTAATGATCCAGTAACTAGATTACAAAATTTACACAATAAAGACATCTTTGTTTATAGCCAAATATCTAACATATGCTAATTTTGTCTTCAAAAGCTCCAGTGGAGCCATGACCAAAGTTGTTGTTTTAACTCAGAGGTAGCTAGCAGCAAGCCCTTGTATTGCAGCAGTCACACCTTTATCTTGTTGTGAGAGTAAACACTTTTTTTGTGGGCTCTGCTAGGATTTTTCTTGGAGAGAGGGTTCCTTTGTAGGGTACCACTGTTTACAATGATTGCATTCGATTACACCACTTTGTAAATGGTTTGCTGCAAAAAGCACAGCAAGAAATCTATCCAGCAAAGCCTTTTGGCACCTCTAGCAGTATTCAGGCAGAACTGAGATACCCAAGTCCAAAAATCATAATGCAAACCCACAGGAAATAGATCTTTGATATTGATGCTAAAGTTCCCTAAGCATCACAGTTCACTTTCTGCTCAGAAACGTTACAGTTTGATTAGCTTGCTGTTCACTATGGCCCAACCTAACTGGATCCAAACTCCACCTCATTTTGCAGCTCAGACTCACACAATGGTTTGGATTGGAAAGAAACTTAACAAACATCTAGTTCCAACCCCTTGCTATGGTTGCTCAAGGTCCCATCCAACCTTGCATAGACCACTGCCAGGTATTGGGCATTCACAGCCCCTTTAGGTAGCCTGTTCCCCTGCATCACCACCCTCACAGCAGAGAACTTATTCCTTACATCTAATTTAAACCTACCCTCTTTAAATTTAAATTTAGTTTTAGCACTACATAGAATCATAGAATCATAGAATGGTAAGGT
>VWZE01020847.1:34972-47942 GCA_013396675.1 Eubucco bourcierii | reverse complement strand
CATGAGGCAGGATGGTTTTGAATAAGAGCAGCAAAGTTAAATTCAACCCGTGAGACTTAAGTACTGGAATGTGTCCAGAGAAGGGCAATGAAGCTGGTGAAGGGTCTGAAGAACAGGGGTGATGAGGAGCAGGTGAGGGACCTGGGGTTGTTTAGTGTGGAGAAGAGGAGGCAGAGGTGTGACCTTCTGAGTCTCTACTACTCCCTGAAAGGAAACTGTAGTGTGGTGGGAGTTGGTGTCATCTCCCAAATAACAAGTGATAGAGCAAGAGGAAATTGCCTCAAAGAGCACCAAGGAAGGATTAGGTTGGACATTAGAAGAAACATCTTCACTGAAAGGATTCCCAGACTGGAAGAGACTGTCCAGGGAGGTGATTGAATCCTTATGCCTGGAGGTGTTTCAAAGATGCAGAAATGTGGTTGCTGAGGGATGTGATTTAGCCCCAGCCTTGGTGGTTAGAGCATGGTTGGACTCAATGATGTAAAGTTCTTTTCCAAACAAACCCATTATATGTACATCACTTAATTCTCCTGGNCACTTGGCTTCAAGGCTCTCAGCCTTAAGCTTTTAAAAAAAAAAAAAAAAAAAATCCAAATAAAAATCCAACCAAACAGACAAAACTAAAACCAAACAAACAAACAAAAAACCACAACCAAACAAGACTTAACAGAGTCTACTCAGCCTGTACTGGCCTCGCCATACCTGGAATTGTGTGTTCAGTTTTGGTTCCTGCTATACAAAAACTATGTGGACAGGATGGAGAGGGTCCAAAGAAGGGCCACAGAGAGGACCCAAGGAGTGGGAAGCTGAGAGAACATGGTTTGCTGAGGATAGAGAAAAGAAGACTCAGGGGAGACCTCACCATGTTCCAGTATTTAAAGACTGGCTAGAAGTAAGATGGAGACTCCGTTTTCACAAGGAGTCCCATGTAAGAGACAAGGGTTGATGAGTACAAGTTGTTCTTAGAGAGATTCTTACTGGACATAAGAGGAAAATTTTTCACTATGAGAACAATCATTGCACTAATGTCCCCTGGGAAGTGGTGGAACCCCCAACACTGGACATTTATAAGATTCATCTGGACAGCAACTGGGCCATCTTGTCTAGACCACACTTTGGAGAGAGACGATTGGATTAGATGATTGTTGAAATCCCTTCCAACCTGAGGTTCTGTGATTCCAGGATTCTATAACAGTCTTTGAATGTTGGATGACATTTGGAAGAGCAGCGTGGGTAGCTGTCTTGCAGGTTTCCTGGGACTTAGTTATATCTCCAGCCTTTGGACAAATCATTTCACTCAGCTCCACCTGTTTTAGATGTCACCTTTCTCCGTGTTGTATACTGCGTTAGCACCTCTTTGAGTCAGGCCTGATGTAGGCAGAGACATCCAGGAAAGTAAGTCTAAAAGTAAAAAAGTTCTTAATTCCATTTGGTTATTTGTTTCTGCTGCACTTTGTTGTATTTCTTGGAAAAATGCTTCTTCAGCTGAAAAAGGTCAAATGAGAAATCCCAAAATGGTTTGGGTGGGAAGGGACCTTAAAAGGTCATCTAGTCCGACCCCTATGCAGTCAGCAGAGACATTTGCAACTAGAGCATGTTGCTCAGAGCCCCGAACAGCCTGATCTGCATTGGTTCCAGGGGCATCTACCATGGGCAACTTGCTCCAGGATCTGACCACCTGCAACATAAAGCATTTCTTTCTTCTCTCTAGTCTAAATTCTGCCTCTTTGAGTTTCAAACCACACCCCCTTGTCTTGTCACAGCAGGCCCTGCTCTACAGTCTGTCTCCAACTTTCTAATTGGCCCCTTTAAGAACTGGGAGGCCACCAGAAGGTGTCCATGAAACCTTCTCTTCTTCAGGCCAAACACCCCCAACTCTCAGCCTAGCCTCACAGCAGAGGGCTTCCAACCCTCAAATGAGGGTAAATAAGAGAAGCTAATGGAGAAACAGCAAAGGGTTGTGTGAAAAGGATTGGACAACACTGATATCACTTTCTTTGGGGCACTTTTCTTTCAGTATTTATGTTACTGGCACAGGCACACAAAATGAGGATGTGCGAGTGGCATTGTCTTCAGGTGCAAGGTAAGAGTTACCATTGGTGTTCAGAAGCAGAATTTCTGCAATAATAGTAATTTAAGGAGGTGATAACGTGAACTTCAAGACACTTAGATATTGACTGGCTAGTCATTTACATTCGGGGATGAACGTATCAGCAGGAATGGAGAAGTCCTTGGACATGAGGCTTCATTGCCGATGACTGTAAATGAATGACCCAATAAGGCAAGAGAAAAACCAAATGTGATCCTGTGCTCTGTTTGCACTTTCTGCCCCAGGAAGGGAAATACCAATCCCAACCAGCATGATGAGATAATTAGAATTCAGGAAGAATGTAATCATAGAAGCACAGGTTGGTTTGGGTTGGAAGTGACCTATAAAGATCAGCTAGTCCAGCCCACCTGCAGTAAGCAGGGACATTGGCGACTACAGCAGGATGCTCAGAAGAGCCCTGTCCAACCTGACCTGGAACGGTTCCGTTTGGGGAAGAAGTACGCTTAGAACAGTGAAGAGCCCACTTTGCTAGCAACAGTGAACGATGTGCCATGATGTAGTGCCACATGGAGATGTCCCACCTACCAAGGGCAGCAGGATCAATGTAGCTTTAGAAACAAAACACACACTCTCAAGGCTTATGAAGCTTACTGAGCTAAGTAATCTGTTAATGCTCTGACGCTAACTTTGGTAGCTGTTGAAGAAGGAGATTCAGCATCTGCTCTGTGACAAAAAGAGAGCTAAAAGCAATGGCTTGTTCAGCCTGACCAAGGAAGGACCAAAGGGATTGGTAGTCCTCTGCAAACACTGCAGAAGAACCATGTAAGCCAAAGAACAATGCTGGCACAGAAACAAATCAATTAAAACTGATCATGAATAAATTGAGGACGGATTTAGGTTTGTCACCATTGGATGAGAAAGGCCTTTTTGGGAACAGAAGGACCCATCATGATCCACACAAGGCAAGAGCTGGGACCATTAGTCATTGGGCTGCATCAAAAGAACCATGGCAAGCAGATGGAGGTGATTCTCCCACTTTGCCTTGGTGAGACCTCACCTGGAGTGCTGCATCTAGCTCTGAAGCCCTCAACATGGGAAGGATATGGACCTGATAGAGCAGGTCCAGAGGAGGTCACAAAGATGATGAGGAGACTGGAACACCTCTGCTATGAGGACAGGCTGAGGGGGCTGGAGTTACTCAACCTCCAGATGAGAAGGCTCCAGGGAGACCTAGTAGCAGCCTTCCAGTACCTGAAGGGGGCTACGAGGAGGCTGCAGAGGGACTGTTTGCAAAGGTCTGCAGTGATGAGGGGAAATGGTTTGAAATGAGAACAGAGCAGATTTAGATTGGACGTGAGGGACAAGTTCTGCACCATGAGTGTGCTGGAACACTGCAGCAGATTGCCCAGGGAGGTGGTTGAGGCCCCATCCCTGGAGATCTTCAAGGTGAGGCTTGACAAGGCTCTGAGCAACCTGATCTACTGGAGGATGTTCCTGCTGAGTGCGGGGGAGTTGGACTGGGTGACTTTTGGAGATGTCTTCTGTGCATTCTGTGATTCTGTGTTCAGGTGCTTGTTTTCACCCTCATCAAACAGTTGGATCCAACTTGGATTTCTGGAGCTCGTGCTCACTCCATGGCTCAAACACTGTAAGCAGTAAGTTTGAACCAAAACCAGGTCAACCCGCAAACACTAACGACTGAAAGTGACTTTTTTTTTTCCCCTCCTGCCTTCATTTTGGAAGTAGCAGACACATTTTTTGCTAATGCCTTCTGAAATGCACAAGTTTCAGCCTGTGGGAGAAAGCCACAGGGGTGACAGATCCCACAGTGAGGGGTTGAAGCAACAAGGAAATTAAATGATGGATTGAGCAACAACATACTGAAGTGTCTTTGTATGTGTCGCTGCCTGCTGTACTGAGAGCAACTTCTTGATCATATTTAGCTTTTACTGGTATATATTGATATAAAATATGTGTGTCTCTGTGTGTATACATTTACGTGCATGTATTGCCAATTGTAACACAGAGTAATAAAATGTTTTAGGCCAGACTGAGGCTGAATAAATGAGAAAGTGTACAGCGGCATCGCTGTTTCACTTACTGCCATTTATTGACATTAACTATTCAAACTGTGGTAGCAAACACATAGCCATGGCTTCTCCTGAAGAGCTTCCAATCTGGAAAGATCTTAAAGGTCTTTCCAGACTGAACATTTCAGCGATTCTGTGATCATCTAATGGGAAGAGACAGAAGAATGATGAATGGTCGCCAAGCAGTAAGCACCACAGCTGCATGCCCTTTCTCATTTTCTGGTGTTTTAATTTAAATGCCATGTAGGCATCCCTTCATCGCATCATCCCCAGCTTTGCTACAGAGTGAGAGAGGAGGAGGGCTGCAGTGAAAGCCCAAGCATTGTGTGCATCCAGAACAGGATCATGTTTTGAGTATTACCGAATCCCAGCATACTAGGGGACCTCTGAAGATTATCTAGTCCGTGATCTTAGAGGGCCTTTCCAACCAAAACTGTTCTGTGATTCTATGACCTTACCACCCCATTCATATTAATTTTCTATTTGGACAGCAGAGTTGGAATGCTGGTTATAAAGAGATGGGTAAAGGTTTGGGTTATTTGGAAATAGGCGTCTTTGTGCGATGGGAATTGGAGGTCAAAGGGACAACACTTTCTGCTTGTTGTTGTAGAGACTTTTCTAGAATGGCCTCATCTCACCAGTTGTGTATTTTTATCACCGCTTTGCATTGTTTTAAACTTCATGCACTACACAGTGAACGTTTATTTATAGCTTTTGGTATGAAGAGCTTTCTGATCTCTAGCATTTTTTTCTCCTACTTCCATCCCCTTATTTTCTTGGTGCCCAACTAAATATAACTTTTTTTTTTCCCCTTCTTCTTTCTTGCTTTCTTGTTTGTATGCCTGTCTGAAATCAGTACTATTTGTCAACATTTCTCTGGTAGTATGTTGAGAATCTGTAGTTAAGTGCAGTAGCTATAGTTAGTTCAAGATGAACCTAAGTACCTTTGTTCAGCTCTGCAACAATTTCAGCAGTGCAGACAGAATGGCACTCAATTTTTAATTTTTTTTTTTTTAAATCTTTTTTTTAGTATCCCAGCTTGTTGGAGGTTGGAAGTGACCCCTAGAGATCATCGAATCCAAGGCCTCCTGCTAAATCATGGGCACCCACAGCAGCTTGCCTAGGATCACAGTGTCAAGGGGGGGTGGGATCCTGCCAGAGGAGACTCCACAACCTCTCTGACTAGCCTGCTCCAGCCCTCCATCAACCTCACACCAAAGAAGTTTCTCCACCTAATCAAATGAAACATCCTGGGTTCCAGTTTGCGCCCATTGCCCGTTGCCTTGTCATGGGGCACCACTGACAAGAGTCTATGCCCATCTTCTTCCTCCTTACAGCCTCTTTAGATCTTGCTGACTTTTGATCAGACCCCTTCTGAGGCTGCACTACTCCAGACTTAGCAGCCTCAGGGCTCTCAGGATTTCCTCCTCACAGAGATGCTTCAGGCCTCTTAGTGTCTTTGTATCCTTTGTATTGACTCTTTCCAGTGATTCCCTGTCTCTCTTAAACTGGACCCAGTACTCCAGGTGTAGCCTCAAAAGTTGCTTTCAGTGTCATATGCACTAGTGTTCATACATTCCCTTGGAGTATTCTAATGTTCTCCATATCTCTTTCCTTAGTGCTACTGAATGTACCAGGTGATCTTTTCCCCTTCAATGATATTGTTCCACTTTGTTCCAAACTAAACCTAGCTGTGGTGTGGCCCTTGCTGTGTAGGATGACAAATTAGATTGTCTGTACAATCCTTTTTTGTCCTACAGGCCTATGAATCTTGAGAAGTCTTTATCTTTTCATGCCTTACTTCTCTTGGCAGTTTCTCTTGCTTTAATGTCACCTGCAAATTTAACAAAGTCCAGATCATTAATGAAGGTGTTAAATAAAACCGTATTTGGCATCTATCCTTTTATCTGACTAGAAACTTCCTTCTGGCTCAATAAATTCGTTTGTATGAGTATCCTTTCCTGTGCTGTTTCAACTGTTTTAAATTCCTTAAGACAGTGTACTTACCGTACAGTTTATTTTTCATTTCAAATCCTGGCTTTGAAAGAAGTGGAAAGAAATAAAAGCCAAACCACAGAACCATGTTCAGAGAACACTTCACTTGTCCTTTTAGCTGTGCAGATAAACTTCAACCCCTGAGCCTATCAAAGGTGAGGGGACAATGTCTGAATGCAGCTATCATGTGGAGTATCTAATTTTTGCTTAGATACTCATTTTCTCACTGGTTGTCCAAACTTCCCAGAAATTACAAGTTTTCATCTCTAGATGTGCACCTCCATAGAGCTGTTCCTCGTGTGAGCCATCTCTCATTCATCAGAACTCTTCCAGACACTCAGGAAATTCATCAATACTAACAGGAGGAAAGTTCTCCTCCCCCTCCTCTCCACCTTTCTGAGGCCACAGCTGGGGCACTGTGTCCAGTGACTCCAGTGGAGAATATGAAGATGCTGAGAGGTCTGGAGCATCTCTGTGAGGAAGAAAGGCTGAGAGCCCTGGGGCTGCTTTAGCCTGAAGAAGAACAACCTGAGATGTGGGGATCTTCTCAATGCTCAACAAGAGCTAAAGGGTGGGAGGCAAGAAGATGGAGCCAGGCTCTTGTCACTGGTACCTAGTGATAGGACATGGGGCAGTGGGCACAAACTGGAACCCAGGAGATTCCATTTGAACAGAAGGAGAAACTTGTTTGATGTGAGTGTGCTGGAGTCCTGGAGCAGGCTGCCCAGAGAGGTTGTGGAGTATCCTTCTCTGGAGAGATTCCAGCACCCTCTGGCCATTGTGATCCTGGGCAAGCTGCCATGGGAGGGTCATTGGACTGGATGATCTCCAGAGGTCCCTTCTAATCCCCACCATTCGGGGATTCTATAATTCTTCTGTCTGGGACTTCTCTTTGCTGTAAACTATTTCAGTCAAGCTCTTTTTTGACTCTCTAAGGTGGATGCCTAACATGCTGGTACACATCAAGTCCTACCCCTTGAGTGCTGCTGTGTGAATAAAACGTCCCATCTCCTATTTTCCTTGATAGACTTACTAGCTCTTCACCACCCCCAGGCTGATGTTCAGACAAATTTACCTTCTCAGTCTTGTAAAATCTTCTGTGAGTGCACATATTCGTTTTTATTGTATCTAATTCACCAGTTTCTGTGTTTTCCCTTCTGTTGCTGCATGCACACTTCAGGTCTCCTCATCTTCTGCAGATGCCTCTCTTCTGTCAGTGATACATCACAACATGGAAATGGAATTTTTAGGGCACCACTTTATGTGGTTGTGGTCATTGCAACTATTAATAGTTGTGATTTGTTTAGCCTGAAGAAGAGAAGGCTGAGAGGAGACCTCGTTGCTCTCTACAGCTGACTGAGGGGAAGTTGTAGTGAGGCTGGTGGTAGCCTCTTCAACCAAGTGGATAATGAAAAGGCAAGAGGTAATGGCCTGAGGCTGCACCAGGAAAGGTTTGGATTGGAGAGTTGGGGCTCTNGTGTTCAAGGCCAGGTTGGACAAGGCCTTGAGTGACCTGTCCTAGTGGGAGGTGTCCCTGCCTATGGCAGGAGGTTGGAACTAGATGATCCTTGAGGTGCCTTCCAACCTTAACCATTCTATGATTCTATGATATTAGGAAGATAATTCTTTTCTCTGCAAGAGTAGTCAGACATTGGAACAGGCCACCCTGCCCAAGAAGGTGGTGGAGTCACCATCCCTAGAGATGTTAAATAATCAAGTAGATGTGCACTCTGGAGCATGGTCTTGTGGTGATGGAGGTGTTGGTTAGAAGACTGGAGTTGGTCTTAGAAGTCTTTTCCAACCTTAGTGATTTATGGTTTGGGCCAACTGGAGTCCTGTTAGGTTTGGGCTTTACCAACAGGTACAATATGAAGACTCTTGAGTTGTCATTTTAACTTCATAGGTTGTTACTTATCTTTTTAGGTTGGCTTGGAGGGCAGGTTAATATTGAAGATTTTACAAGACATGACATCATCACAGTCTAAAGTGATAGTTCTTTTTTGATCTATACATGGACAGTTATAAAGAATATTAGGAGGTTTGGGTTTGCCTGTATGATGAGGAAAGTGAAAATCACAGGTATTATTCCCTGTCAGGTTTTGTGGTGCATTTAGATTATTTAATCTGAAGTATTCATCTTTTTTAAATTGTTGTTTGTTTGTTTTTTCTCATAATGCAAAAACAATTTGCATAGGGAAGTTGTCTTGCCATTGTTTCATACTTTTTGCCTTTCTCTGAGGTGATCTTACACCAGTAGGACTACACAAATTCATTGTGTTGCTGCTAATTTAAGTGTTAATTATGGTGAATGGTGTTATGTATGGCTTTCTTGTGCAACAGCAGAGATTTTACAAGACTTTAAGACCTGGTTTATTGAATCAACCAGGAGAACTGCAAGTTAATAATATATTAGGCATTGCAAATCCAGGTAGAGTAAGAGGAATCCAAGCACAATCTGGTGAAGGGAGCTCTCAAACTCTGGTGCTTTGAGGAGCAGCTGAGTTTTGCATTTTATCCTAGAACTTTTCTTTAATCTAGTGGAGATGCATAGCATAGCTCTTTCAGTATATTATCAGAGTGTTTTAATGTTAATAATAGCATGACTACCAGTGTTTAAATGTTAAAATAATCCTATTTAAAGGCTTTGCTTGAATGTGAATACCAAGTGAAAATATGTAAGTAGATTTCTGTACATACATTCATTGAAAAAATTGTACTTTTTAACACCGAGGAACTGAACTGAGATTCAGTTCAGTAATGCAGAGTATCAAAACACAGGAGTTATAATCTCCTTATAAATAAAGGAAGAATAAATATTTCAATTAGTTATTTTCCTGCCTTTCCTATTTTCGAAGACAAATGCAAAGTAACAGCAAATCTCAGTGTCCTGCAGTATCAGGACAAGAAGCTCACACAACCTTTGAGAAGCTTGATTAATCCAAGGCGTTTTATTTTCTTGTGTATACTTGTGTTACATTTCATCCTGGGATGGCTCTACCCACCTGATAGGGGTCTTACACTTTTGTGCTGTGAAATTAGGAGCTGCTAGTGATCTTTACAAGCAGAGTTTCTTCAGGGGAAAAGTTTTTGTAGGCTTTCTTGCTTGTTCCTTCATCCTCCTCCTTTCTCTCCCCATCCCTTCCCCAGAACAGATGATGAATAATGTTTAGGAAATGGTTCCCCACAAGCCTCCGTGGGAAGACTTTTTATTTTAGCAGCTTTAACGTAGTTACCAGGTAGTTGGTGAACACTTGTGATCCTGTGGTTATGAATATTGCTTTGTGCACCTTAACCCAAGTTTTACTACACTTTGGGAGTGCTTTTGAAATACTAATCTCGTTTGCTTAGGAGCCATAGTTGAATTCCTTTAAAACGTAGTCTGAAATAGTTGAGAGTAGTAAAAACATGGAATAAATAAGGAATAAATTTCAGTCAGCAAAAGCATTTGATCGTAGTGTTAGATCTGTGGTGTTTTAGTTCATGTAAATGATGGTAAACCTTTGAGTTTTTATTTTCTCCTACATCACTGAATATTTTACTGGGTAAATTTGAAAATTTGAAATATCAAAATAATTACACAAAACCCCAATGACCTCTCCCTACCCCAGTGGGCACGTAGCTGCCAGTGTTTTTTGGCATGTTAAAGTACAGAGGTTATATATTCTCGGCCTTTAAAAAAAAGCAAGCATTGTTAATTTAACCCTCAGTCATCTTATTTCACTCCTCTGGCGTTACTGTCTGCAACCCTGGTAGATCTCTCTCTCTTTTTTTTTTTTTTTTTTTTTTTTTTATCCGTGTCCCTCATCTTATTTTTAATGATTCAGTAGGCTTCTTTGGGGACTTTTNACCTAGTTTAAAGAGTTCATGGCTCAACGTGAGGGATTCATCATTATATATTTACTGTCTGAGGCTGATATAGCTGTAAGGTTTTTCAGATGCCATTGATCTATTGCGCATGTTCCCTCCCCGGGTTGCAGGACGTGCTTCTATTTGCATAAGGCCCTGGGCAAGGTTCTTTCTTGCATTGATTGGCCTGTCCAAGGGAGCCTGATGTGCTTCGGCATTGATCACCCTGTCTTTTCTTGGAAGGCAGTGTTACGCCGAGTTCATCTCAGACATTCTAGGCAGAAGGGAAAAACTTTACTGCAGATGTCTCAATTTTATTCAGATGTTCCTTTGAGTATAGGTCTTTCCTTTACCTTTTTTCCTCGGGATAAGTATTTTATTATCTTTTCTCCCCCTTTTTTTTTCCTTTTCCTTCTTTTTATTTCTTTTTTTTTTCTTTTCTTTTTCCTTTTCATTTTTTTCTTTTTTCTTTATAATTTTTATCTTTCTTGTAATTGTGCCTTTTTCTGTTTTCTCCCTTTTCCTTTTTTTCCTTTCTTTTTCTTTACCTTTCTTTTCCCCTCTTTTTTCTTTTTTCATTTTTATCTTTTTTCATTCTTTTTCCTTTTCTTTCTTTCTTTCTTCTTACTCTTTTAATCTCTAATTTTCTTTTTTCCTCTTTCTAATTTTTTTCTTTCTTTTTCTTTCTTTTTCCCCCTTTCTTTTTCTTTCTTTATTTTTTCCCTTTTTCTTTTTTTTTTCTTTTTTCTTTCTTTTTTTTCCCTTTTTTTTTTTTCCCCTGATTCAGATGTGTTTTCATGCTTAAGATCAGCATGTACTCAAAAGCTATATTAAATAAAATCACCATTATTTACACCATTTATTCTACACTGTGGCTTTTCTCTCTCTTTTTCTGTTAGTTTTTGGTTGGTTGGTTGGTTGGTTGGTTTTGTGTTGTTTTTATTTAATTATTATTATTGGAGTTTTTTTTAAAAACAATGCCTACAGCTTCCAGCAAAAATCAAAAACTACTCTCTTCAAAGAGTAGTTATAAGTAGAAACTTAATGTGTGCTGTTGTCTTTGCTTAGATTAATATTGTCAGCTCGTCACTTGTGTGGTTTGTACTAAATTTTCTTCAACCTTAAGAAAAATCTTTTTTAAATTGTTTTTTGGGGGATAAAACTCCTGTTGAATTCTGACTTTCTGGAGCTGTGCTTCAGAATGGATCATGAAGGTTAATTGCTGAGCAACCCAAATGGGTTGATCAACTCTCTGTCTCTGCTCAGAGGGGACAAACACTTCCTTACAATGTCCTTCTTGTGTATCAGGGGCTGGCTAGTGAAACCCAGGGCTGGCAGCAGGGTTCCTGGCTCACACTTGCAGGGGATGGAGCTTTTTGATGCCTGCTGCAATAACAACCCCTATTCAGAAGATCTGAAATCCACCACTGCCAACTCCAAGAGCCATGTGTTTGCCTACACATATCATTATGTGAAAGATGCTAGTCATTATTGTCCACCAAACCTAGGGTTTTTTACCCAGAAAATGGTGTGACTTTAGTGTAGGTAGAAGTGAAACATGTTTGTATCCAGAGGGTGACCTTTTGACTGTCAGATGATTTGGCACATGGATGTTGCTGTAGGTAGAGGCAAAATGAGGTTGTACCCGAAGGGTGGCTCGTGTCTTAACGAATAAACTGATTTGTGAACTTTACCAAGCATGTGTTGGTAAACAAAATGTTATGGCAGAGTTATTGTCCTGTGGAGCATCATGGAGAGGTTCCTTCATCATGTGTATTAAAAAATACACCGGTAGTATTTTTACTGTAAAATGTTCTTCAAGGGAAATAAGCATTCAGAGATCCACAGCTGAGATCATATTAACTCTACGAGATAAATGATACAGAATAGGGTGGTAGGGTTTTGTAGGTTGGGTTGTTTTTTTTTTTATCACTTGGATTATAGTTTCATGTCTTTCACAGAAGCAATAATGTCTGGCATTGTATTGCCATACTTTGGCTTAGGGAAGATATTCCTTTGGTCATTGGGTAAAACAAAACTTCAGATAAGTATAATTCAGGTAGCGTCTGTGAAATTTCATCTTCATTATCATGCAAATGCACCGAGAATGTAACATTTCCCAAGATGTCATTTGACTATTAGGATCTTTAGAAAATGGCCTCTCAAAGCCACAAAGCTAATATTCCAGAAGAAAGCTATATAATACCTAAAAATTGTCTATCCTTATTCTATATGAATAACAAATGTAATAGGACAGGCCATTATTAGAAGCGTGAAAGGATGCCTTGACCCTAGTGGTGCAGAGGATCTCTTCTGATTTTTTTTTTTCTCTTCCGTGATGAATTCTGGGCTTTTATGGCATAGAGGAGGATGAACATGCAAATACAGATTTCAAAAGATCTGCAGGGAAAACAAGAAGTTGGAAATCTGTTTTTTTTTTTTTTTTTTTTTCCCTTTTAGTATATAAATGAAACCGTTGGATATTTATACCCGCAACTATTCTGTTATATGCAGCGATACCCTGTGCAAGTGCTACAGAGCTATACGTTGTGTGTCTGCATTGTGCACAGATTGTGCATCTGCAACACTTTTCACTTATTTTAAGCTGTCTTTTTTGCTGATATTTGAGTCAGTGAGCCTAGGAGATGGGCGCGGGCTAAATATGAGCTAATCTCTTAAGTGAGGAGTGGAACTCGCTGTTAATTCTGAAAGAAAAAGAAGAGCCTCAGTATCTCCTGGCAGCCCATTATCTGTGTTATTCAGTGGGAGGAAAATACTGGACCTGCTTCTATGCATGAACTACACAGGACAACAAGACCCAAAATGAAAGCAAAAAAATCCCTGGTAGCAAAAGGATTTTTTATTTGTTTTCTTTATTGAAAAGGAAAACGCTAAGAAGCCATTTTTTAATACATAAATAAATACATACATACATACATATATATATATATATATGTGTATATATATATATATATATATATATACTTAT
>VWZE01020846.1:15700-78556 GCA_013396675.1 Eubucco bourcierii | reverse complement strand
GTTAAGAAAAAAAACCATCATCACACAGAAGAAATGTCAACCATCACCCCTCCATTTCCTCAGCCATAAAATCCCGGTATTTCAGTAGAAGCATGGACTCAGTAACAATTTGAGGATTTAGTCCTCCAGACAAAGTAGGTTTTCTTGCTTCTATCAGAATTACATTTAATTATCAGAATGTAAGTGGTCTGCATGCAAAAATCTTTCCACTCATGCAAAGTAAGAGTGATTCCATGCACTGCTCTACACAGTATTGTGCAGTGACCAAGGAAACAAACCATACTGAATTATTGAGTCATTAGTAGAGTTGTACTAGCCCGACCTGCATCTCTGTGTTCCAGGTTCTTCAGGATGATGTGTAGGAAGGAGTGGGAGTACGTATGAATGGACACTGACTCCTCTTGCAAAACATTCAGAAACGAAACAGCAGCTGTTAACTGCATTTCCACTCCTGCCACATGCAGCACCTCCTGTACAATTACAAATTGTATCAAATTTAGACAATGAAGCAGAAATGGAACAAACAGCATTCAAATTTTTACATTCACTTTAAAGAGTGAATATGCAACAACATGGGTAAACTACAAATTCCATTTTTCTGCGTTACAAAGTAAGAGTTAAAACCTGACCAGCCAACAACGGCACTTCTGTTGTTTATGTGCATGAAAAGAAATATTTCATACATTCAGTGAGAGATACTAAAATAGCAGAATACAATTTAAAAATCATCTCTTGACAACTGACTTGGAACACAAATGAAAATATGTGCATTGATATAGTTTTAAGGATAAAAGCGTGTCAAAATAAACTTGGTGAACTCAGCATTTACTACTACTTGGTTTTAACATAAAAGAATATAATTCAATAGGTTGTCTTTAAAAGTACCAATTCAAAACTTAAAATTAATTCAAGGATCAAATATTATTAAATGAAACAAGCCAGTAATTTAATTTTCAAATTTATACACATGCCTAAGAGCTTGGAGGATGCAATCTATGACACATAATTCACTTTAAGTACGTACAACTCTATCAGCCAGGTGAACATTCTTTTTGTTTACTTCTCTAAATACATCTTTCTCGTGAGAAAATAGAGTGCATTAGTGTACTGCTGAAGAAAAACACCTGAGATGAACTGTTTTCTCAGATCATGCATCAAAAATCAACAGTATGCCAATACTTCAATTCCTTTTTACAATCAGCCTAGACAAGGTTAAGAAAATATCCATTATGCACCAAAGTATTATCTAGCAGATGAATTTTGCTTAGGAAAAACGTTTTGCAGGGAACATCTTGAACAATTATTTAGTAGGCTTTGCTTACCTCAAAGTAAAACAAGATGTTTTCATTCTACAAATGTCAACCAGTTTCTGTGTGCAAAAGTCTAACTTTTAGTTCACCTGATTTCAAAGAGAACCAATACTTCTTTCTCAATAGTTGTCTCAGTTCACAATCATATATACTTGTAAAAGCATTCTGTGTCCCTGCTCCCCAAAATGAAAGAAGAAACAGCACTGCACAGCTTATCGATCGAAGTGTGATATAATATCTGCATTCAATAGCCATGGAAACTGCCCTCCTTTTTACATTCACAGCCCATCTCTGTTCTTGTTCATCCCCTGTTATTACAACACCCACAGCCAAGAATAAGGACATCTACCAATTTTATATTTTGAATGTTTCTGAGATCAAAGTATCTGCACACAATGTTCTGGGATTTTGGTTTACAATCCCTCAAATAATCAGAAGAACTATTTAGATACTGTAGATGTGAAGACACCACTGCAGAATACAATGAAGTTGAATTCAAGTTTATGTACATATTCACTTTGCAAGCGATGTAAACAGGGTTACTTACCATCACACAAAGTTTCCAAATAGTCTCCTCCATAGATCCACACAACTCTGGATAATCATGTGTGAGAACACATTCTCTGGATGTGCCTCCTCATGGACCTCGGGAGACATTGAAATGTAAATTTCTAGACTGCTTACACAACTGCCTGCATTGATGCTTGCACTTAGAACTTTACAGTTCCATGCAAGAAAAGGTATGGGTCTCCTCATTCAAATTTCAGTGAATTCAAGTTGAGTGACATAAATTTACTTAATAGAAATTTATTTTCTTAGAAAGTTAACATAAGTTAGTGTATTTTTGTATATACTGATCCTCCACAGATTCTCATTCTAGAGGAAAAAAAGCTTTTCCTGTCTACCTTATTCAGACAAACGTATTTAATGGAATTTAAGGGTATTAGCATGTTCTTCAGCTATCCTCATGTCTACAAATTAACTCTTGGGCATTAAAACTTGCAAAACTTAGAAAGCATAGCTTATTCCATTAATTGGAAAACAGAAGTTTAATTCACTTTATGTTCTGCAGCAACAGAACTTCACTTTATGTTCTGCAGCAACAGAACTCTCTTGGAAAATGCTGCAAGTAGAAATATTATCAATCATTTTAGTAACTGCATTGATAGGATGGAAACCTTCATTTAGGACTAGAAAGACACAGAAATAGTGGACATTACAGAAGCTTGAAAATACAATGCGGATGGACCTTAAAATCAATGCTAGGCAAAAGACAGGGTGAAAATCACTCCACCTGTTTCTTGTTAAACTGTGAGAATCAACTAGAGAAGAAAAGCTTTCAAGGGGAGACTTGTATACTAGGAAAATAATAAACAGAAAATGAGTTTCAAACTAAACAGACAGCACTGAATAAGGCTACTTCAACATGAGTAGCCATAGTTTTCTGCAATCACAACACTTAGAAAAAGCTTCTTAACTGGACAGACACCTGTAATTTCCCTCTGCCCAAGGGTGGAAAATAAGGAAAAACGTTTGAAATGAGCCATTTGGTGCACAAGAAATGCTGAGAAAAATGTCTAAGCTTTTCCTAAATCTGCATTTCAATGACTTCCAAGGTTCATGAGGAGGTGCAAGCAGAAATCCAGAGCGTGGGGATCTCTATACAAAAGAACTCATATAAGGACATCACTTTAAGTGTAGAATTTTAAAAAATATTTAAGAATCTCAAACCTACATTAACATCTAAATGATACACAAAGTGTTAGTTTTGTCAGCATAACCAAAATTACTGACACCTAATTTAATAATTACTTAGATATGGCATATTTATTGATGCATTGCTTGTTTGATTTTGCTCATCTCAGACCTATAATACTTATGTTAAATATATAAAGGGTCTTTGATACAAGTCTATTTTATTTAGGTTTTAAAGAATTATAATCAATTTGTATAGATCTACTTCTACACTACTTTACAAAAGTAAACACATTTATCAAATAAAAAACTGTAATGTATCCAGCAAGGATACTCTTTCCACTTATTTCTTCCTGTATCTGTTTCATTCTCAGCTCTAATAAAAACAGTATTTGGTTTTGCTTTGGCTTTCTGCAAGTATGCTAAGTGAGTACATTGGTTTTCATGCCCAATTATACAGTGACAATACTTTCAGATAAGTAACACCCTGAAACTACTACACAGCTCATTTTTCATATGAAAATTTGAATTTGCAAATCATAGAGCACCAGGTTGTAAGGGAATCTCAAGATTTCATCTGATCCAACCTTTCTTGGCAAAAGTGTAGTCTAGACAAGATGGTTGAATCTCAGATGTGTCCAGTGTTAGGGAATCCACCACTTCCCTATTATTTCAACAGCTAATTGTTCTCACTGCAAAAAAATCTGACTCATGTCCATTCAGAATCTCCCCAGGAGCAAACTGAATCCATTATCCCTCATCTTTTCCATGTGACTCCTTGTGAAAAGGGAGTCTCCATCTTTGTAGTCACCCTTTAAATACTGTAAAACAGAGTTATAATGTCTGCCCCTAGACCTTCTTTTCTCACAGCTGAACAAACCTGCTTCCCTCAGCCTTTCCTCATACGGCAGGCTTCCCAGTCCTTTGATCATCTTTCGAGTCCTTTCTTAGATGGTCTTTAGCCTGCCCACATCTTTTTCGTTAAGTGAGGACCAAAACTGAACACAGTACTCTGTGTGTAGTCTGAAAAGTGCTGAGTAAAGTCAGATAATGACTTCTGAATCTTTGCTGGCGATGCAAGCCAGCATCCTGTTGGTTTCCATTGCTATTGCAGCACACTGTTCACTCATATTGAGCTTGTTTTCCCCATCTACAGAAATGCAACCAAGTCCACCAATTTCAGTCATCTTATTTCTCTGCAGTGCCAGACTACATCTGGAAGACTCTAATCTCAGTGGAGTTCAGCTGAGCTGAGTGTAACAGTTCCCATTTAATGGCCAGATGATTCTTCCAATAAAAACAAGGCTAAGGAAAAAAATAGGTCGCATAGTTAGCAATGTTTTGCACTTAGAAGTGGGAGTGAACATGGGTACAACAGAACTGTTGTTCTGTTTGCAGATTAACAGATCCTATCATAGATTAACAAAACACCACTGAAGAACCTAATTTATAAAAGCATAGCCAAGCCACAGAAAGGAACTGAACTTCCAGAAGGCTTCCATGTATAAAGCTTAAACGTGAAAGGAAAACTTTTGTTTAGACTGACCTCATTATATTTCATTTCTTTAGCTCTGTCTTGAGTCCATTAATTTAAGTTTAATTTATCATTTAGAAAGGCGTTTAGTCTGGGTTTACATGCCACTACAAGATGAAAAAAACACTACTTTTCTCAGTTATTTGATCAAAGATTAATAAGATTTATTATTAAAAACGTCAGTTTCATTTCTAATATTTCTGTCTTCACAACTTTTCTTTCTTCATATACTATTTTCAGTTAAATGTCCTTTAACATTATGTAGGAAGACACTTCTACAAATTAATTATCACCTGATCTAAACACATGCAGCTCCAATTTCCACCATACCAGTATTTTTCAGGTCCTAGGTCTAGATCATGCTAATGACCTACCTTTTTAATTTTTTTCTCCATCCTTACAGAAAAACCTAAGAGTAGAACCAAAAACTGTATTCCCATATTAGGTTTCTTTTACCAAAGGCAGAAAGGCAATGTCTACAAGCTCTCCACACTTTTGACAAATAAGAAACACTGGGTTTTTTACCCTTATTACTCCATTTCAGGCAGAACTCTGCTCTCAAACTGAAGCACCAGAGATAAAAATGTATTCAGTATGTTAAAGAACAATAAAAATTTTTGTTGACACCAGTAAGAAACAATACATCATTAATGTCAGAATGTCATGTGGTAGTAATGCGGAAACTTGGTGTAACTTAAAAGGGTTTCAATTACTTCCCAAATTCAACTCATTCTTTTCCTCAAAGTTTTTTTCTTTAATACACACATTTATTTTTTTTTTTAATAATCTGTATCTTATAATACACAATATAACTATTTGAGTGTTTTTTCAACCATCTATTGGCCAATACTACTCCTGAGTTCTAAAGATAGCTATTTCTTGGCCATTTGCTGAATTTAAATAATCAGAAAAAAAACTAGAAGAGCTCTTTTTAAGAAACAGCGGTCTACTGGAGTCACAAAAGTTTTAGGAGATAATATGAAGTTGAAAGGTGATGTCTGATATTCACAGTGGCACAGAATTTTGAGGTGGAAAGAGTCCTCTGAAGGTCATTTTGTCCATTCCCCACGCTCATAAAGGCCACCTGGAGTCACACCATGTCCAGACAGCTTTTGAATACCTCCAAGATGAGAGACAACAACTTCTCTGGGCAATCTGTGCCTTCACAATGAAAAGTGTTTCCTGATGTTCAGATTAAAGCTACATTTTAGTTTGTGCCTATTCAATTCTGGTCCTGTCACTGGGTACCACTGAAAAAAGCCTGGTTCTGTCCTCTTTACACCCTCCCTATATCGATAAGATCCTCTTCAAGCAATAAGAAATACACCAAATAATTTTTCATAATATAACTTTTTTTTTCCTTAATTATACAATACCTTAGAAGTAATACGAAACAAAAAACAAAAACAAAAAAACCCAAAAAAAAAACCCAAAAATCAAACACCAACAAGTTGAGAGATATATATCCACAGAGAATTTCAATAAAAGAAGCAATTCATTTTTTTCAAAACTTCAGCAAAGAAATGAGAATTTACTGAAACAAACAAGTATCACTTTTGCATGGATCCACTTTGCCATTTAGTTATCACGTTCTTGCAAGACAGAAACCTCTGTAGTATATGTGACTTAACCATCTCATATTTGTTACTAATATAATTACAAACTTTCTTAAAATTAGTATTAAGAATCTGATACATATATAGGAAGAAAACTCATAGCAGCTGCTACAGAAGATTTTTTTCTTCTCATCTCTAAAGTGCCTGAAATAGAAAGGACAACACAGCAAAGGAGATTCTAAATGGAACTTGAACTTTCAGTTCAATGCATTTTAGATGACCAAAGTCATATTAAGCTCAAGCCAGTTACTACTTAAACTCTTTATCTCCTTCTGAAGCATTAGATGTCTGAAAAAAGAAACGGTATTTCTGCTGGCATACTACGCTAAAAAGGGAAAAAATTTAAAATTATATGGTAAAAACTAAGTAAATTCTACAAAGCATTCTGGTAAATTCATGACTGAATCATAGTACTGAAAATGTCAAATGTGTCTCTGAAAATGTATAGGAAAACTGAGTCTGTCCATAAAATGATGAACACAACTGTTTAACCTGCATAGGCTAAACTACAGCAGTTGCTCTATCATCCAGAGACCCCTCCTCAACAAAGGAGGACTGGGAAAAGATTCATGCATTGAAATGAAAATCTATTTAGTGCAACAGCTAAACTAATAGCAATGCTATTGTAAATCATACAAAGTTACATTCAGGCCACTGAATGTACAATGGTCACAATAAACAGGAAAGCTGCCTCTCCAGGAATGGAGCAAAACCAGAGGAAGAGGAGGAGCAGGAGACACCCTATTCTCAGCAAACTTCCCCCTTTTACTAGGTATGCTGTTTATGGTATGGGGTACAGCTGTGAGACAGCTCAGGTCAGCTGCCCTGGCTGACTTCAAACTGCTAATGGTCTGAAGACTACAGCTGGCCCAGGATAGTCCAGTGAACCCAAGAAAACAACTCAATTATAAAATTTCTACATTAAACCCTTGTGGTTTTTACCTCTTTTCCCACATGAGTACATATGTTCAAACAGCTACCACAGGCAAAGGGCTACTAACAAACACAATGCTCCTTTAGCTGAGAATTTGTATAAACTAGAAATAGGTTTATAACAAAGTGATCAATGGCATAGGACCAGGCCATAGACTATTTACACCAAAACTTTGATTTCATAACATAAAAATTGTCACTGGTATCAGCAGAAGACTGACAATACACTGATGCAATGCAAAAAAAAATTCTCTGAAATTTGCTGTTAACAAAATAAATTTCCAGATATTCTCACAGCCAAAACCAATGTATTTCTACTCAACAGGTAGTCTTTTAAAAAAATCACTGAAAACCACTCTAACAGGCAGACTAACTATCGTGGTAGGCCTAAGCAGGCCAAAATAGGCTTATACATATCCTGGCTTGACCAGGAACGTTTTTTTGTTCTCCTTCCTGTTTCAGGGAGAAGCAACCACAGGGAAGAGGACAAAGAACCTGGAGCCACTGAGTCTGAGGACTCTGGCTTGCCCAGACTTGTTTTGCATCCTGTGGTAAACAAGGTACACATGCACAGCTTGCATATGCCTTGTGCAAGACCTGTGTTATGCCCTAAAAAGGGTAACACAAGCCTATGGCTTCACCTAATGGTCAAGCTTGGCTGACTGCCATTCTGATTGGCTATTCTGTGCCCAAAGGCCCATTCATCTCAGGCTGTATTGATAAAAGGTGATGAGCAGGCAACACAATGTGCTCCACTGTTATCTATGCTCTGCTGTTGTGTTCGTGCTTGCTGCTTGCTACTGCCTTATTATATCCTGAACTGTCTGGAAACTCCACTACCTCAAGTTTACCAAGAAAAAGCTCTAAATGCCTCTGCATGATTTGCCTGCACAGCCAGTGTGACATCTGTGCTGAGACTGCACATGGCAAGACATCCTGCCTGCACCTGAAAGTCTCCTGCCAAGGCCGAAAGTCCTGGAGATACACAGATCATCCAGTGATATCAGGACCAGGTCAGAGATTGTCTGCCTCCTTTCCCCAGCAGCCTGGGAAGAATCAGAAGTCTCAGCAGATGACAAGACAGTAACCGTTCCCTGAAACCGTTTGGGTACTGTCTGAAGCTGTAGCTAGCGCTGCAAGTTGGGAGATAATTTTGTGGGTAAATACTTATAGTCTCTTGTAATTCATCAACGCCTTCTGCCATAAGCAGAAAGGAGCTCCTTGAGTCCATCTAGTGGGCAAGCAGTTTATTGACCACGAGCGGTACACTGATCCCAGGAACCTTCTCTTCCAGTTGGATTGAGTTCAATTAATGTTATATTATTACTAGTTATCTCTAGATTCTGTGTTATCATCTGTATAAAGTTTCCATGACTGTGAGAAGAACCAATCATTATTAAAATTAGTAGTTGGGGTGGTGAGAGTTCTGAATATTGAATTAATAGAATCATAGAATCATACAATGGTAAGGTTGGAAGGGACCTCAAGGATCATCTAGTTCAAACCCCCTGCCATAGGCAGGGACACCTCCCACTAGGACAGGTTACTCAAGGGCTCATCCAATCTGGCCTTGAACACATCCAGGGAGGGAGCAGCCACAACCTCCCTGGGCAACCTGTTCCAGTGCCTCACCACCCTCACTGGAAAGAACTTCCTCCTAACATCAAGTCTAAATCTCCCCTCTGCCAGTTTAAGCCCATTGCCCCTTGTCCTGTCATTGCAGGACCTTGTAAATAATCCTTCCCCAGCCTTCCTGTAGGCCCCCTTCACATACTGGAAGGCTACTACCCGGTCCCCTCGAAGCCTTCTCTTCTCCAGGCTGAAGAGCCCCAACTCTCTCAGCCTGTCCTCATAGCAGAGCTGCTCCAGCCCTCTGATCATCTTTGTGGCCCTCCTCTGGACCCACTCCAACACTTCCATGTCCTTCCTGTGCTGAGGGTTCCAGAACTGCACACAGTACTCCAGGTGGGGTCTGACGAGAGCAGAGTAAAGTGACAGAATCCCCTCCCTTGCCCTGCTGGCCACGCTGCTCTTGATGCAGCCCAGGACTCAGTTGCTGTCTGGGTTGCATGTGCACACTGCAGGCTCATGTTGAGCTTTTCATCAACCCAGACTCCAAGGTCCTTTTCCTCAGGGCTGCTCTCCAGCCATTCACCACCCAGCCTGTATTTGTGCTTGGGATTGTGCCTACCCAGGTGCAGGACCTTACACTTGGCCTTGTTGAATTTCATGAGGTGGGCCTGGGCCCACCTCTCCAGCCTGTCCAGGTCCCTCTGGATGGCATCCTTGCCCTCTAGCAAGGGGCAGGGATAAACAATATTAATCTTTGAAAATCATATCTCACATGAATTAATTACCCCTCGATAACACTAACATAAAGCCTAAAGTACTTTTAAAGCCTTACATCAAGTTATTTGAGTTATTTGTAGTTATTTAGCTTTAGAATTATCTGTAGTATTTAGCTTTATTGTTACTTGACTTTGCATTGGCACTTGTCATGTAGTTTGTTCTTATTTGCCCAAAACAGTTCCTTAGAATACACCTTAAATGAGCTTTTTCTTTCCTTCTCGGCAAGAGTTCATACCTGGGGCAGAGAGGAAATACAGAGATTTATCTTCCCTTCCTTAAAATCATACATTGAGAGTGATCTTTAAAGGTCATTTAATCTAATACCCTGGCAGTCAGCAGGGACTAGATTGAGTTGCTCAAAGTTGTGTCCATCCTGACCTTTGAAGTTTCAAGGGATCAGGCTTCTATGACCTCTCTGGGTAACCTGTTCCATTGTTTCCCCACCCTCATTATAAAAAATACCTACTCTGAATCTACCTTCCTATAGTTAAAAACCATTACATCTCAACTGCTACAGCTCCTACTAAAATGTCTGTTCCCATCTCTCTTGTAAGCCTTCTTGAAGTACTGAAAGGTTGCACTAGGGTCTCCCCAGACCCTTATCCAGGTTAAGCAACCCAAACATCCTTTATACAAACATATCTATATATAAAATTACTGTATAACATTACATGGCCAGCATGAACCTACCACAGCTATCAGTGACTTACTAAATATGTGGAGGACAGCACATGGAACTTCAGAGAGCTAACAGCAAAGTATACTTTTCTTGATAGCAGCATGAAATCATAATGTTTGGATGGACAAAGTTTGAGAATGTAAAATGAGACGTTATGACTGGCTGGTCCGCAAAAGAGTTCTCAACAGGCTGTCAAAACCCTAGTAGATCTTTATAATATGTAAATAGGATTAATTCTGATTTCTCTTCCTGTTGTAACATCTCTTTTATTTTTATGTAATACCTGCGATATTTTGAAAATTGAGTGAATTAATGTGCAAGATCTACTGGACATCTCCCCCAGAGGCCGATTTTACATTAGAAGTGTGATGTTTTTGCCTTTATTGAGATACTTACACTGGTAGAAAAAGATACATTCAAACTTCATTACACTCAACTTACTCTGATTTTTGGTAAAACCCGACGAAGTGTTTCTGCAGGATTCTGTCGCACCAGGGCTGGAAGATTTGCCACCACACTTGTTCCTTGGATATCCTGGCCAGAACTTACAAAAATATAAACATGGAATACATTACTCTCTATGATGGTTAGAAACTCATAGTTTCCATTTTAAAAAATGCTACAAAATGTGAAACCAACAACACTACCCAGGTAATTCATATAAGAAGTCAAGAGAGGCGTTGCTTTCTATATATAGTAGGAAACAATATTAAAAAAATATGAACAATAAAAGCTCTTACATACAATTTCTAATATGGCATGTTCTAATTTTAGTGTAGTTTTGGGAAAAAAATGTAAAATGTCTGAAAGATGTTAAGGCAGTAGTTTTGTGGAAACTTTCATATTCTAAGAATACAAGTGATAAAGTATAGGAGGGGGACAAATAGAAGATACAAACAAAAAGTACATTCCATGTACAACATTTTAGCAGAAATCTACTCCTTTTTTCTTTTTGTAGGGAAAACAGCCAGATGCATAATCAGATGTGTATTGACAAACACAATTAAAGAAGGACGGAAAAACTGAGTTAGATTACAGATTTTGTATGTTTCTCCTCACCCTGTGTGCTGGTTTGAGGTTAATTGGGATATTTTAATAGAGAAAATTACACTATAGGCTGTGAAAGGAAAACATGGTGATGTCTGCTTCACTCATAGGTTTGCTGAGATGTTTGGGAAAGAAAAAACAAAACACAGTTAATTCAGTCTCAGACTGCCTCTGGGGGCACAGTGTCTCGGGTGGTCTAGCTTCTGGCTCCTCTTTGCCAATTAATCTTCACTAACCACTTTTCTTCTAACCCCCTGGCTGATCCTCCTAATTCACCTTGTGTGTAAGGCAAACCTTGGGGTAAGGTATAGGGGTGGGGAGAAGGTGGAAGGGTGGTTGGGATCCCCNGGGGGTGGGTAACTCCCAAACCATCACACCCTGTCTTTCCCAGTGCTATCCCACAGAGAAAGGAAAAAAGCAGGATGGGAGGGAAACGGTAGGCAGAAGTGGAGAAAAGCCATGAGGTAAAAACAAAAACTTCTGAAGTGGATAAACTCCTGGGACAGAAACAGAAGACATGGGTTCTGGATGCCAAAATAAAAAAATAAACAACACCACATCTTTTTTTCCTGTGTAAACACACAAAATTAGTTTTGCTAAACAAATTCAGATTTGTTCCAACAGCTAAGCAACTGATTTTTATATAAGCATGCAAAGCTCAACAATACACATGCAAGCATTTTTCCTAATATGATATTATAATTAAATACATAATACAATTATACACATAATTTCAAAACAAATTCATAGTCTAACTACTTTTAAATACTTTCATACACCACCCTCCATCCCAACATCACTCCAAATTTTCACAGTAAAATATCTGAGCTCAGGAAGGGGACCAGGTATATAAACTGGTCACAGGACAGTAGACTTACACAACTGCCTTCCAGTTTTATTCTGCTTCTGAAGTACATTAGGGAATTCACAGATAAAATGCAAAGCCTTTCTGCAGCATTTAGAGCTGAAAGGATCTCTACACATTCCATTAATATCCTACACATTCCTCAAATTCATATGTCTCAGAAGATCAAATAAAATTATAGGTACAGTCAAAGCATACCAATTTAGATCTCTTTTGTTAAACGCATACATATGCATGTTTTATAATGAGGATACATTTGTATGATAAGCAAAAAGTAAAAATAAAGGCTTTGATTAAAATTAATTAAAATACCCTACCCCTTCAGAAATACTGTAATATACTGTAATACCCTACTAGAAAGATTTTTCTTTATTTTGCACTCTATAATTTCCCAGCAAAAATATTCAAACGACAATTAGGTAACACCAGCATCATCTTAATCATGTCTGGCAAACTGCAATTTCAGCGCTTTTTGGAAAGAAAGAATTCCTTACTATACTCACAAAGATAATGTTGCATGACATGTTATAAGGCAGTACCTTGGGGAAGATTAATTACAAGCTGCTGTGGATAGTCTCACACACCTCAGTTCACTTTTGCGTTATGTTTCTACTCTGCTAGACAGATGTAATAACTTAGCAACTACAAATTATCACTTGGCATAAGGGTCTCAATACGGGAAAACCTCTACTCAAATCAAACCTTCCTCTTCCACAAAGAACAAATTTAGCTAAGGAAGATAAATCTGTTTTGTACAGAGTAACACAAAGTGTTTGTAATTTGCATATATGATGGAATTAACCTAACCTTAGACTGTCTTTGCCTGCCACTAAAATTATTTTCCTTTAAAATCAAGATAGAGAAATAGGATTCAATAAAGAGCAATCTCAGCCTAAACAGATGAGATGGACTGTCTCCCTCAGTGCCTGATTCTCTCTACCACCTATAAAGGCAGACTAGAATGTATCTGCACTGCAAGTAAATGACAGCTCCTGCTCACAAACACATTACAAGCCTTACAGGCAGGCATTCATGTTTATACATAGCTTCACCTTTTCATGCAGCTCCACTGATTTCTCACCTAGTAATGTATCAGAATCATAGAGTATGTCAGGTTAGAAGGGACCAATAAGGATCATAGAGTCCAGCTACCTCTACTTGCTGGGCAATCCAAAACTAAACCATATGACTAAGCACATATTCCAGATGCTCCTTGACTTCTGACAGGCTTGGCGACACGACAACTTCCCTGGGGAGCGTATTGCAGTGACTGACCACTCAGTCAATAAAGAACGTTTTTCTAATGTCCAATCTGAACATGGATTGACATCTTTAGAAGTACTTGTGTGATTATAGCATCTAAGAAAATTAATTTGGGACAAAAATAAAATATCCCATTTGTCTGAGTTCCAGAGCAACCAAGAAGGGGTCACGTAAATTGAGTCATGCAATTCCTGTTCAAAATAGGTGCTACACACTACAAACGCCAGGAATGAGGATACTTTTTTTTTTTTTTTCTTTTAATGGGCCACATACACCTTTACATAATGGAAAGGTAAGAACCCAGGCAGAAGACCCATCATAAATTCTAAGATGAGTAGAAATCTGTGAAGACTGTACTGAGGTTATCACATATTGTTGTCATCAGGGCTGAAACATTCTGACCTGCTGAGCAAAATCTGGGAATCATTCCCAGACCACAGACTTCATCTTTATTGTGCCCAGATATTTTCAACAACATAGTGAACAAAAATTACAACAGGGGATAGAATTCAACACAGATGTAAAAATCACCAAACCCAAAACAGTGAAATTCACAATGTCAGAGTGTAATAACAGAAGCACTGATTAAAAGAAATCATGAAAACAAGTCAAATACAGGATACATGATTTCATGATCAAAAGTAAAAGGCATCACAGAGCATAAAAACAATCACAGTTTCCTGTATTTTCTGAATATTAGTTATCTTTTTCTCATGGTACATACCTTACTTTAGAAATGTGGAAAACTGCTAATCAAATACTACTTAATTTTTAAAAATATAATTGCACTCCAATGGAAGCATGTATCTCTATATTTGTAGCTTTTAAATCCTCTGTTAATACTGATGTTAAAAATTAACCTAATGTGATTTATTAAGAAATAGTATTAGTAACCAATTTTCTGGATAGCTACCATACAAACCCCTCTGCATTTTTAACCAGCCTGTAAACACAAGAATGTTGGCAAGTTTTCACAGTGCACTAAAGTCCCTTCTAATGCCACTCAAAAACCAGCACAAATGGATGAGAGTACAGATTTTCAGACTGATTTCAGTATTACCATCCCTGCAATCTTATTTGGTAAACATGCATAAGCTCTCTCAATAGAAACACATCTCCCAGTAATATCTATACTCAGTGAAAGGGTGGTATTCCATCAGCTACTGAAAATGGACCTAAATTAACAATTAATAACTGATCTATTTTACAGTTTGCAATATTTATGCATTATTCAAAATGATTTTATTATCTAAAGCTATGAATATTGACGTCTCTTATGCTAATGGCAGATGTCTCTGAGTATCACACGCCAATTACAACAAAGCTTTAAAGTAGAACTGAGCAATCCAGAGCTGAAAAGGGTCACAGGACGTGTGAGGCCCACAACTTCTTAAAATACAACATCTAAAGAAAACATGCATGCATTTGTATTATCCAGCAATAACACAGTAACACAGGTCATGGTCATTCGGATAAGCTATTTAATTAAAAATTTTATTCCTTTTGTGTCAAGATGGAAGAAATCCTAATTGCTTAAAAACGCAAACAAAATGCAATCTTATCCATCAGAAATGTAAAGAAAAGGGGAGCATTTTCCTTTAAACCAGAAATGCTTAGTATCTGGTTTGCTGCCAATTAAGAATGTGAAGCAGGAGGCATTTCAACACCTACACAGTCTGTAATTTTCCAACTGCAGAAGATTTTTCTTCTATGTCTACCAAAGGAGCTGCACCACAGATTTTTTTTTAAACACTAAAGACTTCAAGATTACACTGAATTATTGCTTAATGCTAAGATTTAGACATTTATGTACTAATAAGTGTATTTTTTAAATGTTAAATCTCTTCTTCAGATTAACAATAAGCTCAGTGTAATGAAGGTGCTATTCCTTTATCAATAGTGCTAACTATAGAACTCGATAGAGCCCTACATTTAGAAGCAATCTAGTTCAACCTCTTTTGCGCTAGCAAAATCCACATAGATAGTATAATTTAAATACAAAGCTTCAGATCTCATCTTCTAAGCTCATTCTACAGGAGATCCCAGTGACTTTGCTATGCTGGGAATCCTCAACATGGGGAAAAGCTCTCATGCGTGAACACTTCTGCCCTAATACTTTCTGCTTTTGCAGCACCAACTGCTTGCTGACAGCTGGCAGTACCAAAGCTGGTTTAACTACAAGGCCCACTGAAGAGCTGGTACTTCTCATGCACAAGTGTAGCACTAAGCCTCTCCCTCTAGCCCCTGCACTTGATGTTACTTGTTTTTTATAATTTCATAAAATTACATCTATGCTATATTTAAGATTGCCTCAAGACTGGAGAAAATGCTCCTAGAAACTATTTTACGAACAAAACAAGGACAAAGAAAGTGACTGAGAGTAGTCAAGTCTGGATTTACAAAGGCGAAATCACGCCTGAGCAATCAACTTGACAGCATTCTGCAATGAGATGACTGGTGTGGATGGTGGAAGTTGTTCTAATTTATTTTAGCAAGGCTTTTGACCACCTCCCATAATACTCTCATAGATACATTGACGAAGTACAAGTTAGATAAATGGACATTCATGTGCACTGAAATCTGGCTGAACTATCAACCTTAAAGGGTTGAGATCAGTGGCAAGGCAGCCAGTAGGAAGCCAGACAGATGTAGACTTCAGGGGTGTACACTGGGGGTAATACTGTTTAATGTTTTCATTAACAATATGGATGATGGGACAGAATGCATCCTCAGCTAGTATAGAGTTAAATTGGAACTTGAAGGAGGGGTTGACAAACCAGATGGTTGTTCTGTCTCAATGAGCTGGAGAAACAACCACATGCATGAAACGCAAGTCATGCAGCAGTGGAGGAAAAGCCCAATATACCAGCACAGGCTATAGACCAGCCAAACGGAAAGAATCTTGTTAGGAAAGGACCTGGGGGTCCCAGCAAGCACCAAAGTGACCAGGAGCCAATAATGCATCCTTGTGGCAAAAGTGGCTGACAGCATTCTGGGCTGCACTAAGAAGATCACCAGCAGCTCCCAGGAGGCGACAGCAGTGAGTTCATCAAAGGACGACTGAAATAACTAAGGGATTACATCATCTAATATTTCAGCAAAAAGTTAAGACACCAGGGTTTTTTTTCAGTCTCAGGATGTATGAGGCCTTATTTAATACGTATAAAATCTCATGTGAGGCAGTAAAAAAGACAGAGGCAAATTCTTCCCCGTGGTGTCCAGTGACAGGAAGAGAAGCAACGGGGACAATTCAACACATAGGAAATTCCACTTAAAACCTTAAAAAGACATTCTTCTATGTCAGAGTGCTCAAATAATGGAGTGAGTTGCCCAGACAGGTGGTAGAGTCTCCATTCTTAGGATTCAAAATCTGACTTCAGGACAAGACACTGAATATATTACTCTAACTAACACTACTCTGATCAGTGGTCCCTTCACACCTTAACTGTGCTATGATTCAATTATTATATTCAGGACAGGTGTTTACTGTTCTGGATACAAGTTTTAAGCAAGCTCAGGTCACACAATAAGGTTTCTTATATTGAAAATAACTACTTTAAATGGATGCTTAAAAATCAATTTGTTTCATTTTAAAAGCATTTTAAAAAAACAGATTATGCAAAATAATAACAAAAAAGCTTTATAAGTCCCTGAGGTACTCAATTAGAAACATTTCTGTCTGTAAAGGGAATGAAGGACTACAACTCCTTCTACAGCATGAAGAAAGATTAGTCACTGAATGTTCCCCAAGAGAATACTACCACAAAGGAGTCTGAAACAGAGATTGATTTACATTTTTCTGTAGCCTGCAAAACTAGCCTGCAAAACATGATGACAGAAGCAGAATACAGCATTGTTAAGAAGACATAATGTTTGCCCAAGCTCTAACTAAAGCACTGTGGTTATGAGCTGACTTCTCTTTAATACTGTAGTTAAATTCATCCGGTCAGCAAACTAATTTGCTAAATAGCCACTACTGAATTAATCACTGAAGTCCATACTTTGAGTAACTTAGATTTACAAACCTAAAAGTTCTAACTGATGGGTACATGCGATTACCGTTGTAACACTCTGTAAGTGACATTACTTTCCACGTAAGATTCAAAAATGTTCTGTATTGGTGTAAATATGCACTTGTTGAAAACAGAATTAAAAATTAACTAAATTCAGTGAGGGATTAGAAACATGTTATATATATATATATATATATATATAATAACTAACCAGGTATTAAGAAAAAGAAATTCACAAAGAATTCACAAAGAACATTGTTAAACATTTTAAAAAGAGTGTCCTTGGAGACATTCAAAACTCATCTGGACAATGTCCAGATCTAACACCAAACTACATTAGACTTGAAGTTTGCCCTGTTTTGAGCAGGCCATTAGATCAAATGATGTCCAGTGAATCCCAACCACCTAAGCTATTCTATGATTCATAAATCCTAAACTCTATTTCATGTTTGTATATAAGCTCAGTATTTGACAGGATTTAGCCTGTTCAGAACAACTGAATTTCAATTCTTTCAAGATATCTCTTCTCCTATACAATTGTTGCCAAGGAAAACTAGAAATCCAGATAAACATTTCTGTCAATAACATAAAGGTGTCGACCCATAAAACTTGCTTAGAGAGCATTCTCTACTTTTAATATGAAAATGTTTACATAGCAATCTTTCCTATGCAGACAGGCAGACACAGACTTCAAATTTAAACTTGCTGGATGAAAACTCACACTTTCACAAGTTTTCTTGTTTAATTTACCTTTGGTTGTATAATCTCAGGGTTTTGTTAACAAAAAGGGAAAAAATTCTAGAAAGCAAAAAAAAAGTCTTAAAATCACAGATATTCATGAGTGATTTTAAGACTAATTTTCATTTTATTTCCAGATGAACACTCCTTTGATACAATACCAACTGGTATTTTCTGTAAAAGTACTATCTTTTCTTAACACTGGTAAAAACCAGTAGTTTTCCTTGTACTTCATGATATAAATTCTTAGATTTTAAATATACTTCCATAAACATAAATTCTGTATCAGGAGTGGCTGAACATCTATTTGACATCTATTGTAGTAAGGAGGTTATAAACAGACACAGTTCTGCGGAAGGATCTGTCACCGCATTAATGTAACTTCATTTAAGAGCCTCTGTTGAGCAAAGACTGAGAAGTGTGAGCTGTATGAATATTAACACGAAGTGTGAGCTCTACAAACAGTAACACAGTCTTGAAACTATACATTGCAAGGGAGATCTTGCAGACCTAAGTGTTGTACAAAATTGTTTGTGTGTTATCCTCTACCATGTTGCAAATTACATATTAAAAGCATCTGGAATTAAAGCCATGTTTTACCTGCTAACTTGCCCTAGGATTTGACACTGCAAAGATACACAAGCTATTTGTGACACATTTTCAAAATGAGATATCTGATACATCAAACTGCTTATATTTTTGCCATTGCATGGTAACTTAAAAAAAAAAAAAAAAAGGTTTCCTTCTAAAGAAAAGCTAACACCAAGAATTCAAAAAACAGTACTAATATAGACACACTATAGATATAAACTATATAAACTACAGACATATATAATATTAACTCTTTTATATATTATAACCATTCTTATGTATTAAAATATTGGAACTCCTAAGGTTTATGTACAACATTGCACATTCTTCACTGTCAGAACATCCTATGAAGACTATAGATACCTGGACACCATATGTAAAACCTCAAAACTAATTTAAACTGTTTTAGAAGCAAATGGCCTTTTTCCTAGATGTTCCAATACATTATAATGTTTATTTATGTAAGCCTTCACATATATGAAAGTTATGATAATATGCAAGATTCTAGAACAGGGATATAAACCAGTCTACATGTAAGTCCACTATTGTGATGGGGCCAAAGGAGCACTGAGCAGCTTTGTCCTCTAACTTTTCCCTCCCTCCATTACTTGCCTACCCAGAACAAATAAGGAAAAGAAATTGTGTTTTCAGGCTACTATAAATTTGATGAAAGTCAGACAGAATAAAGTGAATCTGAAAATTTAATAACTGATTAATATCCATTTTCAAGAAGTCGGAAATCCTGATAATATCACAGTATAACCATCATAATCTTTTTCTATCAACATCTCATTTGCAAAACCACTTACTCATCATAACCTACTTCAGACATAGGTACCCATGGTCATTTTACAGTGCATCTGAATAAAATCTACACAATCTCTATTTTGAAAAAAAGGAATTAATCTGATCTTAGTACATATCTGAACATGCACCACTATACATGAAACTTACAGTGTAATTAACATACAAACAGAAGACCTAGATCTAGCTGCACAGTGGTTTTGGATCCACAGTAACTTTGTTTACAAAGATGAGCTTGGTAAACTGAAATAAGAACTAAATAAATAATAAACTGAAAGAAACTGAAGTTTCTTATTTCTGTTTGCTCACTGAACAACTGAGAGAAAGGATTTATAATTGACACAAAAACTCCTTGCTGTTCCTGGGCAAAACAAATGCACTATAATGCCACAAAAATTGCATTCTTCCTAATATCATCAGTTTATGTGAATTTACACACTAATTGCTATGAGGAGACATTAGGATTTTCTCCCTTGCATTTCAAGAAAGTTTCAAGAATTTAAAAAGTACCTCAAAGGAACACATTTTTCCTCTCAAACACTACCCTAATTTCAATGTCACTATCTCCTAGAAGATTAGTGTTTCCTTTTCTTTAGATGACTTATAATATATATTGCATTTTGTACGGTCTCAGGGTAGAATTCATCTTGGTGGTCTGTATTTTCAGTCTAAATTTGAAAAGTAAAACCAGTCTTTTCACTCTAGATGACACAATTTCCAAATCCTAGGTGATAGAACAAACAAACAAAAAAGCTCATAGCTAATCTAATTCACTCTCTGCCCAGTCCTCATTCACCAACTCAGAATCTATATAATTTTTACTCTCAACAAGATCTGTGATTTCACAGCATGCATTATATGATATAAGAAGTCTTCTGGAAAAGTACAAGGCCTGTAATTTTTCTACACAGAAAGTGAGAAAAAAAAATGAATAATCACAGATGCTAACCAAATTCTAGAAGGATAAATTACTTCTGCTAGCTTAAGTTTATCTTATAGTCTAATTTAGACATTGTATCTCTTTCCATTCTCATTTGTTGTATTAGTATTTCATTCCCAGAGTTAGCTATTCATGTCACAAAAGAGACGAACATTTCAAATGACGTAACAAGTACTAAAACCTAATTATTAGTTGTCTTCTACTCATGGGTCTGAAAAGTGTGGGGGCATTATGCAAAACAGACTCAAAAGCTCACCCTCACTGGCTGCAATATATCCCATCTTGAATCAATTCTTAAGCATTTTGTTTTTTTCACACTCCAACTAGCATTTGTGGAAGTTGATGAGAACATTCTGAATTTTGATTTCTGAATCTTTAGAAGCTATTGATCTAGAAAGCAGTATCTATTTCAACCTCTCCTTCAGAAGATGGACTTGTAGGTCTAAAAAAACTGTGTTTTCAAGATACATTGGTTAGTCTAACAGAAGACGTCACTTACCTTTACCTCATTCCATGCTGTGAGAGTCTTCAATCATAGAAAAAACTTGATAAGATATCACAGAATCATTGAAAAAACTTGATATGATATACTAATTCCTCTAGGAATTCCTCCACATAATGTGCATTAGGAAAAGCACATCAAAGGTTAGGAAAGCAACTGCTACTTATCTGTCAATATCTGCTTTGCTCCATTAAAAGAAGCCTTCTCTGTATAAGCAAGCATTTGTTTTACACTGAAGAAAAGTCTGAAATAACAGTAGCCTTCTAAGACTTACAAGTACAAGCAGGAGTTTTGAGCAACCTTCTAAAAAGCTTGTATTTTCTGGAATAGGCTTATAAATTTCAGCACAACAAAATCTAAGTTGCTGCATCAACCTTGGTAACACAGACAAACAGCATATAAAACATACTTTATACACTTATCTATGATTTTATGAGCTGACAATTCACAGACTGGGTCAAAAGAAAATGCAAATCTGATGATCAATACATACATTGTAAAGGTTGCTGAATACAGAATAAATAAAAGTACAGTGAATTAATGAAAAGCCACAATAAAAAGTTAAAAAATAATGATAAAGAGATTGAATCCAAGGGTTTGAAGCCATTGCTCACAGTATCTTTCCCCATATGCAGGAGAAATAGATCTATAGAGAGACTGTAAGCAGATAATATATATAACAGATGAAGTTGCCAAACCACTGTCCATCATATTTGAAAGGTCATGGCAGACTGGTGAAGTTCCTGCTGACTGGAGAAGGGAAAACATAACACCCATCTTCAAGAAGGGAAAAAAGGATGACCCTGGGAACTACAGACCAGTCAGCCTCACCTCTGTGCCTGGCAAGATCATGGAGCAGATCCTGCTGAAAGTTCTGCTAAGGCAAATGGAAAACAAAACAGAGGTGATTGGTGGTAACCAGCAATGGTTTCACCAAGGGCAGACCTTGCCTGACAAATTTGGTGGCCTTTTATGATGAAGTCACAGCAACAGTGGACAAGGGAAGGACAGTGACATTGACAGAGGAATCAAGTGCACCCTCAGCAAGTTTGCAGATGACACCAAGTTGTGTGGCACAGTCGACTTGCTAGAGGGCAGGGATGCCACCCAGAGGGACCTGGACAGGCTGGAGAGGTGGGCCCAGGCCAACCTCATGAGATTCAACAAGGTCAAGTGTAAGGTCCTGCACCTGGGTAGGCACAATCCCAAGCACAAATACAGGCTGGGTGGTGAATGGCTGGAGAGCAGCCCTGAGGAAAAGGACCTTGGAGTCTGGGTTGATGAAAAGCTCAACACGAGCCTGCAGTGTGCACATGCAGCCCAGACTGCAACCAAGTCCTAGGCTGCATCAAGAGAAGCGTGGCCAGCAGGGCAAGGGAGGGGATTCTGCCCCTTTACTCTGCTCCTGTCAGACCCCACCTGGAGTACTGTGTGCAGTTCTGGAGCCCTCAGCACAGGAAGGACACCAGAGGGCTGGAGCAGCTCTCCCATGAGGATAGGCTACAAGAGTTGGGCCTTTTCAGTCTGAAGAAGAGAAGGCTTCCAGGAGACCTGATAGTAGCCCTCCAATATCCAAAGGGGGCCTACAGGAAGGCTGGAAAGGGATTATTTACAAGGTCTTGCAATGACAGGACAAGGTGCAATGGGTTTAAACTAGCAGAGGGGAGATTTGCACTAGATGTTAGGAGGAAGTTCTTTCCAGTGAGGGTGGTGAGGCACTGGAACAGGTTGCCCAGGAAGATTGTGGACGCTCCCTCCCTGGAGGTGTTCAAGGCCAGATTGGATGAGCCCTTGAGTAACCTGTACTAGTGGGAGGTGTCCCTGCCTGTGGCAGGGGGTTTGAACTAGATGATCCTTGAGGTCCCTTTCAACCTTACCATTCTATGATTCCATGATTCTATGATAACAACATAAGCTGAGCTCATGTTTCAATTTGAAAAATACGGGAGTAAACTTTCGAGCACTGAAAAATGCAGCTGAAATTTTAGAAACTCATTGAAAATTCAGTTTCAGAGGCAGTTCTTTTTTCCCAACAAAGGAAATCTGACTGTGACCTTCAAACAGTTAACATTAAATTTCTACAAATTATTAGTGTCATATTCAAAGGGCCTGGTGGCTCAAAAGAAAAAACATAATTATGGAATTAACACAAAAACTGCAAATTAACTCATAGTATAAGCTACTTTTAGACAGCTCAGAAATGCAAAGTCTTGTTCGTTTGTCTTCTGTTCATTACCTGAATATTTTAAACTAGTATTGGACATCAACTTCAGGATGAAGTAGCTACAAGCATGAGCAGGACAATCTCAAACCACTAAAGCTAGTGTTATTTTGTCATCCGTCAGAAGCAACCACAGAACAAATGCAGCTGAGGTAAACATGAAAATAGCTAATCTATTAAATATTATTTAGAATAATAATTATTATAATAATTATTAGTAATATAATTACGCTAATTATTCTATTGCTACCTTAATTTCAAGCTGAATCATATTCTGTCAAACAAAAACAAGTGCTAGGTTCATGTTCACTTTGGAAAGTAGGCTGAAATTCTGTTACTTAAAATGAAGAAAGAGTCAGAGTTCTGTCTCTCAGAAATAAGCAAGATTTGTTCCATATATCTTGGAGTGGACAATCAAATCAGATAATACAATTAACATAATAAATTCAAGTGATGACACAACTCTTGCAAATTTCCACCCCTTTGGTAAAATAATTTTAAACAGTAGATAAAAATGAGTACTACAAATACAGTTAATTCATCTGTATTTACATTCTCATTAGAATTATTATGAATACACCATCAGAATCCTCCTGTCCACACAACTAGATTTAAGCAATTATCATTCAAATAAAGTTCCCTACCCTCAAAATCACTACAGTGATCTTAAAGCCTTTTGTTAAACAATTTTTTTTCCTCAGCTACTCATATTTTAAATTATTCCTAACGGTACAATTATGCCAAAAAGACTTTTGACATTCTGCAATGGAAAGAATAAATAAAGCATTTACCAGTAATTCCACCTACATTTACTAAACTTAGTTCAGAATCACCTCTAGAAAAAAAAGCATATCTCTTTCTTTTGAATGCATATCAAATATGCTCAACTGCATAGATCCCTCACAGCACACCAATGTTAACCACCAGAGTATCTGCTAGTATCAGTATCCTATGAAAACTTTAAAAACCACCAAAAAATAAGCAGTATAGTAAATGGTAACTATTGATTTAATATCATTTGCACAGTGCTTCCCCACCACCACCTTTGGTTTGTTTGTTACTGAAAATGACCAGAATTAACTGATCACCAAAAGGTGTGGGAGAGTAAATTTTAAGCTTACGCTCATCACGAAATATTAATGTGTTATGTTAATGAATATGTTAATGAATATTAATGTGTTATGTTAATGATATGGCATCCATGTAAATTGATCACTATAGGTAGAATTTAACTTAAAAACAGCACTTAGTGGTCATAGTAACAATGTTGCTTCAGAACATCCGAAATTCAAGTTTTTTACAAGCATCACAAGGCCAACACAAATCTTTACAGGTCTCACATAAACCATTTTCATTGGTATTCACTGTGTAGTCTCCTGAAGGTAAGTTTAAGGCAAACCCTCAGGATGATGGAAGGAAAAAAAAAAAAAATCAAAACAAAACAACAAAATCCCTCCTCCTAGTACTTACATCTTCAACAAAGAGCACATAAAGTGAGTCATGAACTCCTCAAATGACCTAACAAGTACTAAAATCTTACAATCTTCTTCATCAGTTACACACTATAGATCCAATAGTTGCCACTTCCCAATTACTAATTATTTTTTTTAACTCATCATGTTCATTTCTGAGGAAGTGCACTCAAAAATTAAGTACTTAAAACCTTCAGAATTGTCAATAAATAAGATAGATCCTAAAACTTTATTTCACTTGAGAGAAAACTACTGAGTAGTTGGTGAAGCCAGCTGAGCGACAAGAACTCCATACAACATTGGGGCAGAGGCCAACTTGCTTGTCCTGACGGACATCCTGCAGGAGGGCAGCAATGAAATAAGGGACAATTTGAGTGATCAGAGTGCAAGTGTATCTATTTGCCCTTAAGAACTGATTCTTCCATACCAGTATGCACCCAATCTTTTATTACAAACTCATGCTCTATTTACTTCACGTGTAACACAACCGGTAAATAATGTTAAAAAGAAGTTACAAGTATCCCTTAAAATACAGCTACAGTTGGCCTTACATGGTGGTGAAATAGACATACTTTTAGCTTAAAACCTGTACTAAAGAAGCAGGTTCATTTTAAGTAATCACCATTCTTTTCTCCATTGATTCAGTAGTTGACATTTGATGAAGCTGTAAAATGCCCCAAAGCTGTAAAGCGCCCCGAAGACTATACCCTAAAATACTTCTATCTTCCAAAATGGCAGATAATAGGTATCCTAATCCTGAGCTTTTAGATGAAATTACATAAAGGAGATTAACTGTTTATAATGGAGTATTTTGGTGCAGTGACTCATGTTTTGCTATTCAATATGGACCTAAATCCTCCTCCTCAAAAAGCTCAGTTACAATTTCAGCAGTGAAAATGGCATCTTTTCTGTGTCTCACTTTAAAGTCAGCATTGTTATCTCCAGACATACACAACAATGTAAGTAAAATTAACACATAAATATGCATGTTGAAGCATTTATCGTCTCCTTATGTTTAGTCTGTCAGAGACAATACTATCAATTTAGATCTTAAAAAAAAGCAACATAGTTAACATTTTTAAAGCAATATTTTGTTGTCCCTAGTCCAGCTTTCTCAACATACTCTTGGTAATAGAAATTACCAAACTATTACACTATAAGGTGGGAGTGGAAGGAAGAAAAAGGAAGGAGGGGGGAAAAAAGAAAGAAAAATAAAAGAGTATATACTACTTTGGAAAGTCAGACCACAAACTGGTCAGCTGCAATTCCCAGGCACCACAGACAAACAGTCAAATCATCCCATTTTGCAGACGCAATCCTTTACAAGCAAAATGTATTGTTATTACAGAGTACAACAGTACTTCTCCTGATATGCAGCTCTGTCAATTGAGTTATCAATGCTCTGACTAGTTTGAACCTGACTTTTACTCTTCTCCAACTGATAAACAAAAATGTGTTGGAGTTATGCAGGCAGCTTTGAACAACTTCTATTTAATCTTCACATAAAACTGATAGCTCCAGTTTTTAATGTTGTTCCTTGTTGTTGAACAGTAAGTCAGGGAGGGGGCAGAGGATACCTATCTAAATTGATTCACAGTTATTACCTCAAGAAATGTGGACTCAGAGCTTTTTATTATGAGAGCGATTGACAGTTTGCAGACAAAACTATTTTCACAAGGAAAACAACATGGGCTACAAGACTTTCTGCTTATGCTTCTCATCCTCCTTGATGGCCACAGAAAACCCTATGGCAGCTTTTGCAATTTCAAAGTTACAGTGTGTTGCCATTAAAAAAAAAAAAATATCACTCTGATTTAAGATACACTGAGGATGGAAAAAAGAAAATGCCTGTAGTTATTTTTTCACAATCATCTGGATTTTAGAAACCTACAAGAAAAAATATTTAGGAAAAATATCTGTATTGATCAGTTTCAAAGCCAGAAGTCTGAAACTGAAGGATCACTGAAAACTACATAAGGATAAAAAGAACAGATAAATTACTTATTTTTCCCAATATGAAGGAATGCAAAATTATGTTGTTTGAGGCCTCAGTCTTTCTTCATCATTATACATTATCCTGACTCAGTGATGATAGTCACCTTTATTTATGAAAGTTTATAGAAAATGTAAATATTTTATTAAAAAAAAAAAAAAAGTCTGAAGACCTACAAATACCCTCCTGGCTACTATAAGTAGATAGAGTTAAAAAAAAAAATAAAAAGAAGACAAAAACAATCCCACTATATAGTTAACTATACTCATCTGGATTAATATACAATTAAAATGATTCAATTCCATTCATGTCTGTTCATCTATCCCTGCTTACAGATAGCCTGAAACTGACTTTCTTATGCTGTAGTAAATTTAAGGACAGCAGAAGAGCAGGAAAGTAGGAATTACAGAGAAACGCTAGGACTAAAATCATGCTATAATATATTTCTGTAAATAAAATGTGTACAATTTTGGAATTATATACAATTTGGGAATATATAAATTATATATTTAGACTAAGAATTACTGTCTCTCTCTGGAGTCCGTTAGGAAAGGGGTAGGTATCTAAAATCCATTACTATGTAAGGGTAGATGGGCAGGATGTTAACTACTGTCAAGCAAGCATTCCAATTCCCTTCGGTTCTGCTGTGAATTGACACAACTGACAACGAATGACTCAACTAATCTGCAAAAGAGTTGTACATGTTCTCAGAACTCACAGACACACAACACAGAATAAAGGAAACTGCTCCTGAAACAACAGCTACCAAGATACCAAGGAATATATCCAAAGCCTGGTATTTTTATTCCTCAACATTAACCCCTTGTAGGGTAAAGCTCTGCAAAAATAAACATGCAGAAACATTTATGTGAATGCAAAAGAAACTAAAAGGTAGGATCTAAACAAGAATACCTGCATCATCAAGAGTTCCTTTACATAAGATATGAAACACCTGGTACATTTTCCTGCCTGTGTAAAAGTGTCAGCCAGAGGCAATAACACATGCCTCAGACAGATACACCTTAAAAATCAAGCAGAAGTTTCCAAGTGCTTGTCTTTTTTCATGCTGTTTTATTATGACTCATAAAGCAGAAAGGCATTTTTCTTCCATAGACAGGGGTGTTCAGCCAATAGGCTATAAGGGAATTAACATTCAGTCTGAAAGATTCCATCTTGTCTAAAACCTGTCTCCAGTAGGTTATTCATCAAGAAAGGAGCAACTTCAAGAACTGCAGTGACTGTAAGTCATGTACAATTAGTTTTAACAGACTGAAGCATAAGACTTAGAGAACTCTTACTTGAAAGCCTGCAAAAGATACTATTACTGTTCAGACTGGAAATTATGCATCAGGGCAGGGGACGAAATCAAGATTTAAGAATGTCAGTAGCATCTTAATTCTCCAAGTGTGAGTTCAAGAACAACGCAGTTACATAGCATAGCCATCACTATCAATCTAAATGAAAAGATTCTTGCTGCTTTTGCATCACTAGCCTACTTTTAAAAAATCTTTCCCTGAGGGCATAACTCTGTCTTTGGCTTGAGATGTCACTTGTGGCAATCTGTTTTAGAATCTGAAGAGACCTTCTTTTTCATTAGCTATTACAGTTATTATTTAGCTGTAATAGAGGGGTTTCCAAACTATGTCAACAGAAGTACTCACTACAGAAACCGCTTCAAATTTCCTTTTCAGTTTGTCTTCAAGAGACCTTCTTTATACAAAAAGCTGTCCCAGAAAGACTAAATTAAATGCCCTTATCAAAGCAGTTAGCCTCAAAACCTGTCTGCACTCCCATTTTGTTTTCCCAGTGCAAAAATTTCTTAAGTGATGAAATAATTCTGCTTTCTTTCCTGTGACAAAGTTTTGGGCTCTGAGGCTTGACAAAGACCTGGTGTAATTTTACCAGTGTTGGCATTTAAACTAGCAGCTGGTGGAAAAAAAAGACAAAAACATTAATATTACTGAAGTTAACTCTAAAAACAGCTACATAAAACAGTTCAGAAAGTATACCCCAGAGAACAGGATTAATTTTAAATCTAAATGTAGCTAATTTTTCCCTCGTTTCAATTTATTCCCGTCCTAGCATATCAGTTGAGGCACAAACATAGGCCCAAGCCTGCAGTCCCAGTTCCACAGTCCTAGTTCCTGAAGCCCTTAAATTAGCATCAGAAAAAAATTATACTGAAATGCCTGCTACTGCTTTTAGGAGAAGAGTAGCTGAATCACTATTAACTACTACTGCTTCTCTCTGGCAGCAAAAAATGGAGTCAGTGCAGGGCCTTGGAAGCATCACACCATGACATTTGAAGGTCCCCTATGCCTACAACAAAGTAGTCCTCCAAACACCAAAATAGTAATTACATCACAGGGCAACATCACGTGAAAATTGTTCTCAGAGCTGCCATAAATGGACAGCTTGACTTACTCTTTGAGGAGTTTGTACCATTGATATATTCTAACACAAAGCATTGCATTTTCTGCATCTACATTCCCATGTAGTTTACACTGGATGCATTGCCAGGTCCTGACATAAACTAGTGTATACTATGAACTCTTGCCAAATCAGGCAAGGGATAGAAACACAAATAAGTAATATTGAGCAAGGATGAGGATAAAAGCATTTTAAAATAAGTACAACATTTTATTATAAACACTTGGAACTTCCTAAGAATGGTGATATAAAGGAAAATTATTATTCTTACACATCAATTACATGTCATCTCAAAATATACCATGAAAGTTATTTATTACATATCAGTGCTCATCTGGACAAAAAAAAAAAAAAAAAACAAAACAAAAAAACCTGGGTTTCCTCCTGGGCAACATGCTATTCCTGCATGGGGCTTGTCATATATAAGGAAAGAAACACAGTAAACATTTAACAGGACGTTCCTATGTAGGTCTTTTCTGAGACAGCATGATTAAGCTTTTCCCAGGGCAACAGAACATTTTTTACAAATGAAGAAATCCCACAGGCCTTCGAACTGTGTTCACTATTGAAAAAGGCATCCATAGAGCTATCTATTTTCTCCTTATTATGTCATAGACAAAGACACCCTGAAACACCACTGACAGTTCCAGACAAAAATCTGACAATGCATTAGGAAGAACTATCACCTATATCACACACTGCAGCTCTCACACAGCCTTCTGGAAGTCCATTTATTGTCTAGGGGATAATTAAATACAATACTTTCTGATCATTTCAACCAGTATTTGACTTCACAAATTCAACATACAGATTCAATATTAGCTCCTAAAGGGCAGGTGTCAAGAGGACAGGGCCAGACCCTTTTCAGTGATGCCCAGTGATGGGACATGGGGCAACAGACACAAACTAGAACACAAAAAGTTCCATTAAACATATGGGAAAAAAGGCCTTACTGTGAGGATGAGAGAGCACTGGAACAGGCTGCACAGAATCCCTCTCTGCTGAATTTCAAAACTCGGATGGATGCATTCTAGGCAAAGCTGCTTTAGCAGGGGCTTGGACTAAGTGATTTTCAGAGGTCACTTCCAACCTCTATCATTCTGTGATTTTGTAACCTGAACTAAATGTATTCTGCTATTGATGCTCTGGAGAGTGATCTGCTAGCTGTGACTTCCTATCCGTTCAGGTTCCCACTTAGAGTAGCACAAGCAGTCATTCAAGTGTATTTCGTTGGAAGCATGCCATCATTAGTGCTGGCACACAAAATTTATCTGTAACACAGTGACATAAGGAAAGGATATCAGAGCTACTCTTCCTGATGCAGGAAGAGCTTCATTTTTCTTACCTTGCCTCTGAAACTATACACCAGGAAACCTTTGCTTCACAAAAAATCATGACCCAGCAAAACATATTGCTAAGCCTCAAAGCCATTTCACTCACTCATGTGCACTGTTCCCATGCTGCTCCTCAATTCCCTTGTACTGGCACAGAGTTTTTTTCAGGTGCATGAAGTCCTGGATTAGACAGTTGGTCTGTTTTAAAACTAAACATTATTTTCATGGTTTGCCTCAGATAAACTCCCCAACAGGTTGTGTAGGCACAAGGGCCAACACAGAATACAAGCCTGAACAGGGAGAGGACTTCCATTGTCATCTTTCTGCGGGCCAAGAAAACTGAAATGAATTTTTTTTTTCTTTCTCCACTTTCCCCTTCTTAGAGAGCTGAATTAACTCTAACCTGCATATTTACAACTAATTCTCCAGCTGTAGTAATAGGATGAACAGAAGTATTTGCAAAAATCAAAATTTTAATCATAGAATCATAGAATGGTAAGGTTGGAAGGGACCTCAAAGATCATCTAGTTCCAACCTCCTGCCATAGGCAGGGACACCTCCCACTAGTACAGGTTGCTCAAGGCCTCATCCAACCTGGCCTTAAACACCTCCAGGGAGGGAGCAGCCACAACCTCCCTGGGCAACCTGTGCCAGTATCTTGCCACCATCAATTTGTTAAAATCTCCCCTCTGCCAGTTTAAACCGATTATCCCTTGTCCTGTGGTTACAAGACCCTGTAAACACTCCCTCCCCAGCCTTCCTGTAGGCCCCCTTCAGATATTGGAAGGCTACTCTAAGGTCTCCTGGAAGCCTTCTCTTCTCCAGGCTGAAGAGCCCCAACTCTTGTAGCCTGTCCTCACAGCAGAGCTGCTCCAGCCCTCTGAGTATCCTCATGGCCCCCTCTGGTCATGCTCCAACAGTTCCATGTCCTTCCCATGCTGGAGGCTCCAGAACTGCACACAGTACTCCAGATAGGGTCTGACGAGAGCAGAGTAAAGGGGCAAAATTATTGCCCTGCTGGCCACACTTCTCTTGTTGCAGAACAGGACACAGCTGCTGTCTGGGTTGCACATGCACACTGTCAGCTCATGTTGAGCTTTTCATCAACTCAGACCCCAAGGTCCTTTTTCTCAGGGCTGCTCTCCAGCCATTTGCCACCCAGCCTGTATTTGTGCTTGGGATTGCACCAACCCAGGTGCATGAACCTTACACTTGGCCTTGTTGAATCACACAATGTTGGCCTGGGCCCATCTTTCCAGCCTGACAAGATCCCTCTGGATGCATCCCTTCCCTCTAGCAAGTCAACTGCGCCACACAGAGCTTGGTGTCATCTGCAAACTTCCTAATAAAAGTATGTGAAATGGTACCATTTCAGGTTATGGTTTAAGGTGAAAGAATCAATTTCATATACATTAATTTATTTTCATAACAGAGTCAAGGTCAAGTTAACTAATTTATCTGGCCAAAATAAATGAAACAAGAACGAAACTTTTACAGAATTTAAGCTTCAACTTAAAAGATAAAAGAGGGGGAGGGGAAGGGGACGAAAAGAAGAAAAACTTTTTATGTTATCATTTACAGCTTGTCAGTATAGTTAGAAGAATTATTTTCCAATGTACATAGTATGACAGCTGTATCTTTCACTATACTGTCTATGCTTCAGGACCATAAATTCAGAAGGTCTATGACCAGAACACAGTAAATTCTTATGGTTCTGTAACAACAACACAAAACAAAACATAAACAAACAAAAAAAAAGACATAAAGTTTATATTCTAAAATTAACTCCTATCAGTTATATTTAAGCAAAAGTTTTCATTTAAATTCAAGGGCAAATTGCCTGCCTCTATACTAGAAAACAAAATATCCAAAACAAAGATGATTAAGACTGAAAACTAGAAGAATAAAAATATCTTTTAAATAGTAGTAGTAGGTTTGATACCTGCACTAACAACATACACTGTATATAAAATTGTTTAGAATTTTAAATACTCTAGTTAATCAAAGATGGCCACAATGAAGTACAACTTTTGCTCCATGGATTTTTTTTTTCAGACACACTAAGTTTATAGGCATTGAATTGTTTCCAATCTAGATTAAGTATCTTTTGTGTCTGTAAAAACTGTGCTAGATGTTTTGGAGGGGGATTGTGTGGCTTTCTATTGTGAGAGATAGGATCACTCCAATACCCAAGTACAGTATATTTCCAAAAGGGTAAATAATTCCATCTTCCACCCTGATAACTCATTATTACCCTATTATTTTGAGTATGAGAGAAACATTAAGGCCCTGAAAGCTTTAACATTAAACATGCACAAATAAACAAAAAGTAGCTGAATACAAAATAATATAGTACACACAACAATGTAAAAACCTCTAGAGAAATCCATCAGAAAAGTCCTCAGAAAACAATCCACACTAGTGTGCATGCCAGTAAGCATCCTTGTATCCAAACCAGATTCACATCAGGCAAGGAATACATATTTTTCTCCTGGTTGCATGCCATAAAAGAGTAACCTCTACTGAGACAAATAAAAATACGTAGTAGCACCAAACATCAGCAAACACAGACACTAAGACTATAGGCAAAAGTCTATAGCAGGAATAAAAATCACTGATCTGTTTACTGCCATGGTCCTTCTAAAGGTCACAATGCTCTCAAGTGGAATATAAACTATTCAGTCACTTCCATACAATGTTTGGCATTTTATCCTTAATCTGATGGTTTTATGATAAACTACCGATCCTGAAACCAACATAGTTGGGATGCACACAGCTATTTTGCTCTTCTGTTCTTCTGCTTGGCCATCAAGATCAAAAATACAGCCTGAATATATCTCCAGCAATTCCAGTTAGACCTCAGTTAGAAAGCCCCAAGTGCTCTGAAACATAGATCCTAGACACTCAGATGCCTCTCCCTCTTGAGGTACCTAAATCCACTTGATTTCTATGCCAAGTTCATAAACAATTCTGACAACCTGGTCTAAAGAAACCCAATTCCTCAACTAGAATGAGATTGAGATTACAACAAATGACAGTCCAATTTGCAACTACATCCTTACTAAATTAGAACTTGCTCAGTCTAAAGGCAAAATATTATCTAATTAAAACTGAATACTCTGGGCCACAACAATCTAAAGCTGAAGTTCACCCAGTGTTTACAGAATCACAAAATGGTACAGGCTGGAAGGGACCTCCAAAGATCATACAGTCCTACCTCCCACCACAGTCAACAGGGATATCCTCAGCTAGAAGAACAGGCTGCCCAGAGTCCTTGTTGAGCATCACCTGAGTATCTTCAGGGAAAGTGCTCCAACCAACTCCCTGGGCAACCTGTTCCAGTGCTCCATCACCCTCATAGTAAAGAAAGTCTTCCTCATATCCAATCTAATCTGCTCTTTTCTAGTTTGAAGCCATTGCTCCTTGTCTTACCACTAAAGGCTTTTGCAAACAGTCTCTATCCTTCTTGCAGGCCCCATTCAGGTACTGGAAGGTTACTTTGAGGTCTCTCTGGAGCCTCCTCTTCTCCAGGCTGAACAACCCCAGCTCCCTCAGCCTGTCTTTGTTGCAGAGGTGCTTCGATCTCCAGTCATTTTCATGGCTCTCCTCTGGACCTGCTCCATTGGGTCCATGTCCTTCCTATACTGAGGACTCCAGACCTGGACACAGTACTCCAGGTGAGGTCTCACCAGAGCAAAGTGGTATAATCACCTCTCTGGATCTGCTGGCAGTGCATCTTTTGATGCGCACACTGACTGCTCACGTCCAGCTTCTCACCCATCAGCACACCCAAGTCCTTTCCCACAGGGCTACTTTCCATCACCTCATCCCCCAGTCTGTATTAATAGTGAGGATTGTTCTGGCCCAGGTGCAGCATCTTGCACTTGTGCTCGTTGAACCTCATGAGGTTCACCTGGGTCCACCTATCCAGCTTGTCCAGGTCCTTCTGAATGACATCTTGTCCCTCTGGTGTATCAACAGCACCACTCGGCTTGGCGTCATCTGGAAACTTGCTGATGGCGCACTTGATCCCACTGTCTATATCATTTATAAAAATACTAAACAGCACAGGTGCCAGTACAGACCCCTGAGGGACACTACTTGTCACTATCCTCCATCTGGACTTCAAGCCATTGAGCACCATCCTCTGCATGCGATCACCATTAATTAAAGTGACTCTGGCCACCAGGAGAGTTACTGAGTCCTTTCCTTTCACTTGCACAACTGTTTCTACACCCACAAGATGAGACAAATCAAGTAGATTTAGTTGAAAACTAATCCGGATTAAAACAATCAGCTTTGGCTAGATCATCTTGTCAATCTACATTGTTACATAGTTATCTGAATAACAATACTGGCAGAAAAGGAGAGAATGAAAGCATAGTCATCCACTAAAAGTAAGAATTATGTGGAAATATAAACTTGTTAGGATTATCAAAATTAAAATTAGCAAGGGAAAGAAATAAGTAGAAAGAAGGGAAAAGAGGGGGAAAAAGAGGGAAAGGGGAGGAAGGTGGAGGAGAGAGAGGAACGAGGAGAGAGAGGAACGAGGAGAGAGAGGAACGAGGAGAGAGAGGAACGAGGAGAGAGAGGAACGAGGAGAGAGAGGAACGAGGAGAGAGAGGAACGAGGAGAGAGAGGAACGAGGAGAGAGAGGAACGAGGAGAGAGAGGAACGAGGAGAGAGAGGAACGAGGAGAGAGAGGAACGAGGAGAGAGAGGAACGAGGAGAGAGAGGAACGAGGAGAGAGAGGAACGAGGAGAGAGAGGAACGAGGAGAGAGAGGAACGAGGAGAGAGAGGAACGAGGAGAGAGAGGAACGAGGAGAGAGAGGAACGAGGAGAGAGAGGAACGAGGAGAGAGAGGAACGAGGAGAGAGAGGAACGAGGAGAGAGAGGAACGAGGAGAGAGAGGAACGAGGAGAGAGAGGAACGAGGAGAGAGAGGAACGAGGAGAGAGAGGAACGAGGAGAGAGAGGAACGAGGAGAGAGAGGAACGAGGAGAGAGAGGAACGAGGAGAGAGAGGAACGAGGAGAGAGAGGAACGAGGAGAGAGAGGAACGAGGAGAGAGAGGAACGAGGAGAGAGAGGAACGAGGAGAGAGAGGAACGAGGAGAGAGAGGAACGAGGAGAGAGAGGAACGAGGAGAGAGAGGAACGAGGAGAGAGAGGAACGAGGAGAGAGAGGAACGAGGAGAGAGAGGAACGAGGAGAGAGAGGAACGAGGAGAGAGAGGAACGAGGAGAGAGAGGAACGAGGAGAGAGAGGAACGAGGAGAGAGAGGAACGAGGAGAGAGAGGAACGAGGAGAGAGAGGAACGAGGAGAGAAGGGGGAGAAAAGGAAAGAGACGAAAGAGAGGAACAAGGAAAGAGGAACGAGGAAAGGAGGGGAAGGGGGAGAAGAGGAAAGAGAGGAACGAGAACCTTAAGAACAGAAATAATGCATACCTTTGTACACTATATAGAGGACACTACTTATGTTAAAGGCAGCTTTTCAACTCCATTTGCTTATAATCTTCTCAGTGCAGGAAAGGCAATGCACTATTGAACAGCAAAAGCTTTCACTAGATTATTGTATTAACATACGCAGACAATTCCAGCAAGTGACTGCCTTAGAAAAAGCTTATCAAGCAGCAACGAAGATTCCTTTCTACAATGTGGAGGCAAAATGAAAACTTCATCACAAGAAAAATAATATTATGTTCTCAAAATAGCTCCTCAAGTAGAGCTAAAGCAGATGAAGATGTCAGGAGAAGTTTAAGGCCAAGCTGAAAAGCAATTAGTGAAAGATATTAAGTGGACCCTTTTAACCTTTAACAATGCAATGATCCACCAAAGGCATACAGCTGGAAACTGATCTTTATTCGGGTAAAGAGGAAAATAAATGTGCTGCCACACAGGGAAAGAAAAAAAAAAAAGACTCAGCTATGCTGATTGCTGTGAGGCAAAAAATCAAAATCGGTATGCATCCTTCTCTGTGACATTCACCACATGCAAACTGTTTCCTCTGAATTTTCCTAGAGTCAACAGGCTGCTTTGATTACAAGAACTGCTATGAAAGCAAGTTTTAAAATCCACTACATATTGAAGCTTAGCATTAAAATAAATAAGTAATAAATGACATAACTCAGTATCAAAAGTAACACCAGTAGACAGAAATACCTAAAAATAATGCCATGTGCCCCAAAAAGAGAAAGTTAAAGCACTGAAAATATCTACTCTAAGCATTGAGGGCAGGCATAGACTATAAGAGCACTTAAAATAGCAGAATAAGCAAACTGAGAGGGAGATGCAGCTGGTTCTTCAATTACTAGATATTGTTTTAAATTGCATATTCAAATCAAAATTTCTCAGAACATTTGTATTCGCAAAGATTATAAAAATTTAAGTTATTCGAGCAGCTGCACATAAATACTCTAGAGGAGATAAAATGAAAAAACAGAACACAGGAAAGTATTAATACAGCATCTTCTATAGCATTTCCCAAGGGCTGTAAAACTAATCTCTCAGGTTTTCTCTTTTGAAAGCCCAGATGTACACAATATGCTCCCAACAGCTCTGTTATCACGCCGTGGTAACTGCTTATGCCTTAGATTGAATACTATTAAGGTTAGCACTCAGGGACAGGATTCAGCTGTAGAAGACTAGAAGATGAAGCACAACTCAGTGTATCAGAAACTCAAAAAATAAATATTTATACATGTATATGGGCATCCTATTCCATGCATTAAAAAAAAACACACAAAAAAACAAACAAACAAAAAAACCACCAAAGTAAAGTACCTATTTTTATCTTGCTTATACTTTTAACATAGCAGAAAGTGAAAAAACTACTACTTGAAAGACAGAAAATAAATTGAGCGAAGAGTAAAGCACTACAAAACCCGAATGTAAGCATCGTGGTCAGGCAATGTTTCACAGTAGTATTTTAGGAAATACCTGAGCAGATAAACGGCCCTTTCAATATCACTGAGCTCTTCATCAACTGTCAGTCTTTCTATTTCTTCTGGTGTCTGTCAAGTGTAAAATAGAGATTATGAGTTTACAATGCCTTACTATTTCATCATATTAATCTTCTTAAAGCAACCCCTTCCTCCCCACGCAGCCAGGGATAGTTCCATGAGTAATTTGAGTTTAATCCCTGAAATCTCTAGCCAACATTCCAACTTCAATCAAATAAATCTTTCACTCAAAAGAGATGGGATGTCATAGAAGTAGAGATCCATGTGAGGCATTATCATTATTAATTACTTAAAGTACAAACAAGTCATAAATAGATTACTCTAAAGATCTAAATTACTCTCTTTTTTTTTTCTATCTTAATATTTTTTATATGGAAAAGTCATTGATATACAGAATTCCAGTTAATTTCAAAATGCATGAAAACAATTTTTAGTATCCTGGTGCTGTAAACAAAGCAAAGTTGTTTATTCATTTAGCTCTGCATAAATAAAACAGACACAATTCCAACAGAATTTTAAAGCATCGTTCTATTTTGCCGTATATACCTTCAGGCTCCTGCGTACTGGCCTTTCTATAATAGTTAGTTCCTGCAGGTCTTCTATGTAGCCAAATAAATTGCTCTGACTAAAATCCATTTTGGAGAAGATTATTGGATGCATGTAAGAACTACAGCCTTTGGGAACCGATGCTTTCCCCGAGTCTCACATCGCACTGAAGGAAGCAGGAGCTGCACCGCGCAGCACCCGTTCCGAGCGCTCCCGCCGCCAGCAGACTCGCCTCGGCGCACACACTGCGGCAGCGGCCGCCCGCCGCCGCTGGCCGTCGCCGAGCCTCCTGAAGGGACACTCTCCGGTTGGCCCGGGCAGGTAGGTAAGGAGCGGGCTGGTGTTTGCAGCCTCTGGCGCTGGTATCTCGTCGTGGGACCAGTTTCCAGCCAAGTTTCTCCTCTTTGCGTGCCGCCCCTGCATGCAGAGTGGTAGGAGGAGAACCTTTCCGGGCGCGGGAAGGGGACCGATAAACCGCTCAATGCCGTGGCTACTGAGTTGCAACTCACGGACGGGGCAGAGCCCGGAGCGGAACAACCTAGTCGCGCTGCCCGGGTACCGCCTCTGCCCTCCCACCCTAAGAGGAGGGACGGTCGCTGTGGTGCAGTGACGGTCCCCGCCCCCGTCCCGCTGCCACGGCACGGCCCCCTAGGCGCCCTCCTCGGCAAAGCGGGTGCCAGCTGCATGGCACTCGGGCCGGGGCAGCCTCGCGGTCCGTAAGGCGATGGCCCCCGCGGCGGTGCCGCCCCCCGTGTGCCGGTCGCCCGGGCAACGCGGCGCTATAGCGGCCTCCGCGAGGCAAAACGGCTCCCGAGCGCAGCAACATCCCAGCGGGTGCTCGGGGGGGACGCCGCCTCTTCAGCAGCCGAAGCCCACTCGCGGCGCCCCTCTCCCCGCTGTGCTTCCCACCGCCTCCCACAGCCTGTCCGGCCGAGCCCTCTCCGCACTGCTGTGGCTGCCCGACGGCTCTTTTCCACAGCTGCAGCCTCCCTGAAGCTCGTTTCCACTGTCGCGGCCTCCCGTGGAGCTCCTCACCTTGTGCTTGCGTCCCCTTGGCTCGGGTAGCGCCCCATTCCAGCCGCCTCGCTAGCGTGCTGACCTACTATTACACGTAATTGCAAAGCAGAAGCATACAGAAGAAACCAACAGATATGTGACAGAAAATTCCAAGGATTTCTTCCTGAATGGATGACTTTTTTTTTTTTTTTAATAATATAAAAAACCGCCCCATCAATACACACAAACAAAAGCCCACCACCTTTGAAATCCTTGGCAGTGAACTGTGACCGTGTATCAAAGGCATCACTTCCACACTTCACAGTCTTTTCCCTGACTCAGGTCACCTCACCCATGTACACCTACAGCAGGACAGACTTCCATATGGATATTCTTTCTGATACATGCAGTTAGGCCTTGGATGCTGTAGCATTTGTTATTATCACAAAAGAGAGCATGTTGGGGTATACAAACGTGATTATTTCAAAATAAAAGTACAGTATTTGTACCCCTGACTGGTGGACAAACAAACATGCAAAGTGTTATCTTTAAAAAAAACAAAACAAACAATTACCAAGCTTCTGATGCTGCATTATGGATGCAGAAGAAGGATCAACACATGCAGTTCCACTTAGCATTTACCCAGCTAAGTAATTCTTCAGGCTTCAAGACAGGGTTCTTTGCAGTGATTACATGGTACACAACTAAACAATCATACCCACACCAGGAGATAAAATATATGCCTGTGAATATTTTACAAGGCCCTCTTTGAGTGGATGCAATATTCTCTCTTCCCAAAGCCTGGTCTTGTAGAATGCATCTTTTGTTTTAATCTTTAACCTTTCATCACGTTTCACTATTACTGTGAAATGCCCTCCTGGCCCAGTAAGTTTTGTTGACTAAGTGTACAAATAATTCCAAAATTTGTCATGATTATGTAATACGATGTAGTATATCGCCCAGAATTTGATTAACTCTTGTTTACTGTTGGTAAGCACCTCAGTCTTTATTTAGGAAGCAATAAATGTGGTCCTTTGTGTGTTACTTCTCTCTGTAGCTCACCAAATGCACTCATTTAAACTAGTAAAATAATAAAAAATGAAAGCATCTCCAGCAATTTCAAATGTACAACAGAATTACTAGTAGAAAATCCTAAAGTACCTATAAATAATTAAACTATTATGTAAATGAGAAACACTATTTTGAGTATCTCCTTTGCATTCTCCTTTTAACCAGGGGACATCATCAGATAGCTAATATGATAGCTACAACTGAACATAGGCTCTCAGCGTAGTTAACTATCTCCACAAGGAGAAAACACAAGTAAAATGTTCTTTTCTCCAAATTTGGAATTCTGATATGCAGGCTTTGCAAGTTCTTTCACAGCCAATGTGTGGCTATTTCACCTTGCAAACAGTTGTCAAGAATCTTAAAGATCTTATGAGACCAAAGACATTTTCTTTTGTGTGCCCCGAATAAGAACTCCTTTCAGTTTTCAAATCAGGTATTTCATAACTCACTTTTAAAGACTGAAAAAATGTGGAATTTAGGTATACAATTAGACTGATTTATCATATTATGTTTTACATAGATTTTATAAGCTATTGAAGAAGGGATTTTCAGAAACGTGTGAACAGCTCCCTTAATGCCTTTAAAAATCTGTCCTTATAACTGAGTCCAGAATACACTGCAATCACAACCACCACAAACTCAAAGATCACTGAGATCTATAAATATCCTAGAAATGTGAAAAACTTTTTTTTTCCTTTTTTTCTTCTTTTTCTCTCTCCTGTAAACTGAATACTGGACTAGAATAAAGACCACAGAAGGAATTAGCTTGCCCAGATTTTATATAAACATATCTCCTTTTCACCCACNAGCTACATACATAAAAAATTAATAATCTCTGATAGTAAATCTGCAGGCACCTTCACCTCAAGTGCTCTGTCATTCTCATCTGTGATGCAAGCCATAACATGCCTGCCCTTCCACTTCAGCTGCTTTCAGTTCCTCCATTTTCCACTACTCTTCTCCCAAATCCTTACTTTCAGCTTCATTCTAACATTGTCATATTTATTGTAACAGAATAAAGTGCTATTTTGTACTGTTTTTATTAAATCCAGAGTGAACTGGAACTTTCATTTCAACACAGTCCTTCACTGAGTGACACAATTTGGGAGCACCTGGGAAAAGAACAGAAAAAGGGTTATTCATGCCTTTTAAAGCAATAAACTCTAAATGCAATACAGATGAAGATCAAAAACAGAGAAAATAGATGGGAGGACTTTGTATCTGAAGAATCCTTCACATATACCGACTCAACTTAAGGACTTGCCATGTTGTGCAGCTGCACAGTTCTCTTTTGCTACACAGCAGCCGGATGTCTGCCCTCTGAAAATTGCTCTGGAAAGGTTGCAATTCTTCCTTCACCTGATACATGTTCGCAAGGAATTAACCTTGGAGATGAAATTATTTGCAATGCCTGCATCAGCTAGAATATGAAGGAACCGGTTTAGAGGATAGAGAAAGGACATGAAAAAAAAGCTTTCAAGGCAAAGGCAAAATGTGCACACTCAAGATTAAAAGCTAGAATTTCTTATGCAGTGGCCAAACAAAAATGCACCAGAATATTTTTTATTACGTTTTTTTAAAGGAGGAAAAAAAATACATTTTGGGTCAACTGAAAGTAATGCTTTCTTTCTGAGGTGGTTTGGTTTTTTGTGGGGTTTTTTGTGTGTTTTTAAGTTTTTGGGTTTTAAACAACTTTGACTACTAAAGTGTTTCCATAAAGGTCAAAAATCAAACATTTCATTCTTCATTTCTCCATAACAGTCCACAAAAAACAAATGCCCTTTCCTAATGTACATGTAGACTGCTGTTTAATCACAGTTCTGCTCAGGAGTCAGAACCTAACCTGCAGAGGTTCAGTTCAGTCTGTTCAACACCACCAGAAAGCTACAGCTTTATCAACTGCCACCACTGCAGCTGTAATGTTCCTTCTAATGACTTCTTAGCCTTACAGAACAAGATCTTTTTATTCCATTCATACTCCAAGTAAGAGTATCTCAATGAACGGTAGTTCTTCAGAAAAACTTCAACTCTATGTCAAGTCAAACCTGTAAAAACATTAATCTAAAAGAAACATGCAAAAAATATGTGTCTACTTCAGAAAAATGTTTGGAGCATGGCATACACAAACCTCAGAAGGAAAAAATATTATTTAGCATATTATCCAGTTTGTTGCTAAGAAACTGCTGCTCCATTTTCCTGTTGCCATTTGCAGAACATTTCTGATTGTTCATTTGCCAATTCATCTTGTTTTAACAACTATATAATTAAAAGGAGGACAAGAAAACACTGGAATGTGCTTAGGCTTTCATTGCCTGTAAACTGGTCTGCCATATTCTCTTCTGTGACTTAGGATCCTCAAGTAAGATCTGAAAACCCAAAAAAAGATTATTTTACATGAACACAGCAAAGATCCTTACATCTGTTTTTGCTTTTATATATGTCAAATTTGTAGGATTCCAATCACTGCATTCTTTATGCATGTTCTTCTTCTACAGTATCTAATCTGCTACCCTCAATCAAAAAGCAGTTAATAGCACATGCCCAAAGGGTAACAGAGCAAACAGAAAGTGCTATTTTTCTACATACCTTCCAGCTATTTGTATGATTTTTGACCTGAGAGCGAGATCTAATAGCAAAGTACTTTACAAAGTTTAAGAAGATTGTTTTCTATTGTAAAAGAACCACCACCAGCATGGTCTCCAAGGCCAACCTGCCTCCCAACATGGTTTCCTGGTTCAGGACAGGTGCTAGTGCCAGCCCAGACACCTCCCCATAGGCAGTAAGGAAGGACACAAGCACCAAAACTCAGGAGGTTAGGAGACTGTACCAGTATGGACATAGTCAAGCCACAACAGTCTGCCTGAGAGTCAAAGACCAGTACTGTTACATTCATAACATAAAAAAATCTAATAGTCCTGTTCCTTGCTACAACCACCATGAACACTGCCATACATATGTCAAACTTTTAATATAAAGACTTTTTCCCTTCAAGCATTCTTTGCTTATTGGTTGCAAAAGAATCTTCATATTTGCTACCTAAAATTATTGTTAGCCAGTTTACAGAGTTCCTTCATGCTTGTACCACTGTTTTTCTTCAAATTACTCTTTCTTTCCTGTTATTTAAAGACTGCAGTCCTATCTGCTATAATCCTGGGTTAAACAAGCTAAGCTCAGCCTTTAGGCTTCACTCCTAAACCGGCCTCTTCATTTTCGTAATCATCCTAACAGCCTTGTCAGCATCAGCTGCTGTTTAACTTCACCTCTCTTGAAATAAGGTGAACAGAATATAGTGTTGCAGATAAAAATTTCAGGGAAGTAATGCCTCCTGTTAAGAATGAATTTGTGTACAGGAATTAGTTTACCAAGTATACTACACTGGTAGCTCACAGTTATCATCTGATCAATTAATACATGAGGTCATTTTCCTCCACAGTCACCTGAAACTAACTCCCAGCTTAATAGAATAAATTCTCAGTACTAGCTTCAGCTGAACAGTGCTACACTTTTTATGAGTAAATTCATCCAATTTTTCTGGTCTTTGAGGCCCTTTCAGTTTGCCTGATATAATTACCCTCTGTATTAATAACTATCATCAACAAATTTAATACTGTACCACAATTATTAATTAATATTAGTACAGAAGACTTTAAGAACCTCCTTGAGTAAACTCATATAGCTGATAGGCTAACCTATCAATATACACATCAATGTACTCCCCCAAATATGCATTTCCCTTCCTCTGTAGCCAGTGTTCTTCCTTTCACCTCAAAGTTCTCTCCTATTCTTTAGCATTAATCATTTCACTTACAAAAATATTCCGAAGAAGTCCAGATAGATTACATGAACTTTCTTTTTCTGCCCCAAAAAAAACAGTTACCCTGTCAAATGACATGGCCCAATTACATGATTACACTTAATTAATCAATGTGGGCTTTTATTTAATTCCCGTCATAAATTGTTTTTGTCATTCTTCCCCTCAGAATACATTCTGAAGTATCTATTACATCTGACTGATTTGCAACCATTGCAAATGTTTCTGTTGTCTTAAATCAAGGTGTCTTTGCCATTCTTTAATCACACAGAAAACTCTTCACCTTTATATAGCGGTACTCGCTATTGTAACTAGAGTTAAATGTGCCAGTGCTCTCAAATCTCATGCCTGGAAGATTATCTTGTTCTCCTAGCTTTACAAATGCCATTAGCTGAAAAAGCAGCACTTTGACAAAGCCTACTATATACCAAAAACACTTCACAGAGATAAGCAAGCAACTCATCTGTAAAGTTAAAGAACAAAATGGAAAAAAAGAAAGAGGGGGGGAAAAAACCCCAAGGCAGTATGAACAAAGTGGAGTATGTTTTCAAATTAGGTTTAACGATGAAAAAAACAAAAATTGGAGAAGTACAGGGAAGATGTTCCAGAATGATAAAGATGACAGAAAAAAAAAAAATTCAACCTAAACCTCTCCTCTCAGAATTATTTTGACAACCCATCTCCCAGAATTATTTTTATGGTGCTTTATCTTCAAATATTGGTAGTCCTAGAATGATATTCCAGAATTTCTGAGTATGCGAACAAAGGTCTTAACCCAGAGAGAACCAAGATTTTATCTTCCCACTTCAGGATCAGAATGATAGGCCTCATTTGGTATGTCAGAAAATACAGAACAGTCAGTGCTGCTACAACCTGCAAAGCACAGGAGGCATCAAGTACCCCACAGGCCAGTGGATGCATGTTTTTCATGTTCAAAATGTACCATGAGTATGATTCTAAATCACACTATGGTGACATTCTTTTGTTAGCTGTAATGGCTATTAAAATCAGTACTTAGGGAGATACTGGTCTTCCTGCAAGAGACAAAGAAAAAAAAGAGAGAAAAAAAATAATTTGATTACTAAGTGAAAGCCTACATCGGTCGCTCACATGCACAGTCAGCTGTTCTGGCACCAAATTCAGCTGCCTGAATCCCAGAATCAAAAGTATTAGTGAAAAATATATCTGGCCTGACTTACCTTAGAATTACTATTCTATATTTTATAAAATACAAAAATATTGACAGAATCTATAACATCTAGCATCTAATACAGCACAGTGGGGATAAATTACAGAATCATAGAATATTAGGGGTTGGAAAGGACCTTGAAAGATCATCTAGTCCAAACCCTTGCCATAGGAGGGTCACTTAGAATAAATCACACAGGAATGCATCCTGGTGGGTTTTGAACATCTCCAGAGAAGAAGACTCCACAATGTTTCTGTGCAGCCTGTTGCAGTGCTCTGTCACCCTTAGAGGTGTTCACATGAAACCTCCTATGCTCCAGGTTGCACCTGTTGCCCCTTGACCTGTCACTGGACATCACTGTAATGAGCCTGTCTCTGTTCTCCCAACATTTGTCCCTCACATAAAGATTAATAAGGTCACCTCTCAGTCTCTTCTTCTCCAAGTTAAAGAGGCCCAGCTCCCTCAGCCTTTTCTCATAAGGGAGACATTTGCTCCCTTCATCATCTTTGTGGCTCTTCACTGGACGGTTTCCTGTTTTGAACTGAGAGGCCCAGACCTAGACAAAATGTTCCATATGCAGCCTTACTAAGGCAGAGGGACAGGAGAACACCTCTTGACCTACTGGCCACACCACTTGATACACCCCAGATTGCCATTGGCCTTCTTGGTCACAAGGACACATTGCTGGCTCATAGTCAGCGTTCTGTCCACCAGGACCTCCATGGCCCTTTACCCTACACTGCTCTCCATCAGGTCAGTCCCCAACCTATACTGATACCTGGGGTTGTTCATTCTCAGATGCAAGACTCTACACTTGGCCTTGCTGTATTTCATTAAATTTCTCCCTCCCCAACTCTCCAGATTGTTCTGGTCTTACTAAATGGCAGCACAGCCTTCAAGTATATCAGCCATTCCTCCCAGTTTCATGTCATCATCAAACTTGCTGACAGTGTACTCTGTTGCCTCATCCAGGTTGTTACTGAATATACTGAACAATATAGGTCGCAGTACAGAAACCTGAGGTATTCCACTAGATACAATCTCTGGTCTAATGATCTGCAGGTCTGTTAAATTCACAGATGAGGACAGAAGGATCTGTTGACAGCAAAAGTTCTACAGTAATGACACCAAACATCTCAATTTTTCTTGGGCCCTCAGATATATTCATAGACTAACAGAATCAACAAGGTTGGAAGAGACCTCCAAGATCATCCACTCCAACCTATCACCCAGCCCGATCCAATCAACTAGACTATGGCACTAAGTGCCTCATTCAGTCTTTTATTGAACACCTCCAGGGATGGCAACTCCACCACTTTCCTGGGCAGCCCATTCCAATGGCAAATCACTCTCTCTGTGAATAACCTCCTGTTATGAAATGATGCAAAATTAATAATTGATATTAATTTTGATATCCAGGTAGAGATTGTTAATAACTATGAAACCTGTTTATTAACATTAAATCTCACCAGAAAACTTACATACAAGGTTCAAAACGCACGGTTTGGAAATGTATACACACAGGGAACAGGCAAAACTGGAACACTTTAAAGGTAACCAGCATAAGCAAACATTTTTACTGGCAGAGAAAGTTTGTGCAGTCACTATACCGCTTGCAGTTAATTATCCTGCTTAGCCACTAGATGGGCACAGGAAGCTCCTTTCTGCTTATGGCAGAAGACAATCAGTGATTACAAGAGGCTTGAATTATTTACTCACAAAAATATCATGGGACAATACCCAAAGCACGTGGTGGGGTTGCTGCTGAGCCAAAAGCCGTTAGAGGCTTTGGAGCTTCCTCAGGGTCTTGGGTGCTTCAAAAGGAGGCAGACAATCTCTGACCTGGTCCTGGCTCTCTTGGCAACAGGCTCTCAGGTGCAGGCAGATGTCTTGCGTTGTGCTGTCTTGGCACGGTGTCATGCTGGTTGTGCAAGACTAATGCATGGAGGCATCAGAGCCTGATCCTAGTCGCTGAAGTTCCACACAGCTCAGGATCAATGACGTAGTAAGCAGGCACGGATACAATAGCAGAGAACGCCTTGTGCTACCTGCTTATCCCTTTATATCCATTCAGCCTGAGACTAATGGGCCTTTGGACAGAGATTAGCCAATCAGGTGGCACTTTGCCAAGCTTGACCATATTAGATGAAGCTGTGTTTTTTGTCCCCTTTCCTGTAGCCACCACCCCCAGCACAGAAGGAGGGGGAGCAGGGGAGCACGCCTGGGTGAGCCAGGACATGTACAAGCCCACCTTAGCCTATTTAGGCCTACCAGGACACTTCCTCCTAATATCCAGCCTATACCTCCCCTGGCACAACTTGAGACTGTGTGCCCTTGTTCTGTTGCTGGTTGCCTGGGAGAAGAGACCAAGCCCCACCTGCATACAACCTCCTTTCAGGTAGTTGTAGATAGCAATGAGGTCACCCCTGAGCCTCCTCTTTTCCAGGCTAAACAACCCCTACTACCTCAGCCTCTCCTCACAGGGCTCTGCTCCAGGCCCTTAAGCAGCTTCATTACCTTTTCCTGGACATGTTCCAGTACCTCAACAACTCTCTTAAATTGAGGGGCCCAGAACTGGGCACAACACTCAAGGTGTGGCCTGACCAGTGCTGAGTACAGGGGAAGAATAACCTCCCTTGTTCTACTGGCCACACTGTTCCTGCACCTGGGCACACTGCTGGCTTATGTTCAGCTACTATCTGCCAGCAACCCCAGGTCCCTTTCTGCCTGGCTGCTCTCCAGCCACTCTGTCTCCAGCCTGTAGTCCTTCTTGGGGTTGTTGTGGCCAAAGTGTAGAACCCTGCACTTAGCCTTGTTAAATCTCATCCCATTGGTCTCTGCTTACCCATTCAGCCTGTCAAGGTCCTTCTGCAGGCCCCTCCTGCCCTGGCGTCTGTCATCTGCAAACTTACTGATGATGGACTCAATCCCCTCATCCAGATGATCAATAAAGATACTGAACAGGACAGGGCCCAACACTGATCCCTGGGGCACACCACTACTGACTGCCTGCCAACTGGATGTGGCACCATTCACCACCACTCCCTGAGTCTGACCCTCCATCCAATTCTTGACTCATAGAAGAGTGAATGCGTCCAAACTGAGGGCTGCCAGCTTTGCCAGGGGTTTGTTGTGGCAGACGGTGCCAAAGGCTTTGCTGAAGTCCAGGTAGACTACATCCACAGTCCTCCTTGTATTCACCAGGAGGATAACCTGATCATAAAAGGAGTTCAGGTTGGTTAGCCAGGACCTGCCCTTCCTAAACCCATGCTGGCTGGGCCTGATCCCTTGGCCACCCTGCAGGTGCTTTGTGATGGCACCCAAGATAACCTGTTCCATAATCCTGCCCAGCACCAAGGTCAGGCTGACAGGTCTGGAGTTTCCTGGTTCCTCCTCCCAGCCCTTCTTGTGGATGGGCATCACATTGGCCAGCTTCCAGTCTTCAGGGACTTCTCCAGTGAGCCAGAACTGTTGATAAACGATAGAGAGTGGCTTGGCCAGCTTATCTGCCAGCTCTCTCAGCACCCTAGGACGGATCCCATCTGGTCCCATGGACTTGTGAGGAACCAAGCAGTTCAGCAGGTCCCTTACAGCTTCCTCCTGGATTACAGGGGGACTATACTGGTCCCTGACTCCATCTCCCAGTTCAGAAGGCCAGCTGTCCTGGAGACAACATATCCCATTATTGAAGATTGAGGCAAAGAAGGTGTTAAGTATGTCTGCCTTTTCCTCATCTTTCATTACTATATTCCCCTCTGCATCTAATAAGGAGGGGAAGTTGTCCTTGCCCCTTTTTTTGCCATTAATAAATTTATAGAAACATTTTTTATTGTCCTTAACAACAGTGNCCCATTATTGAAGATTGAGGCAAAGAAGGTGTTAAGTATGTCTGCCTTTTCCTCATCTTTCATTACTATATTCCCCTCTGCATCTAATAAGGAGGGGAAGTTGTCCTTGCCCCTTTTTTTGCCATTAATAAATTTATAGAAACATTTTTTATTGTCCTTAACAACAGTGGTCAGTCTAAGTTCTAAATGGGCTTTTGCCTTTCTAATTTTTTTTCTACAAGACCTAGCAGCATCTTTAAATTCTTCCTGGGATACTATGCTGGTTTGAGGCTAATGGGAATATTTTAATAGAGAAAATTACACTATAGGCTGTGAAAGGAAAACATCATGATGTCTACTTTACTCATAGGCTTGCTGAGATGTTTTGGGAAAAATAAGTCAAAACATTAGATAATGCAGTCTCAGTCTGTCTCTGGGGGCACAGCATCTCGGGCGGTCTAGCTTCTGGCTCCTCTTTGCCGATTAATCTTCAGTAACCACTTTTCTTCTAAACCCCCTGGCTGATCCTCCTAATTCACCTTGCGCGTAAGGCAAACCTTGGGGTAAGGTATAGGGGTGGGGAGAAGGTGGAAGGGTGGTTGGGAGCCCCTCCTGGGGTCTCTGATTTCTGGGAGGGGTGTTGTGTTTCTGTATTACCTTTTACTTGTATATTTCTGTAACTATTCCTGTATATAGTGTATGTATCTGCTTGTCTATTGTGCTGAGCTGTAAATAGAGCTTCATTCCTTAATTTCCAGCCGGCTGAGTTCTAGTCTGGGTCATTTTACAAAGGCAGGGGAGCAGGTAACTCCCAAACCATCACCGATACCTCCCCTTTTTTCCAAAGGTGATACCCCCTTTTTTTTTTTTTTTTTTTTTCTCCTTAATTCCTTTAGCAGTTCCTTGCTCATCCAGCCTGGCTGTTTCCCTCGTCGGCTCATCTTCTGGCACGTTGGCACAGCCTGTTCCTGCACCTTCAAGAGCTCCTTCTTGAAGTAGATCCAGCCTTCCTGGCCCCTTTTGTTTTTAAGGGCTGTTTCCCAAGTAACTGTCCAAGTTAGTTCCTTAAATTGGCTTAAAACAATTTGTAAATTATTGATAAAATAATCATGTATGCACTAACATGAAGTATACAAACAGACAAATGGCATGACTCATTAAAGTAGTAATAATATATGTTATCTTCAATTTACTGCTTCCTAGTATTTAAATAACTGTTGATCTAAAGAAGTCCTTGGGAGGTGAAGTACTTGTGTTTCATTTGTCACTGGCATTTTAACCAAAAGCTCTCTTTGCACTGTCAATCATGGAATTGTATTTACCAAGAGTTTAAAAGCTAACTCCCTGGTAAGACACAAATGCCCACGTCTTGTTTACAAAGCATTGTCACAATATCTCAATGTCACTTTCAGGTTATAAAGGCTCAGGAAGATGTATGTTACTCTAAAGCTAAGCAAATGTTTGGTTCCCTTGGTTATCCCTTTTCAAAGGGACTCAGAAAATTAATACCTATTGTACAACCAGTTCACACCATGGCAGTAAGAAGAGTACCCCCCTACCAAGTAGGCAAGGCCTTTCTGAATCTCCAGGCATACGCTTTCAAATTACAGTTTAGGACTCTTAATTCAGTCCCTTAGCCTATAAATTATATAGTATATAGAGCTCAGTACTGATCAAGTAAATTCAGAGATATCTACAAATGGATTCTTGAGGAAAGTCAGAATACTCCTATGCCCTATAAAAAATATATCCATTACATTACAAACTGTAATTTGACATAATTTAGCAAGTAATTTCCATGTTAAATCTTTCTTTCAGGATAGAGCTGCAAACTCTGGAATTACGTAAGACATATGAATGACTAAGAAATCTCTTACCCACATTTTTTTTTTCTGTTCTTTATTCATGATCAGCATTAAGTTGGCCACAGAAGCATTTGAGAATAATCAATTTACTTTTTGCTTCTGTAAATTTGCTTTGAAAACATCCAGTAAAATAAAGAGATAAAGAGGAAAAATGTAAACTAGAAAAATGGTCTCATAAATTTTAATCTACACAGCCTGGAAGGAAAAATACTTTTAATGAAGGAATGAATAAAGATTGCTGAGACTCCCTCATTAAACTTACCTGTGAAGATGCAGTCACAGCTCTTATCAGTGAACCAGCACTATCAGTTACCAGTGTCTCCAGTTCAGTACTACATAAATAAGGTTTGCTGGATGAAGTGTTAAAGCTCTTGTAGCAAATCCTGCTCCTGCAACTCTCAATTGATTTCCACTCATTTCTTACAGAACACGAGGGATGATGCATCAGTTGTGCCTCAGCCTTGTTCACATTACATGAATTGGAAGCAATTGGCAGACCATTAACAATGATTACCTGGAACTGAAACTGTCCTTGAAATCATTTAATATGCTTACTTCCCTCCTTGGCCTGAACACATTTAAAAAAAAAAAAAAAAAAAAAGAGTAAGCAAAACAACCCACCATTTTCCCATCTTCTCACAGAACCAAGAAACACCTGCAGACACTACAGAGAAGTGTCATTGTTGCTGTAATTACACCTTAATCTACTGTCCTGGTCTCTTATCAACTAGAAACACCCTGTTTTTTCCTCTCCCCAGTGTCTCACACTAAAAGAAGGTGTTAAAGTATCTGCCAGTCTTTTAGCAGAAATAAAAATCTTCTATTAGCATACTATATAATTTCTGATGCCCTCCTCCTACACCAAGATCAAGCTATAAAGAAGCATATAAGCAGAAGGGGGAAAAAAAAAAAGCATGCTGTGACTTCTATAGCTTTTTGCAACTTTTCTCCAAATTACGTTACTTTATCCACACTACTAAACAGGAAACAAAGATATTAACACACAAGCAAGCAATAAAGAACAAACTTTTTATTGAATGAGCCAATGCTGATAACAGGCAACTTTAGCTGCAAACTTTAGAGTTGAAATTTAAGAGCCCCTGTAGGCATACTTTCTTGAATGAGACGTCTTGCACACAATTCTACACAAGTAAGATATCTCGCACATAATACTACACAAATGATCTACAGAGATGTTGATTATATTCTGAAAGAAAGTTTTTAGTTGCAGGAGGGTACATACATTTTTCTATTCCTTGTCAGAGCTGCAGCAGTATGTCATAGAATAGTTTCTGGCAAAAGGGACCTCCAAAGGTATTGACCTTGCAGTAAGCAGAGACATCCTCCACTAGATCAGGGTGTCCAGAGCCCCATCAAGCCTGATCATGAATATCTCCAAGGATGGAGCCTCTACTCTCTGGGCAATCTGTTCCAGTGTTTCACTATCCTCATGGTAAAGAACTTCCTCCTAACATCTAACCTAAACCCATGCTTCTCAAATTTAAAACCATTGTCCCTCATCCTATCACTACAGGCATTTGGAAACAGTCCCTTTCCAGCCCTCCTGGAGGCCTGCTTCAGGTACCAGAAGGCTGCTATTAAGCCTCCCTGGAGTCTTCTCTTCAGGCTGAACAACGCCAGTTCCATCAGCCTTCAGGCAGAACAACCCCAGTTCCATCAGCCTCTCCTTCTAGAAGAGCTGTACCAGCCCCTTGATCATTTTCACGGCCTGCCTCTGCACCTGCTCCATCAGGTCCATGCCATTCTTGTGCTGAGGGCACATGAGCTGGAAGCAGTGCTCCAGGAGAGGTCTTACCAGAGCAAAGTGGCAGAATCACCTCTATCTACCTGGTGGCCACACTTCTTTTCATGCAGCCAAGGCCACAATTACCTCTAATCTACAGTTTAATATTATTTATGCAGATAGGACCGTAACTATTCAAGTACTTGTGAAAGATAATGGCAGTGCCCAATCACAAAAAAAGGTATGTCCTGTTCTGTGCTGGTGACGTGTCTGTCACAATCACCACTATCAGCCCACGGGGATTGCAAGCCACAAGTATCCAGCCGTTTGCTTTGCTCAAGTAACAAGTTACACTAACTCTAGCAAGCAGGTGTTACTCTCCAGTTACCCAGCTACTGGAAAGAGGAAATATTCTCATTTCTTCACTTATGTATTATAAACCTTGTATTCCTAAGATCGATCACACAGCCAAATCATGAGGCAGTCTAGAACACCCTTAGAGACCATGTTTGAACCCCTAATGTAACGCCTAGCCGAAAACCCTCACCCCTGACCAGCGCACATGCTTTACCTCTGGAGAAACTGCAGACAGCAGCGGCTACACGGCGCTCCCTAGCACCGCCCAGGCACGAGCAGTCTCGGTGAAGGACGGGACAAGCAGAGCCAGCACGGTGCTTAGACACTCCGCCCTCTCCATCCTGAGGCACAATCTCGCTTTACACAAGCGAGGCGCTCGGGCGGGTGGCGTAGAAAGACTGGTCATTACCGCAGGCGCATGCCCTCCAGCCCTTCACTCGGCCCTACACTCATACGGCCGGCAGAGCACCGACACCCCTGAACCCTCCCACACATCTGGCCGCCAGGACACGCAAAGGGTGGGTACCAGAACCAGGAGACGCAGAACGTGGGCAGGGAAACCTTGCAGTCAGGCGTAGGCCTAGGCCCTAGGCTTAGGTCTGGGTCTACACCACCCCCTCCCACCCGCAGGCAACGCCCCGCCCACCACGGACGCGCACGCCACATGCGCCGCGGCGCCGCGGAGTGGCGTCACGCAGCAATGGCAGTGCCCGCGAGTGCACGCGGTGGTAGGTGGCGGGTGCTGGGGTAGGCAGAGTCGTGCGCTCCTTTCCGTCTTGTGGCTCCACGGTAAGCGCTGGAGTGGGGGGAGTTGCTTGTTCCAGGGCTGCGGGATGGTGCGGCCCCTCGGTTCGCGGCAGATTGTCGGAGCTCCCATGTGCGGCAGCGGAGGCCTTGCTGAACATTTGGTGGGCTGTACCCGGGGCAGGCAGGACGAGAGCGGTTCGCGGCCTACGGGGTTTATCCGGCGATTCTAGTTTTGTCTCCAGAGCTGCGTACCTGGCCTGCTGTGATTATACTTGAGGCTATTCGTACTAATAATATTTACCAAAAAAAGAGTGCCTCCGAGAAGGCTGGAGAGCGGCTCTTATAGAGGCCTGTTGTGATAGAACGCGATGGCTTTAAATTAGAGAAGAGTGGATTTAGATTGACTGTTGAGAACGAGTTCTTTACCATGAGGGTGGTAGAATACTGGAACAGGTTTCTCAGGCAGGTAGTTGAGGCCCTATCCCTGGAGATATTCAAGGTCAGGCTCTGCAAGGCTCTGAACAAACTGGAGGATGTCCATTTACTGCAACAGAGTTGGACTAGATGACCTTTGGAGGTTCCTTCTGACCCAAACCATTCTATGGTTTTAAAAGAGTAAAAGAATGATGCTTTGCGTTTGCATGTGTTTGAATATCAAGTGTACTTCTTTTGACCTGCTGCTGTGCTTCCTTTCCCACCAGTTTCTTTTTAGGTAAAAATGAAGACCAAAAAAGGAGGGAGATTTAAGTCTTCCTTTAAATTGAGACAGAAGGGCATTAAAGTAATTGGAAAATGGAAAACTGTGCAGATAGACCCCAATCTATTTGCTGATGAAGAGTTTGAAGATATAGTATGCTTGGAGGAACTTACAGATTACAAACTAGTAAGCTCTTCTAAAGTGGGAACAGTAGAAAAGAAGAAGAGGAAGGCTAACAGTATTTCAGAAGGCAACAAAGATGAGAGCGAAGCATCTGTTGTCCCTCCCAAAAAGAGAAACAAAAATTTGAGAATGAATACAGATGAAAGCATCAGTCATAATGCAGCAGATATTGATGTTCTCGTTGGTAAAGAGGCAAAGTGCAAGAAAGCAGTCGAAGTGGCAAAATGTGAGGACCATGGATGTGTGTCTGAGAGTAATTCAAATATAAAAGATGCTCAAAAGAAAAAGAAGATATCTAAAAATAAAACTTCTCAGACTCAGGAAATTCTTCCATCAGTGTCTGCTTCTAAAAAGCTTAAAAACTGGACAACGGAAGTTTTGTCTGCCTCAGCTGATCACAAGGCTGATGTGTCTGCATGGAAAGACCTGTTCGTACCCGAACCAGTACTGCGGGCCTTAAGCTACTTGGGATTTAGTGCTCCAACTCCTATTCAAGCCTTAGCCTTACCTCCTGCCATTCGGGATAACATGGATGTTCTTGGCGCTGCAGAAACAGGTACGAATCTGTTTAACTGGTTGTATATGCTGGGAATTTCCCATCTGCCCTCTTGAAGTGCAACTCATGATTATGATTTTTTTTTTTTTTTAATGTAGGAGAAGAGCATGTAGCTTCTGCATATCTGTTAGTACCAATTCATTCTGAAGTACTAAAATTTTGTAGCTTACAAACACAGAGGTTTCCATCTTTACAAAGTACAGTGTGCAAAGCACTGAGATTTTTTTATTTTTTTTTAATGCTTTTGACAGGTTTTTTATTGTTTCTCATATTGTTTCCTATTTTGGTAACTGCAAGGATGGAGTCGAGGATCGGACAGTTTTCCAACAGCCAAGCGTGTGTATGTTGCTGTGCCAAGGCAAAACAGAGAACTAGGTTCCTCTCAGATGATTCGGTACTAACTAGGAGCAGTAAAGAAATGCTAACACAGTGTTAGGCATGAATATGGCCTAGACCTTTACCATAGCAAAACAAGCTCACCCTGTGCTCTTTCTGGCTTTGGCCTTTACGTTGTCACTAGCCTTTTTTCCTTGCTTGTGCTTCAAGTATTGCATAGATAGCTGGGGAGCTGCTCTCTCTTCCCAGCTTGTGATCGGCTCGTGCCTTTGTCTTTAAGCTCTGCAAACCTTTATGAAATTCGTTACAGCTCTTTTAACCTAATGCTGTGAAGTCTCAAAGTACTATGTTCCCACCAACTTTTTTGCTACTCGTACTTTTGAAGTTTTACCGTCTTTAGCAGTGCAAACACTTAACAAAAGACTCCGAAATCTAAAAACAGGAAGCACAATTGGAAGCCGCTTTGATTTAATGGCTACCTATGCATTCTTTTCGTCTGTTCTAGTTGCTTTATCTTGCTGCTTTCCCTGTTGTTCCGGGATTTGGCTAGGATGGGGTTAATTTCTTTCAGAAAACCGGGGTGGGGGGGAGGCACACCATCTGAGCCAGCCGGTGGAGTATTTCCTGACAGGCTAAGTGAGGGCGGGGCTGTCTCCGGCGCGGCGGGTGTTTGACCCTCGGAGTTGCAGTTTCTATTGTTCGGGTTTATGTATTGCTTCATACTGGTGGTGGTATTCCCGCTGCACGGTAGTTTGGGTGGAATTGAAACAATAACACTTGCAATGCTATTTACTGTTCTCGAACACGAGGATACAGTAACTGATAAAATATCCTTTTAAAAATTTTTATTAGAAGCTAGGCTGGTACTATTATCTTTAATAAGATAAAAAAAAGCTCCCAGAGGAACTGTTTTTGAACATGGAACTGCAAATTTGAATGGTGTTTTTTTGTGCTGAAAAAAGTGCAGTTTTGGTAATGCTGGAGAGTAAATTCCGCTCTAGCTGCAGAACGGAAAGCATGGTTGGTGACAGGTTGTGTTGTTGCTGTCTAATTTTGTGTAAACCTCGTCTCATGTGGTAAGACTGTGGTTTGCTCCAGCTTTTTTCCCTGTTCCTGAGTGAAAGGCAGGTGGCCACCAGAAAACTCAGTGGGTCACCGATGGTCTTGTAGAAATTCAAGAGAAGACATGGACGATTCTACGAAGTGCTATAGCTGGGAGTGGCTGAAACTCTCCCATTCTTTTTTCTGCTTCCTGCAGCATCCCTTAGAATTGACCCTAAGGCAGAAGGTTGACAAGTGAAAGAACTATTCCTATTCCCTTTTTGGCAGCAATGTAGGGAGAATGACAATATTTTGATATGGCAGTAGATCCCTGTGGACATAACAGAATCACAGAAACATTTAGGTTGGAAAAGCCCCTCAGGATCACCAAGTCCAACCTATAACCCTGGTTTGCAAGATTCAACTTAAACGGTATCTTTAAGCACCACATTCAAACGACCTTGAAACAGATTCTGGTTGGGTGACTCTGCCACCTCCCTGGGTAGCTCATTCCAGTGCCTGACCACTCTTTCCATGAAAAACGTTTTCCTAAAATCCAAAATCTAAACCTACCCAGTCTTAGCTTGAGGCCATTCCCCCCTTGTTCTGTCTCCAACTACCTGTGAGACCACCTCCAGCTCACCACAGTGTCTCTCCAGGTAGTTGTAGACAGTAACGAGGTCTCCCCTCAGCCTTCTCTTTTTCAAACAACCCCAACTCCCTCAGTCACTCCCCATAAGATTTATCCTCTAGGCCCTTCACCAGCTTTGTGGCCCTCCTCTGGACCTGCTCCAGCACCTCCAGATCTCTCCTGTATTGTGGTGCCAAAACTGAACACAATACTCGAAGTGTAGCCTCACCAAAGCCAAGTACGAGGGGACAATCACCTCCCTACTTCTGCTGGCCACAGCATTTTTAATACAAGCCAGGATGCCGTTGGCCTTTTTGGCCACCTGGCCACACTGCTGGTTCATATTCAACTGCCTGCCTGTTACAATCCCCAGATCCCTTTCTGCGAGGGAGCTCTCCAGCCACACTGCCCCAAGCGGGTAGCTGTGTGACCCAAATGCAGATGCAGGGAATGTTGGTTTTGCAGTGCTATAACCAGTTCTGTTCGTTACTATGTAGAAGTAGTGAATGTTTTGGTTAAGGAACCAAACCTTATCATACAACATAAAAATCCATTTAAGGGAGCATGAATTAGCTTGAGCTATAATATCTAGGGGTATCAAGATACACTTTTCTTACATTTTTTCAGCCTGACTGCTATGTGATTGGTGTCATGAAGGTGAAGTGCCCTCTGAGGTGATTAATTTGTGGGTGAATCTAGTGCCTGCAGAGTAGAGCTGATAATCACAGCCACAGTCTAGCTGGGTGCAGTACTGACATTTGCACTAGCCAAATTCAATTACGTTTAATTCAAGATCAACAGTGTTCTTGACTTTAAAACAGATGTTCTGGTAATACAGAGTCTAGCAGTTTAAGTGCCTTGGAAATGCAGATGATAAACATTTTCTGCTTCAAGTGAAGAAGTCGTAAGAGACCACCCAGACTTGCAGAAAGATAGGGAAGTGGGTATGAGGAGGTTTTGCAGTGGTATTGGTCAGGATACTGATACTAGATACTGGGCTGGGCTTAGCTGTTTATTAACTAACATTAACATCTGCTAAATAGGCAATGCCCCTGAAATTAAAGTTGGTAGAAGTTTTGTATTTATCAACCCCATTCTCTCAAAAATGTGTTAAATCAGATTAATGTTTTGATTATAAAACGTGAGCTGGTGATACATGAGGAAATTACACAGTGGAATATTAAAAAATACAGTTTCTTGGAAAGTTGTAATCTCAGTACTGCAGATCTTTCAGGTACATTCCAGCTTGTCCTTGGACTCATTTGCTAATCCTTTTTTTGGAGAACATTGATCAGAACTGTCAATTAGGGCATGGTGTTCTCCTTAAGGGCATACACTACTGTAAAAATATCTTGGCTGCAACTGCAGCTTTTAAAAGAAACAGTCACAGAACAAACAAATCTGCCTGATGTGCCAGAGGCTGGAAAAATACCTGTTCCTCAGAAAGTATACTACTGGTGATTTCAAGAAGATGCAGAAGTAGCATCTTTTCTCCTGTTCCCTTTATACAAGTTTCTGCTTTTCTAAAAATCAAAAGTTTGTGTCTGTTACAGCTTTTACTTTAAGAACAACGTGTGATGGGATGTTTTTTCCCTCATATTTTCAAGTAAATGACTTGTCAGTTTGCATTACTCTCTTGTTTGCTTTGGTTTTTTTTTTAGGAAGCGGCAAAACGCTTGCATTTGCAATTCCAATGATTCACTCTGTGCTGCAGTGGCAAAAATCAAATAGCTCAACAGCTAGAAATGACAGTGTTTCTAAAGAGTCCCATCAGCAGCATGATGAAACAAGATGGGAAAATGAGGATGCAGCAGAAAAGCTAGCCCATCAGCAGGTTGAAGACTCTGGAGGTGAAGAAGATTCATCTTTCACAACAGGGTGTGTGAAGGCGCTTGAGAATTTTGAATTTGGTTCTGGTGACGAGACACATAGTGCAGCCTTCAATAAAAAAAGACCTCTTTTAGGACTGGTTCTTACTCCTACAAGAGAATTAGCTGTACAAGTAAAACATCACATTGATGCAGTTGCAAAGTTTACAGGTACGTAAACGCCTGAGGGCTGGGTTTCAATACTGTTGCTGAGCCAAAATATGTACCACAGTTTCTTCTGCATCATAAAACTGGGCTGGCTTTTGAAAGTTTAGGGTTTAGAGTCACTGATGTTTGAGAAATACATTAAGATCCTGCCATGAGATACATGTGGAAGTAAACAGTTCATGTAGGGTGTTTTGCTTTACAATGTTTTCTTCCTTCAAATAGCTCTCCACTGATGTTTTCTTTAGCAGCGCAGAATTAGTGCTAGATACTCAACCACAGTTAATTTTCTTCTGATTGTTGTTAATGTAGCTTATATATTTTAAAAATTATATATGTGTTTTATATATATAACATATATAATAATTTACTTTTTTCAGAGATACATTAATCTATACAGATCTGCATATATATTATTTTGATCTATCAAAAGCAAAGAAATTATGGCCATAGATTATAAGAGTAGAAGATATCACTGAGTTGTCTGACTTGCCTCCTACAGCAGTCAGGCCACAGCATGTTGCTGGGTAACATGCCTAACAAAAGCAATTTCATCCTGTTCTTTCTCTTCCAAACTGGAATTCAGCACATAGGAGCAGTGCTATTTGTATGTGAAAATCTGCTGCCCAAGTGATGCGTACTTGCTGTACCAGGAGAGAAAAATGTTTTCGTCTGGGTTTTCTTTATTGTCTCAGTTTGGAAAAAAAACAAACAAAACAAACAAAAAAAAACAACTCCACCTGGAATTGTGGGCCTCCACAAGTACCAGGGAGGTGAGATCTGTGGTAGCTGGGATACTAGAGGAATCTTGCACTGTGGAATTCAGTTTTTCATGGGCCAGTGTATTCTCTGAAGAAGCAGAGTGAAATAAGCTATGTGTGGAGTCTTGTGCTTCCAAAGCTAAACTGTTTTTAGTACTTGAGCAAATTACATAAAGCTAGCTTGTGGTCTGCACTACTGTGCAGTCCAGAGAATCATTAATTGTTATTACCAAGACAAGTATTTCTCAACCTTGTTCCTGGAGTGGCCTGCTGATAATTCATAACAGGAACGTCCTTGTTCATGCAGATATAATTGACAAAACATGAGATTCTGATTCATAGATAAGCAAAGCTAATGGTTATGGAGGATGTACATGATTCTTCTGCTGTTGGAAGAGAGGTGCATTGAAAGATTGTAAAATTGAGGGCATTGCTGTGTGTTCTTGAGTTTTCTGACCAAAATGCTTGCTGAAAGTTGCAGTGTAAACTTATAAAATTAATTATTTGAGTGGATGTATGTAAAGTGAGATAAAACCTGTTCATTTTATGTTCTAGGCATTAAAACTGCAATTCTAGTAGGAGGCATGGCTGCACAGAAGCAGGAACGTGTGCTGAATCGAAAGCCAGAAATCGTAATTGCAACCCCAGGCCGTCTGTGGGAGTTGGTTAAAGAGAGGCACCCACATCTTTCAAATCTTCGGCAACTCAGGTAAAGATGCTGTTTGGTCTAACTGCCAGGTACTGAACTGCTGCCTGCTTACCAACTGATTTAATAATTTAGATTACATAAAATCACTTGTTTATTTTCTAAAATGTTAAAATAAATTTCAATAAATTGAAATGCACCATGGTTATATTGACGGAGAGAAACGTTGATTAAAGCAAGAACCTCAGAATTTCATTTAGAAACTTGATTTAAGAACACATAAATATGGACGCTGCTGTAGCTTCACTGGCATATCTGATGTTCCTTTGGGTTTAACATGCAGAGCTTCCCTTACGGGTTTAGCAGGAAAAGTTCTTAAGTGTTTCTCTGCACAAGTATATTTTTACTGTGTGTTTTCTATTTGACAGATGCCTTGTGATTGATGAAGCAGACCGAATGGTTGAGAAAGGTCACTTCTTAGAGCTGTCTCAGTTGCTGGAAATCTTAAATGATTCACAGTATAACCCTCAACGACAGACTTTTGTTTTCTCTGCCACTTTGACTTTAGTTCATCAGACTCCCACAAGACTTCTGCAGAAGAAAAATGCTAAAAAGATTGACAAGAAGACCAAATTGGAATTGCTAATGGAAAAAGTAGGAATAAAGGCCAAACCTAAAGTAATAGACTTAACAAGGAAAGAGGCCACTGTTGAGACTCTTACAGAAACGAGAATCCATTGTAATACAAATGAGAAGGACTACTACCTCTATTACTTTCTTCTCCAGTATCCAGGAAGAACCATGGTCTTTGCAAACAGCATAGACTGTGTAAAACGTCTCAGTTCTCTCCTCACAATCCTAAATTGCAACCCTCTTCCTTTGCATGCCAACATGCATCAGAAGCAAAGGCTGAAAAACCTGGAAAGGTTTGCTGAGCGAGAGAGGTGATTTGATTTTCTACTTCTTAGCAGAGGAAAACAAATGTGTAAAGATCATTAGGGAGAGAAAATAACTCTGTCAGAGCAGGAGCAGGTTGAAGGAGTTAGCTGGGGATGAAAGTCCCACATTCACGAGCCTATGTTATTAAGGATCAGGTTTCAGAGGATGATTGCAATGAGGTATTGGAGCAAGTTCAGTGGAAGGCCACCAGGATGGTCAAGAAGCGCTGGTCTGCAAGGGGAGGGGCTGAAGGCTTGTATTACCTGAGAAAAAGACTTTGTGGGGACTTAATGGCAACTCTCTGGTATCTTAAAAGAATGTTACCAAGATCATGGTGCCAGCCTCTTCACAGTGGTGTGTATTAGGAGGGTTAGGGGTAACATGCAATGTGAAACAAGAGGTTCAGGCTGGATAGAAGAAAGTCTTTTTTTTTCTGTGTGAGGATAGTAAGGTATTGGAACAAACTGCTGCTTCTTGGAGCAGTTAGATAAGCCCTGAGCAATCTGATCCAACCTTATAGCTTATCCTGCTTTGAGGAGGAGATTGGACAAAATCTTGAGGTCCCTTGGAGCCTAAATTGCCCTGTGGTATGGCAGCTAGTTGCTGCTGAAGAAGCTGTCATTTGCTTTCTATTCAGATGAATACTTCTATAACTGTCCTACACACCTCTCTGCTGGTTTCAGTACTTCCATAATCCAGATCCAACTTAGTCCTGCAGTGACTGCTGCATGCTGTCAGACTGAGTGGGAGCCTCGTACCTTGGAAATAGACAGGGAGAACAGAGGCTCAATTTTCGTGACAGATCTGCAGTATCCTTTGGCAAAATGTAGTATTGATAGCATTGGCCTAGGCCAGATGGGGTATTTTCAGAGACAGCAGATTTTCAAGGTAAGAAGAAATCTATGAGATGATTGATCATGGCCTCCTGCAGATTGCAAGCCATTGAATTTTCTCTCTTTATCCCTGCTTTACACCTTGTAGCAATAGAACATGCAGTCAGATGCTACAAAGTCTTAACAAATTTCCATTACAAGTAACTCTTCAGTTGCTGGAAAATTTCTTTTTAAAACAAATTGTTCTGTCCCCCTAGGGAGACTTTAGCCTCTGTTGTAGACAGTTTATTTACAATAATAACTTATTTTGAGTAGTTCTTAATTTCTAGGAATAAGAAGAAATGCTAATTATTCAAGTGGAATCCCCACTTTAAATTTCTGGCTTTAGTTTATTGAGAACTTCGTAAATGATATTTCAGCCCCCAGAAGCTGTTAATTACATCTATAACGTTAATAATGTGATTTTTCTTTGCTGGTAAAACTTGTAATAACCTTCCTGTTCTGCCAAAAGATCAACTGTGTTGTTAATGGTATGATTATATCAGATTAGAGATACCTTTTTAACACAACTTGGGCAGATAACTGAAAAATGTAATGAAAGGAAGGATACTCCCTTTCCAAGTGGTTAGATTAGGTCACTGAACAGCTATTTGTACTAGTGTTCCTGTGAATTGGGAAATAATAGAAGCATAGGAAAATGGATTTCCTTTATTGGAAACAGAATAGCCCTGTTGAAAATAGTATTTGCCTTTTTTTTTT
>VWZE01020846.1:0-15687 GCA_013396675.1 Eubucco bourcierii | reverse complement strand
TTTTTTCTTTTTTTTTTTTTTTTTTTTTTTTTTTCTTCTATAAGAATTGCTTTTCAAGACTGCCTCTGATATTATACTAGGTATTGTTTTCTGTAAGGGCAAACAAATAGCACATCTCTAGTAGATGATATAGTACAAACCTGTTTCTTAAATTGCTGTGGTAGAATCCTAGCTTGCTGTATTTTATGTTCCTTGGCAGATGGTTTAGTCTTCAATTTTATATTCATTAAATGTTTTCACTTTCTCAGCTGTGTCCTCCTGACAACAGATGTTGCAGCTCGTGGTCTTGATATTCCCAATGTGCAGCATGTCATCCACTACCAGGTTAAATATTTTTAATGTTTTTATTGTTTTATTTTTGACATAAGCTTTTGCTGATCCAAATCCTGACCACTATAAATCTGTGATTCTTTTCTTACCTCTGTGTATGGTATAATCCCACCTAGAGATTTAATAATTTTTAGTTTTACTGTCCCTAGTGCTTTGTGCTTAAGGATCTCATTGCTGCAGTGACTGACTGTTATAGGTAGCAGTTAATGAATGTATGGCCAACCTCATGAAATTCAACAAGGTCAAGTGTAAGGTCCTGCACCTGGGTAGACACAATCCCAAGCACAAATACAGGCTGGGTGGTGAATGGCTGGAGAGCAGCCCTGAGGAAAAGGACCTTGGAGTCTGGGTTGATGAAAAGCTCAACATGAGCCTGCAGTGTGCACATGCAGCCCAGACAGCCAACCGAGTCCTAGGCTGCATCAAGAGAAGCGTGGCCAGCAGGGCAAGGGAGGGGATTCTGCCCCTTTACTCTGCTCTTGTCAGACCCCACCTGAAGTACTGTGTGCAGTTCTGGAGCCCTCAGCACAGGAAGGACATGGAAGTGTTGGAGCAGTTCCAGAGGAGTGCCTTGAGGATGATCAGAGGGCTGGAGCAGCTCTCCTATGAGGACAGACTGAGAGAGTTGGGGCTCTTCAGCCTGGAGAAGAGAAGGCTTCCAGGAGACCTGATAGTAGCCTTCCAGTATCTGAAGGGGGCCTACAGGAAGGCTGGGGAGGGACTATTTACAAGGTCTTGCAACAACAAGACAAGGGGCAATGGGTTTAAACTGGCAGAGGGAAGATTTAGACTGGATATTAGGAGGAAGTTCTTTCCAGTGAGAGTGGTGAGGCACTGGCACAGGTTGCCCAGGGAGGCTGTGGATGCTCCCTCCCTGGAGGTGTTCAAGGCCAGATTGGATGAGGCCTTGAGTGACCTTACTAGTGGGAGGTGTCCCTGCCTGTGGCAGGGAGTTGGAACTAGATGATCCTTGAGGTCTCTTCCAACCTTAAACCATTCTATGATTCTATATGAGAATTACATAATGGGTAGGGTTCTCCTTGTTTCTTATTTAGCTGCACTATCCAAAGGTGTGAAATGACTCAGCTCTGTAACTCCTCTCTGAGGACATACAATTTTTTCCTTTTTTCAAAATGAAGTGACAGAGTCAAAAGTTAGGAGAGACTCACAAAAGACTATGCAAGGGAAAATTATCTCCAGACATTATCTTTTACTTTACCTCCAGCTGTATTCCATGCAGTGTACCATGTGTATATAAAACTCCAGTATTCTCTGGCAACCTCTTGGCCAAGGCATAGCAGGCTACTGCTAGCTTCCAACAATCAGCTTTGTGTTTTTTTTCTGAATGCTTGCAGGTCCCCCGTACTTCTGAGCTGTATGTACACAGAAGTGGCAGAACAGCCCGAGCTGCCAGTGAAGGCCTCAGCCTGTTACTGATTGGCCCTGATGATTTGATCAACTTCAGGAAAATCTATAAAACGTTGGAGAAGAGTGAAGAGTTGCCATTTTTCCCAGTCGAAACCAAGTGCATGACTTCTATCAAGGTAAAGAAACGATAGTTTCTTTGCAGCCTGAGTAGTTGCTTGCTTACTTCTATTACTGTGTTGCCCATCACATTCTTTACAGGTTTCAGATGATATTTTACTCTTTGGGATCTAGATTTTAAAATGAAATTAATTACACTTTATCTTTTTAAAACAGTATTTGTGACACCCAAGACAGGTGTTTAAACATAAATATCACTTTTGTTTTTCTTTCATGTTGTAATGTAGAGCTTCTCCTGACTAGATTCCCAAATGCAGTACAGGGAGGAGTATATGTTTTGTGGCTGGGAAGCTGACATGGCTGTCTTTAAAGCCCCTTGTGACAGAAATAGACTAGAGAGCAGTAGCAGGTCTGGGGATCTGCAGTGGTCATCATCTGCCTCCTTAGTTGCAATAGTGAATTGTTCACTTTTCTGCATTTTCCTATAATATGAGTTCACAACTGCCATCACATCTTGTCAAAACAGATGTTTACTTTTTCTAGATTATTGACCATTTTCAAGATAATTCAGTTTTTCACTAACTCTCAAGGTGAGACAATGGTTAGGATTTATAAAATGTGTATTTTAGAAAGCATGTAGTCACCACAGATTTTCTGCTTCTCAAATAAGACCATTTTACGTCTCACCATTCTCTTAACAGTTTGGGTGACAACAGCAATGTACAACTTGATATGTTTAAATACTGCATTTGGAAGAAATCCATCTGGGGTTAGAATGTCTGAATTTTGCTAATAGGAGAAAAATGCAAGCAGTCTTAGATTTGACTAGTTCTTCATTTCTAGGAGTAAGGAGAAATACTATATAGTGCTATATATAATTTATATGTATAAAGACTGTATAATGCAACAGATTTTTTTTTTCCTTGTGATATTCTGGTACATGCTTATCCAACTGGCTTGGACTGAGCCCAGGGTCTACCCTAGTGGTAGCAGTGGTATCCTCGCCTTGGGAATAATGTCAGCAAGATTCAAAGCCCAGGCTTGTTGCTAATGAGGTATTTGGTGTGAAGCTTTCAAGAGATGCAGCTTTCTGAAAGAGAAGGAAAATCAAAGAAAGGCTTCAATGCGCTTTTTTTTCCCTCCCCTTGGTAGTAATAGAGAAATTACTTTTGTTACTTGGTTTTTGTTTTGTTTGTTTTTCCATGTCTCTCCCCACCCTCTCTACCCACCAAATGTTTCTGATTACTGAAAAAAATCTGTTGTTTTTAGAGTGTTTCTTCAGAGCTCCTTTCTGGTTTCTTGATGAGCCGATCTTGGCTCTTATCATGCACTGTCAATTAGTGGGCAAATAAATGTTTCCACACTTAAACTGCTGCCATCTAACTATTCTCTGCTATCCATGTGTGCTTCTCACCCCAGAAAAAGGTGTGTGTTTAATAACAGGACTCCTGCCTCCTAGATCTTTCATATTGTCAGGTCTCATGTTTGCACTTTGTCCTGTGCTTAATTACAAAGCCATTGTAGTTGGAGCTAATAGTGCTGCCGGTTCATTGTCTGTCCCTTTTGGCATGCTGCTTCCCTGGTTGTGCATGCTTTCATTCAAATTTAGGAAAAGTCTGAAGAGATTTTCATACCTGAGAAAAATAGAATTGGTGAACCACAGTACAGGAAACCCTAAAAGAAACTAGAGTTTTCGAAAGATGGAAAAGCTATTTAAAATTTCTTGTTATGGTCTAAGAAGTGACTGTCTTGTTCTATTAACCAGCTGCATGTTTAATTTCCTCTCTCTCTGGGTCTTAATTATCTTGGCAGTTCTGGCTGGTGCTGTTACTATGTAGCACCAGACTATTCAGCTGGGTTGGTCAGTGTCCCGCACGGACTTCATCTGGTGCCACCACAGGCACTTCTGAAAAATAGAACTTTCTGCTGTGGGTTGATTGTTGTGGGTGCGGATTTTCTTTCCATAATGAATTACATAAGACACATCGGCCCAGCATGGTTTGGTTTTTATTCCACCTGTGTGAAGCTCTGAAGGAGGACAGGGCATTTCCTCCTGTGCCTAAACAAGATGCAGGTGCATTTCTGAAAACATGACTAGCTCCTTCCATGTGGCCTGCAGGAGTTTGCTTCTTCAGAGGGGGATGAAGCAAATGGTTGCCTTTTATTTCTGATGCTTGTGACTTTAAGATCCAGCTATACTGTTTTCAGATACTGGTATCCGAATCACAGTTTGGCCCCTGATGTCTGAAGTATTTGTAATGATTTGTTCAAAGAATGCGAAGTTAACATTCAGGCATGTTGAGTAGTTTTTAGAAGCCTGATTTGTTCATGGATCTGAAGAAGAAAAACACTTCAGCAAATGACGACATGTTTTTATTACCTGGGTATCTGCTGGGACACCAGTAGGGGGACAAAAGTGTCTCTTTGCCTCAGTTACATTGTAATGCATGCTCTCAAATACCGATTCTGCTAACTTGTTTCACATTCAAACCAAATCGTAATGTCTAAAATGTAATTGTATTGCAGGAGCGGATGAATTTGGCACGGCAGATTGAGAAGGCAGAATATTTCAACAGTCGGGCAAAGCAACACAATTCCTGGCTCCAGCAAGCTGCAGATGCTCTTGAGATTGACCTTGATGATGACATGCTTATGGGCAAGTAGAAATGTTTGTTTGTGGGTATGCTCAGTTGGTCCCGTAACAGAGGTGTCTAGAAGCCCTGCCATGGCAGAGAAACTCTTAAAACCTCTAGGACAGTGTGATGAAATTATTCAAAATTAACCGTATTAATTCTGATGTCCAGGCAGAGATTGTTAATAACTATGAAAACTGTTTATTAACATTAAATCTCGCCACAAAACTTACTTACAAGGTTCAAGAACGTAGGGTTTGGAAATTTACACATAGAGGGAACAGGCAAACTGGAACACTTCAAAGGCAACTAGCATAAGCAAACATTTTTACTGGAAGAGGTTTGTGTGGTCACTTACAGTGCTTGCAGTTAGTTATCCTGCTTAGCCACTGGATGGACACAAGAAGCTCCTTTCTGCTTGTGGCAGAAGGCAATTGATGATTACAAGAGGCTTGAAGTGTTTACTCACAAAAATATCATGGGACAATACCCAAAGCACGTGGTGGGGTTGCTGCTGACCCGAAAGCTGCTAGAGGCTTTGGAGCTTCCTCAGGGTCCTGGGTGCTTGAAAAGTAGGCAGACAATCTCTGACCTGGTCCTGGCTCTCTTGGCAGCAGGCTCTCATGTGCAGGCAGATGTCTTGTGGTGTGCAGTCTCGGCACGGTGTCACGCTGGCTGTGCAGGCCAAATGTGTGGAGGCATCAGAACCTCAACTTAGGATCAATGAGGTAGTAAGCAGGCATGGATACAATGGCAGAAAGCACCTTTGTGCTACCTGCTTATCCCTTTATGTCCATTCAGCCCGAGACTGATGGGCCTTTGGACATAGATTAGCCAATCAGGATGGCACTTTGCCCAGTTTGACCAGATTAGGTGAGGCTGGGGCTTTTGTCCCATTTCCCATGGCCACCACCCCAACACAGAAGGAGGGGGAGCAGGGGAGCACACCTGGGCAAGCCAGGACGTGCACAAGCCCACCGTGGCCTATTTAGGCCTACCATGACAGGCAAGAAGGAAAGGAAATGAATGTCGTTACTACTACACAGTGTTGCTGGTGTTATTAGGATGTTTGTAGAGAATACTGAGGGACTGACAAGGTGTGACAGTTTTGGCAAGTTACAGGCAAGTCCACGTGTCATAAGACAAGGACTGTTTACCTTCTGGTAAACATTTTAGAGTAATCTAATAGTCCAATACGTCCTGCTTAAGTCTTACCTGCCTTGTGTGAAAGGAAAAGCTGTTTGTCCACTTCTTTTGCTTTGTCACTCCCACTGCCCTGTAGTCAGGCAGCAACACGTGAACCTGACCGCCCTGTGTGGAGACACTCAGGAAGCACTAGCAAACACACGAAGGTATGTGAGCCTTATGCAGGTTGAGTTACATGGGCTAAATGGCCAATTTTTACATTTGAAGTTCCTGAGATTTTTGGTAGTGTGTCTTATATGTTTAAAAGTAAATATTCTGCAGGCTGTGCCTGAGAGAACATGTAGGGCTGTGCAACTGTAAGCGCGAAGTTTCTCGGTGCTTAGATGCACTGTAAAATGCCACATTGTGCTCAAAATTTGGGAGCTGAAGGTATCATTTCCTGCTACTTACTTGACATGCTGAATAGGGGTGCTGGCTCAAGCACTTCGTCTTAAGGCTGTTAGCTGCTAAGTATGCAGATACCTTAACACTGAAACATGTTCAGATTATTTTTTTTCTTTCCTTTATTCATGGCTACACCAGCTTGTTTTTAACTACTTTGCAGGCAGGCATTAATCGTCTCTATCCAAACTGTTCAGGAGCACTCTCAGATAATTAGCACTCTGCTGTCTTGTTTTGACATAATCTGAGTATGCTGTGCTTTGAAATGAGTTTCAAAACGGCACATCCAGTCCAAGTAAGTTGTGGCTCTCAAGTGAAGCACTTTGCCACCCAGAAACTTGCCAGATTCATGCTTTAAAATGTTTTCAGTCTCTGATTCTTCCATAGCTTGTTGGAGATCAAAAGTCTCAATCAATCCTCCCCTAAATTAGATGCATTTTATGCTGTCACAAAGGATTTAGGAATGTCCTTTCAATTTACATTATAGCAGCCTTGATCTAGTTTATCTCTCTGGTGCACGCCTGACCATACTAACTGTCTTCAGTATTTTCTATGCCCTTTCTTCTGTGTTATTAATTATGAACACCTTTTTTTTTAAGTTATTTTTTAAATGCATAAGGAGGAAAGTACTTCCTTTTTACAGGTGCTGAAATGCATACATGAAAGGAAACAGAGAAGCAGCTTCTGCCTGAGCAAGAAACCTTGGGTTAATGCTTTATCTTTTGTGCCCCTGTTTCCTTTTTTCCTTGTTTCTCTTCTGGGTTGAGAGCCAATTGAGTGATTTAACAGAATGATACCTAGAGTATAGTTACTCAGTAATGAGGATTCTCGATCTTGTTCTCTCATGGACAATCTGTCACAGATGACTGGAAAGATTGTATGGCAGTCAAGTAACCTTGTTAAGACAGAAAGGTGACTTTAGCATCTTTCCCTAACACTACGAAAACCTGATGAAAGCGGCCAAGGCAAGTTCTTCTCTTGTAATATTTGGTATGTTTGATTTCTGCCCTAAGGAAAAAGAACTAGTGAACAAGAAGAAAGCCAGAAGCAGAAGATGCTGAAGGGGATGAAAAAACAGCTAAAATATATGTTGTCCCAGCCACTGTTTAAAGTCCTTATGAAAACCAAATACCCAACACAATCTGGAAAACTACTTCTGCCTCAGACATCAGTGGATATTTCAGAATCTGCTCTAGGTACTGTGTCCAAACACCAAGCCAAGAAGAAAAAAATCAAAAGTAGATAACTGAGCAAGATCATTCAGTGTAACAGAAACAAGGACAATCTTTATCAAGGCTGTTAGTACTTATGGAAGAACTCAACAAGAAGGCACATAGAGAATGTCACATGTGTCTTGGTTGTGCAGGCACAAAGCAAAATGTTGATTTAAAAGACTATTAACATGCAGTTAGTTACTGTTGACTTTTACCTTGGATCTTGTTTTCTTTTATGTGTTTTTTCTTCGTATACTCTGTATTAATTGAAATCATTTAGTTTTGAGTTCTGTTTATTACTGCATTTTGTAAGATGGGTAAAATTTACTATGGGTATAATACAATGATTAAAAACTTGATTTGAATATTACTCTCCTTAAAGGAAAGGGGGAGGTAGGCTGTATGCAGTCTATGTATAATCCGAACTGGTGGTAATGGAGAAGGTTTGGCTTTTACTGCAGTCAGTTCAGTGGGAAGGGCATACAGGTAATGTTATCAGCAGGTCTGCAGTTCTGCTTATGAAAATCTCCCAATTGTCTTTCTCCCCTGATAGTACTGTTCTGTTCTCCACTGTGTCTAATTTCCTTCTGTTAATATGCTTTAGAATGTACAAAAAAAAAAAAAAAAGTCAAGGTAACAGTGGGCCAGGACATTGGGAGATGTGCAGAATTTCGAAGGATGAGTCTTGGTACTCATTGTTTTATTAATAAATATTTGAAGTTTGTATTTGAAAACATGTTAGAACCATGACCTTTGCTGTAATGGAAAAGGTAATGAAGTTGTGAAATGTCACTTCCTGATAATTAATGCTTTTAAATCATTTTAACTTGACCTAGGTAAATAATTTTTAAAGCTATTTTCAAAAATAATTCAGAAAAATATATTTTTAGTTTTTGTTAAATTATATCTTCTATAAAACCCAAAGCCTGTGTCTGTTCTCAGTCACTTGAGATTTCTAAATCCTCATAGCCAATGCCATTTACTCTTAGCAGGCAAGGAGAGGGGAAAAACAGAGAAGAGGTGGACATAGCAGTGGGATCTGTGTTGATGGGAGCACAAGGAACCTTCAGCTGCTGCCTGTAGGTTGAGCTGAGTTTTTTGTCTCATACAGTATAAAACCAGTGTCTCTGCTGTGATAGGAAGTACCGGTTTACTGACCTAGCCAACAAAAAATTTGTCTGTGAAAAATTGAGCATCCCCTGCAACCACTTGCCAACTACGTGAGAATGGTAAACTCTGCTCTTTCACCAATGTAAATAATAGACCCTGTACTACTCCACCTCTGGAGTGCTTCCTTGCACTACTGAAGAAGACCTATGACAAGTTAGTCATAAACCTTACCAACTACATGTGTACCTTTCCCTGCAATGCATTGTGCTGCCCCTTTGGAGCAGAACAGGGAAGGTTGTGAGGAGCGGGAGGCTGGTGAGGTGCTATTTCCTCACCCGTGTGAGAAGAGAACACATCTTTGGAGTAAATGTGACATCTAAAAACTAAAAAGAATTAAAAGAAAGTGCCTTGGTAAGGAAATCTGGAAAAAGTGAATGAAGGCAAACATCCTCATTCTTTTTCTGTGCCATTTCAATCACATCCTTGCGTTGTGTGAAGGAAACTGGTTACTGGTTTTGAATCCCTGAAGGGACTGAGGATCAGGTGGGCCTTTTTTACAGCTGGCGATAGAGTTCTGCTTACAATTCATCAGCAAAATCAAGGCTGGATGCTGACACAAGCTCTGCAACTCCTCTGAAAATCTGCATGAGGTAGGATGGTTTTGGCAGTTTCTAATCCCATGTGATCATATGAAGAACTAAACTGGGGAACAGTGAGACTCTTATTTCCTTACTGTCATTGCTGTAGTTTTTCAATAGCTTCTGTTTTATTGTATTTAACAACCTAGCTCTCACACTCCCACCCCTTTGATTCTCATCCCACTGTCTTGCACTGTCTCCCCACGATGGAGTCTGACATTTCTGACCTCCTCCTCAAGTTCTTCATGCTTGCCTGAGGGATGCTTTGCTGCTGGTTTTCTCCTGCAGCCTCTGATGTGCTCAGCTTGAGCTCTCAGTGCTTAATCTATTGATGCTGCACCTCCATAGGAGCTCAAACCGAGCCTGGGTCTTAATATTATGTGTGTCTTAAAAAGAATACTTGTCTAACGCTCTGAAATCTGTCTTGTGCTTGCCTGCTTTGCCTTGTCCTTATCTTATCAGAATATTCTTGAGTCTTTCACCTAGAGGAAAAACATTGTACTTGCTTTAGCTAATTTAAACAATACTGAAAAGCGTTTCCACTTAGCTGCCTTCCTCCAACATGAACTAAGCTAATGCAGGAGGAGAGGAACAAAGGAGAATGTTTTCTCCATCTCTGATCATTTGCATGTGTATCATTGGTGCGAATCAGACATGAAGAGTTCTACATTAAGCACATACAGGCAATTTCATTTTAGTATTTTATGAAATATGTAGTTTTGAATGATTTCTGTAACGCTCTACTGGCACTGCAGTTACCCTAAGGCTTCAAACAAGTGATTTTGTCTTTTGTGACAACTTAGTCCTTTAATTAACGGCTATTTTAGCTGACATAATTATTTGTGCTGTCAGAGCAACTTCCAAGTAGATTAAAAAAGTGAGTTCAGCAGCATTGGTAGAGGCCAAGCTCATACAGAACCATGTAACAGAAAACTGAAACCCTACTGGCTTTTGAGCATTTTAATTTTGTGAACTTGTGGGGCCAAGTGACTTCATCCTTGCTGCAGAGATCCTCATCTGTCATATCCCTATAAAGAGAGGGAAGGTTCCCTGTAGTTTAAGACATCTACTGAGGAGATAGTTTGCTGTGCCAGCAGCCCAGGCACATGACTGGTAAACTGCATGTTACTGAGCAAGGGCCAGGTTACTGCACACAGTGCAGCCAATCTGTGTATCCAAGTCCCTAAAGGGGAAGTAAGATAGGAAAAGACCCTTCCGATGATCTCGCCTCCTACTGCTTGACAGCAGGACAAAAATCTGGTAAGAAACATTGCTTTCTTAGATGTAAAAACACCCATTGCTTTTTTTCTCCACTAGCAGAGTGGTTTTGGTGCCTGAGTGATTCCAGATTGATTAATGGCTTAGAAGGAAGGAGCTGAGAAGGCCGTGAGTCAAGTGACACACTGCTAATACAGCAAGCAACAATATATAAGTACTAACTATCCAACTAGGATGTTGTCAGAGGTAATAGGCTTATGAAGAAAAATGGAGACACCAGACAGAAGGGCTCTCATTTAGGAAATGATCCTGACTCCATAAGCCTCTAGCTACCTTCCATGCCCCCTTCTGTTATTCAGGCAGATGTCTTCTTTTTCTGGCCTATTTGACATTTCCAATTCCAACTTCTTTTTATAAAAGGGGACTTCAAGGCTTTAGTGTTGTCTGAAGTCAGTCATAAACTTCCTCCTAGGGTTGGCTTCACAGAGTGGATAAAAAAGAGGAAAACAATCTGTGAGTTCTGAGGCAAGTTCCTTGGCCTGGGGAAGCAAGTGAACAGAGTTGCTATATTTGTTTGTCTTGGAGTTCAGTAGCTCTTGCTGTGAAGCTGGAAGGAATCATAGCCTGTTTCCAGAGCAACCAACTTTAGATGGTACAAATTGCCAATTTCTGGAGGTGAGGAATGCAGTTACAGAACAAGGATCCAAATCCTGCGTTGGAAAAGGGGCATTGCAAAGTACATACAAGCTTGGGTACTACTGGGCTAATTAGACATCTGCTGTTCTTTTATTATTGATGTAATTATATCAGTCTAATCAATAGTGTGGTTTTTATAGGAGTAGAGTTTATTTTCCTTTCCTTGTGGCAATACCTACACCAATATAAACAATTTCAGTATTGACATGTTATGGATTTATGTGTGCTGGCCACTAAAACAGGCTCTGATGGTAGGATCCCACTGATTCATGTAAAGTCCAAGTGAAGCTTTCCAGTTTTTCTCTTGCTACTCCTCAGGTTACGGCTCAAGCTGGGTGCCTCTGGAGACAGACACCTACCCCAGATCATATCCCTCAATTACACCCTTACCACCCAGCACTTGATCCCCAAGTCCAATCACTTAATTCTGGTCATTGGTCTTTTAATTTTTACTGGTGTTCACTGTCATTGGGCTAGTCATCTTCTGAAAATACATCATTCTCTTTAAATTGTTTCCTTGGCCCCTTTGTTTCTAGAAAAGAGAAGGAACCAAGACATCTATGCAAAGATGAGTTAATACTGGAAGTAGTGTACTACCTTAAGACCTTACCTACCAGAAGTAGGTACTACCTACTTCAGTGTGATGGAATCCGGTTGGAGGCCTGTAATTAGTGGGGTCCCACAGGGGTCAGTACTGGGACCAGTTCTGTTCAATATATTCATCAATGACCTGGATGAGGGCAGACAGCGCACTGTCAGCGCGTTTGCTGATGACACCAAGCTGGTGGAGTGGCTGCCACACCAGAAGGCTGTTCTGCCATTCAGCAAGACTAGGGCAGACTGGAGGGCTGGGCAGGAAGAAATGTAATGAAATTCAACAAGGGCAAGTGTAGAATCTTGCACCTGGGAAAGAACAACCCCAAGTATCAGTATGGATTGGGGACTGACCTGTTGGAAGGCAGCAAAAGGGAAAAGGATTTGGGGGTCCTAGTTGATGGGAGGCTGACCATGAGCCAGCAATGTGCTCTTGTGGCCAGGAGGGGCAATGCCATTCTTGGGTGTATTAGAAAGAGACGTGGCTAGTGGGTTGAGAGAGGTTCTCCTGCCCCTCTACTCTGCCCTGGTGAGGCCTCATCTGGAGTACTGTGTCCAGGTCTGGGCCCACCAGTTCAAGAGGGACACAGAACTGCTTGAGAGAGTCCAGTACAAAGCCACAAAGATGATTATAAGGTACATGATCTCACTCTCCTCATAAGAGAGAGTGAGAGCTGAGGCTCTTTAGTTTGGAGAAGACTGAGAGGTAACTTTATCAATGTTTATAAATATGTAAAGGTGAGTGCCAGGAGGATGGAGCCAGGCTCTTCTCAGTGATGCCCAATGACAGGACAAGGGGCAATGGGTGCAAGCTGAAACATAGGAAGTTTCATGTAAACATGAGGAAGATGTTTTTCCCTGTGAGGGTGACAGGGAACTGGAACAGGTTGCCACGGGGGGTTGTGGAATCTCCCTCTGGATATATTCAAAACCTACCCGGATGCATTCCTATGTGATCTGGTATAGGTGGTCCTGTTCTGGCAGGAGGGTTGGGCTGGATGATCTTTCAAGGGTCCCTTCCAGCCTCTGACATTCTCTGATTCTGTGCATATTGGTTCTAGTTTAATCTTCCCAGAGACTCAAAATACAGCTCACAGAACCAATACAATTTATAGGATGCCTTCCTCTCTCTCCCCCGTCCCCCTTTGGAAAAAAAAAATAGATGTAGAAAGGAAAAAGAGGTAAAAACACCCAAGGGACAGTCTTGTTTCGATTTGGAAGTTAAAAAAACAACAAAAAAACCCCGCTTTATCAATAAATAAAAGGTATTTAAGGTAGGAAAGTTACAAAGGGGTATAGGGAAGGGAAACAAGATGAATATATATATATGGTAAAAACAGGAACAGCCAGAACAAAAGAGATTTTATCAGGCAGGCAGGCAAAAAGAGACAGAACCCAGGAAGTTCCCCTGTTTATATAGGGGTTCCAGACAGGAAGTGGGAGTGGGCTAACCACTACACCTGGGGTCACGTTCAGACCCTTCCCCTGGGAAGAGCCAGGAGGACCTGGGCTCAGGTTCAGACCGCAGACCACCCCCTCAGGAGGGTTAACCCTTTACACTGTGATACCTACTCCTACATTAAAAAGGTACAGAAGATAATCCAATACTAAAATATCGAGTCTCATGGCTAACTGTTCTTCGCTGAGTAGTTAGTGCTACCTGTATACACAGCACCAGCTTATGTATCCATCTGTGTCTCTTCTGGTTTTATTTCCCCAGCTGCAATCTTGGTGGGTTTCCCAATGAACTTCGTTACAGTGGTTAATATACCACCCAAGATGGTATGGGCTAAAGTATTGCAGGATAATTAAAGATAGACATGACAATGCCACATCAAACCTTTTCGTCATAAAACAGAGCTTAGAGTGATTGATACTCTGTAAGAGTGGTGGATAGACAAAACAGGACACTGTCCTGGATTTATGTTCACTTTTGGTCCATTTGGTCAAGAAGAGCGTGCTTGACTCCCGGATGTTGGGTTGCTCTAGAAGGTAAACAAAAGTGATGTGGTTTTGGCATTTCCTTCAGCCTTTGTAAGCTCAAACAGTATCAACTGGTATGGGTGAAAACACTCTGGTTTGTGCTTTCTTTTTTTGTAGCTCTTTTTGTTTGCTCAATAGATAAAAGTTCTTGTGAAGCTGATTCTGCAGATCTTCCCGTAGTTATCTGTAGTGAAACATTACCTCAATGCAAAAATTATGCAGCTCACCATCAGATAGAACAGACAGTAAATATGCTGGAATCAAAACATCACATCTTTTAAAAGCAGTGTTACCCACATTTGAAGTCATTAATTCACAGCGATGCACTCTTTTTGGGGACAAGGCTTGTGTAGCATGTTGTTTAAGAATCAGTTCTGCTCCATGCCAGGACATACACGTTGCTGGGTGACCCAGGTCTGCTTCTTTCTGCGGTAGTCACTGCTGCTGCTGTCTCTGCGACACGGGACAGCAGGATTTAATTGAGCTGAGTGATAAACCACAGGGCGGCGCTGTGGAACCAGCGTGGAAGCAAGGATTGCTCTGGCTAATCCTTGATTCTCTTGCACAAGTAGTCTAACGGGCTTGGAGTGATGCTGCAGTCCTGGTGATGGAATAGAAACTAAAATTCCTTTTGTAGCTTGGAGTGTCTTTTCTGCTGATGGATCCTACCTGTATAGGCTTTGCTTCCTCTGCACTGGTAGATTTTGTCAACGGCTTCATTCCCTAGCCCCACTATCCAGGGTCTGCAGTATCCTGCACTACCTAAAAATGCTTGCAGTTGTTTCATTGCTACCAGTTAAGGTATTTATACAATAATTTGTCATCTTAAAACCCTGGGACTTCAGTAGGCTAGGCTGCATTGTGTCTGGAGGATAGACAGGCACCTTTTCCCATTAAAACATTAAAATATTCTGGCTTTATCTGGTGAATATTGAAGGTCAGATATTGTGTTTGTGTGTCCCCTGCACAAAAATGCCATGAACATTCAAAAACATTTCTCAGGTTCTGGAAGGAAACTTTGCTTTTGAGAGAAGTAAACAGGTGGTTTTTTTCTGCTTTAGCCACTGGCTTTATCTATGCTGGCAAATCTGATAGTGCATTTTTCCCTAGGCAGCACTGAATTTTAAGTAAACATTCACTTTGCTGTTGGATTGTAGAGTGCACGGCACATTGCAGCAGAGGATACACTGAGGTATAACCTGGTACAGTGATTAACTCCAGCATTAGTTTCACTCAGAGGTCTCTCATGGACATACTATTTTACATTTACAAAAGTTAATCAGAGTGCTGCTGCTGGACAAGCAGTGGTGATTTTCCTTGTGAAATCCCACCTGCTCCTTGAAAGAGGGAAATTATGGTAAGATAAAAGGAAGAGCCTTGCTCTTCTTTTAGTTGTGCTTCAGCGTCTTACACCTCAAAGTCATTCACCGTTTGCTGTAGTTATCACCCCACCTTTCTATCCCACTTCTGCATGTATTATTACAATAATAGAGCCATTAAAGTTAAGGAATTCATAATCCAAGTACACAAGTCCCTTCAGCGCTGTCTTCTTTCTAGCAAATAATCAAGCAAATTTTCAAGCAAAATCCTCTGTACCTGCCTGTCAGCTTGTCTCTGGAAAAAGCCTCTTCAATATCCCTTGCACGTTAAGGGAGCTAACAAAGACTCTAAGCCTGGCCTTTCTTCCTGTTACTTCTGCATTAACACAATAGCTGTTTACATCCTGAAACCTGCTGCTTTTCCCTGGTGCAGCTGGCATACCTTGCTGCTTAGTGGAGCAAGATGCCAATGGCTGCTCCTGAAACCCTCCCACTGCTGATAGCTGTGTGTCTGAGCTGGGCTACTGGTCTCTGCCAGCACCCACCTTCACCTCTCCCATGGGGAAGAGAAGCAGAACTGCAGGAAGACTTGGAGCAGACCAAAACATCGACCGAAGAAGAGCGAGGAGGGATTTTTCTGATACACTTGGATTTGTTTCAGCTCTCTATCATCCTTCTCTGGCCACAGTTTTAGTATGAGTAGGAAGGTTTCCTGGAGTCTTGCTGGTATCTGCACCTAAACCAGCTACAGCATTGTTGGAGATGCATCAGGCAGGAGTGCTTATCTTCCTCACCTCTTCTGCACCATACCACCTCAAAGGTATTCAGCTGCTCTGTCCCCAAGCACAGTGTGAAGGTTTGGGAGTTCCCCCACCCCCCC
>VWZE01020844.1:378689-395463 GCA_013396675.1 Eubucco bourcierii | reverse complement strand
AACCGTACCATTCTGGGATTTTATGATCCTTGAGGTCCCTTCCAACCTTACCATTCTATGATTTTATGATCCTTGAGGTCCCTTCCAACCTTACCATTCTATGATTTTATGATCCTTGAGGTCCCTTCCAACCTTACCATTCTATGATTTTCTTATCCTTGAGGTCCCTTCCAACCTTACCATTCTATGATTCTAAGATTCTATTAGAAAGAATTTTCCATGTAAGACTTTTAATGATGTGCTGGTCCTGAGTTTTCAAAATAGGCTAATGACACCTGGATGGTAGCTCTGAAACACGGCTGGAAAAAACTCTAGGTAAACCTAAGCAGCATGTCCATAAATGTTTCATTGCTGTGAATATTTGCTGAAGTTCTGTTCTCCAGGCACTAACTACAGAGACCAGAAAATGATTTTTAAAATTCCCTTTCATATTTCACCCAACTAATACTCAAATAAGATTAACAAAACTGTTCTTTACTCTGATTTATCCTTTATTTTCTTGTTTGTTTGGGTTTTTTTTTTTTTTTGTTCCTTTTTTGATTGGGTTTTGTTGTTTGGGTTAGTTTTTTTTTTCACTTGTTCATTTTGCTTTGTTTTTAATATCTGGAACCAGCTATTAGGGAGTTTAAATTATTAAGCTTGTGATGATTCTGAGACAGGCCAAAGTTAATACCAACATTACTCTCTGAACTGTGCCTTGGGAAACTTATTATGGGGACTGGACTGATGTGCCCAAAGAAGAAATCAAACTGGTTTATATGCAGTAAGAGCAGCCACTGTGTGCTTGCTAAAACCTACACAATCCACTCTGAAAAGAATCTGGGATTCCCAAACAGTCTGTGGGAATCTCTCTAGGCAGTTTAAAGGGAGCTGCTTTGTACCTCAGACCTCAGGTTTCTTCACTGGTGGGCTGTAAGAAAGAGGCAACTCAACCATGAGACAACAGCTTCCCCACCTCCTCCCTTTCTTCCTACTCTAAGAACTGCTCTCTTCCATCTCATACTTACTCAGCGTGGTTTAGACTGGCAGACAAAGTTTTGCAGGTTGCTTTCGAGAGCAGGGCCTGCAAAGCTGCCATTTGTGTGAGCATTTGCTTACAAGTGCTGACTGAGCTGTTCAGCCATCAAATACTATTTGCACAGAAAATAGTGAAGTGTGCCCAGGTGCCCAAGAAGGCCAATAGCATCCTGGCCTGGATCAGGAACAGTGTGGCCAGCAGGACAAGAGAAGTCATTCTGCCCTTGTACTCAGCACTGGTCAGGACATGCCTTGAGTGTTGTGTCCAGTTTTGGGCCCCTCCATTTAAGAAAGATGTTGAGGGACTGGAAGGTGTCCAGAGAATGGCAGCAAGGATGGTGAGGGGCCTGGAACACAGCCCTGTGAGGAGAGGCTGAGGGAGCTGGGGGTGTGCAGCCTGCGGAAGAGGAGGCTCAGGGTAGAGCTCATTGTTGTCTACAGCTACCCGGAGGGAGGTTGCAGGCTGGTTGGGGTTGGGCTCTTCTGCCAGGCAACCGGTGACAAAATGAGGGGGGACAGCCTCAAGCTGTGCCAGGGCAGGTTTAGGCTGGATGTTAGGAAGAAGTTCTTCACAGAGAGAGTGATTGGCATTGGAATGGGCTTCCCAGGGAGGTGGTGGAGTCACCATCCCTGGAGGTGTTTAAACTTAGGCTGGGTGAGGCACTTGGTGCCATGGTTTAGTTAATTTGAAGGTGTTAGGTGATAGGTTGGACTCGACGATCCTGAACGTCTTTTCCAACCTGATTAATTCTGATTCAGATTCTGAAATGCAGCAGTGTGTGGAATTGTGATGATCTTTAATCACTTCTGTTAAGGATGCTCTGGAGGAAATAATGAAATGCTTTGGTTTCATGTAGCAGAAGAGTTTATCACAGCTTCAGTCAGTGCAGAAGTACTGATGTTCATCCAGAAAATGGAAGCATTGACCTATAAATAAAAGCCACATGCATGAATTTTCAGAAATCAAAGTTCAGCTTTATAACATGGATTATCCTTTTCTTTTTAACAGCATCTGGAAGGTAAAGTCACTGCCTGATGGGTTGTAGCTGACAATGAAAATTATATGGTCTGACAGCCTTTCTGCTTAAGGTAGAAGGTCAACTTCCATGGCAACAGGAATAATTCCTTTTATAATTGTTCAGGGTAAATGTAAGTCTCTTTTATAAGTTTCATCCAGACACCAAGTATAAAAGCTTGTGGATTAGACAAGGTGGGAAGTAGATTGTCTCTTCATAGGTGTCTCAAAGCTCAGTCAAAGCAAGATTGCAGCAAAAAATAACTGCTGCAGGTATCTTCTAGTAATGTTCTCGGTTGCATTTCTTCTCTTTCTCAACTTCTGCTTTTCCCAGATTTTGTCTAAGCCTTTCAGACAAAAAGCTTCTGCTTTACCTAATGCTCAGGTGAGTTGCAGATAGAAGGATTCTGTGTCAACCCCTGGAAGAGAGCTGTAAGGATGCATTTCTCCTAATATGAGACATACTGGAGCACAACTAGGAAAAGCTTCAGGTTGTCTGAAGTATTCAGACCGTCTGAAGCCTGCTTCTGCTAATTATTTCACTGTGTGAAATCTCCCAAGCAATGCCATAATCCCAGAACAGAGGTGACTTAAGTGGAACAGTTCTAAGTACCAGGTTTCCTGGCTCTCATTCATTAGTCTCCAAGTCAATCTTCCTCACAGAGTTTCCTCTAATTTTATCACAAGACTGAAAACTCACCAACGTGGCCTGAGTTCCACTTTGCAGCTAAAAGCCAGTCATCACTTAATTAATAATAATATAAATTAATATTAATATTCAGCACTTTACTGAATATTAATGTTTTCTCTTACATGAAGCTCCTGCAAGTCTGTGCTAGGTAGTAGCTGCTCTGATAGACAGTGTGAGGTATTGACAGAGACAAGAGGTTTCAGGGCCCCAAAGTGAGTTCATCTCTTTTGCCCTACTCAGCTATACCTCAAACATCAGTTCCACCTTGGTAGTAACTCAGGTCTCTTTACATTCTCAGGCTAGAGCTAAGTAAACTTCAATGAGCCTCAGAGTCAGTATCTGTACAACCAGGAGTTCTCTCCCTCTATGCTGCCCTTCACACTGGTTTCATGTCCAGACAGGGGTTGGAAGAATGCTGTTTCCACATTAACTTTGTGAAGCTTGCTTGCCTTTATTGTTTTGGAAAGCAACTGTTTGCATCTGAGAGTCGTCTGATCTGATGTCTGAAGAATCTGCTGCAGGAAATGTCAAATCAACATTTCCAACCTTCTGCCAGTTGCAGGGAATATAATCAGAGGAAGGCATCTGTCAGTCTTTTGCCAGCTGAACATCTGGGAAATACGAATTTGTCCCAGAAAAGTTGGTGAACGGAGGCATTTGAACAGCTATTTGCTAAGCAAACATTGGTAATTAAGAGAGAAATTAGCACATTGCCTATCAGGTGTTCCATGTGCCTGGCATCTCATCAGCTAGCCTACAAGTCATAGCTGCATTTGTTACTTAGTGCCTGGCTGAGAGAACCACCTTAGGAGGTGCACCAGGCAGAAAACAAAGGTACTGCAGTAACATTTGAAAAATAAAGGCAGGACAAAGCAGTCGTGAGTGCAGCATCTTCTGCACCCATGACTTTATGTTCATCTCTCTAGGTTATCCCTCTTCTGGGGTGAATCCCAAGTTTCTTGGAGATAGGAGCTAAACTCAAACTTGTGTTCCATTACCCTAAGGACCATACTAAACCCAGATGTTTTTGCCTACTACTGCTTAGTTGTGCTGTTTTTTCCTTCCTTTGTAATGATCCAAGTCTTAAAAGTCTAAACACTGGAGATCTGTTTCTTGAGCAGTTGTCGTTATTTCTGGTACCAATGCTGCTAGCTCCTTGCTCCCTCATTTATCTCCAACAAAGGGACAAAAGGAATGCTCCATCTGGTCAGGAAGAGAAGATGAATGAAAGACTGAGATGAAAATCCTTTTAGTTTGGTGTTCCTCCAACACTGCATTAGCCCTCTATGTTCTGTTCGCCGTGTTTGACTTTTGGCTCCCGGTATTAACAAGTGGGGAAGGAACTGACTTTCTGGGAAGCCACTCCATAACATTTATCCTTCTGTGCATGAAAGAAGATGGATTAGCCAGGCAACATACCAATTCTCATTACAGTAGTGCTATTTGCTTGTCTTCTAACCCTCTTGTTCCTTCTTGACACTGTTGTCACATCTGCCATGCAGCAACAGATGCCCAGGACATAGAAACTTGGCTTCAGTGATCAATAATTAGTGGTTAGAGACATTTTCTTCCACAGATTCAGAACTTGCTTATCTTCAAAGATAAAGACCTGGAGATCTGAGCCTCTCAACACTGCTGTGGCTGTTCCTGTTGTAGGATTCAGACATCCAGGTGGCATTCACTAAGCACATTATTGATGATGATGTATATCACAAGATGAGGGGAGACCTCATTGCCACCTACAGCTACCTGAAGGGGCATTGCGGAGAGGCTGCTGCTGTCTCATCTCACAGATAATTTGAGACAGAACAAGGGGGAATGGCCTCAAACTGAGGCTGGGGAGCTTTAGATTGGACACTAGGAAAAAGTTTTTCATGCAGAGAGTGGTCAGGGACTGGAATGAGTTGCCCAGGGAGGTGGTGGAGTCACCAACCCTGAGTGTGTTTAAGGGTCGTTTGTAAGTGGTGCTTAGGGCTATGGTTTAAGGTGAATCTTGTAGAGTAGGGTTCTAGGTTGGAGTTGGTGATCCTGAGGGTCCTTTCCAACCTGGATGTTTCTGTGATTCTGAGAGTTAAGTTGGGTGAGACTTGTATCTAGGCAGTAGAGTCTCGCTCTAGCCATAGTCCCAGACTGGGATTTGTCTGAGGGTTTGATTTCCTTGCACAAGTGGGAATTATTCCTGATGCTCAGGAGTCTTGCTCCCTTCTGAGAGGATGACAGCTGTCATTGACTTCCCATCCTCTGGAGCACTGACTGCTGAAGAGGCTGCAAGCACCAGTTTAGGCTGCATGCACTTGCCTGTAAATGGAGCACTTGCATAAGGGCATGCTTCAGCCTGCTTTAGCCTCTCTCTTTACACCTAATCAGCCTTTTCATCTTGTGAGAAATAATTTGGGAGAGGTGTCAGGATGTCAGAGGCTTTCTGAGACAGCTCCCCGCCCAGCCCAGCCAGAAGCAGCCTCGCTTCTCAGGTAGTCTGGGACATAATCCATCCCACTTCCCACAATGACTGTAATCCTAGCGCTGTTTATTCAAGCATGGCCATGCTACAATTAGAGCCAAGGGCTTTAAACATTCAAATGATGCCACTGACAGAGCCTGTGCTCCAACGAGCAACCTGCCAGCACCTCCTCCCTGATTTGTGCAGCCTTTTCCCAACCAATAGATGAAGTGCTTTAGTGTGGTCTTAGAATCATGGAATCCTAGAATCAGCCAGGTTGGAAGAGACCTCCAACCTATCACCCAGCCCTACCCAATCAGCCAGACCATGGCACTAAGTGCCTCATCCAGGCTTTTCTTGAACACTTCCAGGGATGGGCACTCCACCACCTCCCTGGGCAGCCCATTCCAATGCCAATCACTCTCTCTGGCAAGAACTTCCTCCTAACATCCAGCCTAGACCTCCCCTGGCACAACTTGAGACTGTGTCTCCTTGTTCTGTTGCTGGTTGCCTGGGAGAAGAGACCAACCCCACCTGGCTACAACCTCCCTTCAGGTAGCTGTAGAGAGCAATGTGGTCTGCCCTGAGCCTCCTCTTCTGCAGGCTGCACACTCCCAGCTCCTTCAACCTGTACTTACCCCTCACCAGCCTTGGTGCCCTTCTCTGGACACATTCCAGTACTTCAGTATCTCTCTTGAATTGAGGGTCCCAGAACTGGACACAGGACTGAAGGTGTGGCCTGACCAGTGCTGAGCTCAAGGCAGAATAACCTCCCTTGTCCTGCTGGCTACTTTGCATCCTGCCATTAGCTGCTTCTCCTTACATATGTGAATGACACTTCATGGACATGGCACTTTGGGGCATGTTTTAATGGCCATGGTGGTGTTAGGTCAATAGTTGCACTCAGTGGTCTTAGAGGTGTTTTTCATCAGAACAATTCTATGATTCCATGACCATTCCCACCCAATCAGACCTAGCAGTGGCACTTCTGCATCAGGAAATAAAATGCCATTGACAATTCTTTCAGCTGTCTTTTTGCTTGAGCATTCCTGTTTCAGGGGATTGTTTTGCTGAGGTCAACAACTTCTTAAAAGGCTAAAACTGAAGCATTGTTCCCTGGAAAATGCAAATCAGAGCTAGTTGTTAGCAGTCTAACACAGATGGGCCACTTTCTTGTGCCAGCAAGCTTCTAATGCCTGTAAGTTGACCTGTTGATATAGCAAAGACTTGTAGCTCCCCGCTCCAGCTCTGAGGTCTCATTAATCACTGCGTGGCGCTGTGTAGGGCAGGGATGCCTGAATGGTGCAGAGCAGCATTAGCCCAGGGGTGCAGAGGGTGAGTGCTGCTGCCTAGTGTAAGATGATGCAGGGGATTGTACACACCTGACATGCTGGCTTGGTTTCTGCTGAGCAGGTTTGTCTGCTGCTGTTTTGGTGGAGGATGACTGCCTTTCCTGTGCTGCCTTTCTGTGCATTTAGTGTAAGCAACACACTCTCATTCTGTGTTTAACTTCATCCAAGGTTTTTTTTTTGTTTTGTTTTGTTTTGTTTTTTTTTTTTTCAACTTAAACTGCAACCTTTTAATTCTTCTCCACTACCCCAGCAAACTACCCCACAAGATTCCACTTGGCTTCTGGGGTGAAAGGAAGCCAGAGAAATTGCACTAGAGCAATGCATCATGTTTCATTTCTGCTGGATGCAAAAAAGCTCCAAGAGCTGAAATTCCATACCCTCAAGGGGTATATAAAAATCCTACGTGAGAAACCACTCCTCAGTTGATCAGGTCAAGGGAGGGGATTCTCCCCCTTTACGGTGCTCTCAACAGACCCCATCTGGAGTACTGTGTACAGTTCTGGAGCCCCCAGCACAGGAAGGAGCAGCTCTGCTATGAGGACAGGCTATGAAAGTTGGGCGTCTGCAGCCTGGAGAAGAGAAGGTTTCCAGGAGACCTTAGAGCAGCCTTCCAGTATCTGAAGGGGGCTTACAGGAAGGCTGAGGAGGGACTATTGACAAGGTCTTGCAATGACAGGACAAGGGGCAATGGGTTTAAACTGGTAGAGGGGAGATTTAGACTGGATGTTAGGAGGAAGTTCTTTACAGTGAGGGTGGTGAGACACTGGCACAGGCTGCCCAGGGAGGTTGTGGCTGCTCCCTCCCTGGAGGTGTTCAAGGCCAGGTTGGAGGAGGCCTTGAGTGCCCTGTACTAGGGGGAGGTGTCCGTGCCAATGGCAAGGGGTTGGAACTAGATAATCCTTGAGGTCCCTTCCAACCTTATCATTCTATGATTCTATGACTTAAACTCAGCATAGAGCAAACCCAAGTGAGCCAGGACAGTTCCAGTGTCACTCTGCTGCAATACCTTCTATGGAGTGTGTTCCTTTCTCCTGTGACCGAAGAGCAATTGTCTCTAGATTTGCCAGAGTGGTTCTGGATTTGCAGCCTGGATATTGCTATTATGGGTTTTAATGGTTTCATTCAGGGGCAGATGCCCAAGCACCTTGGGGTCCTGCACAGCATCATGTGGTTGGCTGCAAGTGGGCTGAGGTTGTTCAGGTGATGCAGGCTTCTGATAATTCTTCATGTCTCTCAGGTGGTAGGAAGTGAATTTAACATTTCTGGATTCTCTTTAGGTCCTCCTAAGGCAAGAGTCAGGCATGTGTGATAGAGCTTGCTCTTTCTGTTCNCCTCTTCTGCAGGCTGCACACTCCCAGCTCCTTCAACCTGTACTTACCCCTCACCAGCCTTGGTGCCCTTCTCTGGACACATTCCAGTACTTCAGTATCTCTCTTGAATTGAGGGTCCCAGAACTGGACACAGGACTGAAGGTGTGGCCTGACCAGTGCTGAGCTCAAGGCAGAATAACCTCCCTTGTCCTGCTGGCTACTTTGCATCCTGCCATTAGCTGCTTCTCCTTACATATGTGAATGACACTTCATGGACATGGCACTTTGGGGCATGTTTTAATGGCCATGGTGGTGTTAGGTCAATAGTTGCACTCAGTGGTCTTAGAGGTGTTTTTCATCAGAACAATTCTATGATTCCATGACCATTCCCACCCAATCAGACCTAGCAGTGGCACTTCTGCATCAGGAAATAAAATGCCATTGACAATTCTTTCAGCTGTCTTTTTGCTTGAGCATTCCTGTTTCAGGGGATTGTTTTGCTGAGGTCAACAACTTCTTAAAAGGCTAAAACTGAAGCATTGTTCCCTGGAAAATGCAAATCAGAGCTAGTTGTTAGCAGTCTAACACAGATGGGCCACTTTCTTGTGCCAGCAAGCTTCTAATGCCTGTAAGTTGACCTGTTGATATAGCAAAGACTTGTAGCTCCCCGCTCCAGCTCTGAGGTCTCATTAATCACTGCGTGGCGCTGTGTAGGGCAGGGATGCCTGAATGGTGCAGAGCAGCATTAGCCCAGGGGTGCAGAGGGTGAGTGCTGCTGCCTAGTGTAAGATGATGCAGGGGATTGTACACACCTGACATGCTGGCTTGGTTTCTGCTGAGCAGGTTTGTCTGCTGCTGTTTTGGTGGAGGATGACTGCCTTTCCTGTGCTGCCTTTCTGTGCATTTAGTGTAAGCAACACACTCTCATTCTGTGTTTAACTTCATCCAAGGTTTTTTTTTTGTTTTGTTTTGTTTTGTTTTTTTTTTTTTCAACTTAAACTGCAACCTTTTAATTCTTCTCCACTACCCCAGCAAACTACCCCACAAGATTCCACTTGGCTTCTGGGGTGAAAGGAAGCCAGAGAAATTGCACTAGAGCAATGCATCATGTTTCATTTCTGCTGGATGCAAAAAAGCTCCAAGAGCTGAAATTCCATACCCTCAAGGGGTATATAAAAATCCTACGTGAGAAACCACTCCTCAGTTGATCAGGTCAAGGGAGGGGATTCTCCCCCTTTACGGTGCTCTCAACAGACCCCATCTGGAGTACTGTGTACAGTTCTGGAGCCCCCAGCACAGGAAGGAGCAGCTCTGCTATGAGGACAGGCTATGAAAGTTGGGCGTCTGCAGCCTGGAGAAGAGAAGGTTTCCAGGAGACCTTAGAGCAGCCTTCCAGTATCTGAAGGGGGCTTACAGGAAGGCTGAGGAGGGACTATTGACAAGGTCTTGCAATGACAGGACAAGGGGCAATGGGTTTAAACTGGTAGAGGGGAGATTTAGACTGGATGTTAGGAGGAAGTTCTTTACAGTGAGGGTGGTGAGACACTGGCACAGGCTGCCCAGGGAGGTTGTGGCTGCTCCCTCCCTGGAGGTGTTCAAGGCCAGGTTGGAGGAGGCCTTGAGTGCCCTGTACTAGGGGGAGGTGTCCGTGCCAATGGCAAGGGGTTGGAACTAGATAATCCTTGAGGTCCCTTCCAACCTTATCATTCTATGATTCTATGACTTAAACTCAGCATAGAGCAAACCCAAGTGAGCCAGGACAGTTCCAGTGTCACTCTGCTGCAATACCTTCTATGGAGTGTGTTCCTTTCTCCTGTGACCGAAGAGCAATTGTCTCTAGATTTGCCAGAGTGGTTCTGGATTTGCAGCCTGGATATTGCTATTATGGGTTTTAATGGTTTCATTCAGGGGCAGATGCCCAAGCACCTTGGGGTCCTGCACAGCATCATGTGGTTGGCTGCAAGTGGGCTGAGGTTGTTCAGGTGATGCAGGCTTCTGATAATTCTTCATGTCTCTCAGGTGGTAGGAAGTGAATTTAACATTTCTGGATTCTCTTTAGGTCCTCCTAAGGCAAGAGTCAGGCATGTGTGATAGAGCTTGCTCTTTCTGTTCTGTCAACAGTAAAATAACAACATCCTCGAGTCCTAACTGCTCTCATAAATTGAGCCACTGCGGTCAGGTCAGATGCAGTTATTTGCTGGAGTCAATGTAACTTTACAACCGTCTGGCAATGAATTCTGGTGCACATGACACCAAAGCCATTAGAGCATTAGATCAGCTTCACATCTGATGGAGGCAGCTGGTTTCTCAGAGGTCCCAAGCATGCTGCATTTATTTCTGTTGCATCCTGCTTTCTGCTGCACCCGAAACTGCTATTACATGTGCATTGGAGCTTCCAGCCTCCTGCCTGCTGTGTGTGATGGAATGGTCTGGGCAATGTGCACCTCACCTAATTATTTTTTTATGTGGTGAGATGAAAACATAAAAAGACAGATCCTTTCATATGCAATTAGGGGGTCACTTTGTATAGGCCATGTAATGTTAATGGAATTTAGCAGCTTATAAATGTTTTTTAATTGAAAATAATTAATCGTAATGTATTGAATTAATTGTTTACCCTGAAATGCCTGCCATGTCCATTCCTGCACCTTTCACAGCTTATCTTAAAGTCCTCCTTGCTTTCATATGCTGCAGAAGCTGCAACGAACCCCAAACAGCCCAGTCCAGGCCAACCTGACTGCTCTGCTTTTGGTTTCTTCTAAGCCTCTCCTGCCTATGTTCTCATGCTAGCTTCCACATCACCCCTCTCCCTGTCCCAGATGATACTGAATGCAATCCTCAGCTCTGCCAGGAATCCAGCCAGGTTTGTTTGTACCCATGATCCATGTTTACATTTGAGAAATAGGGCAGCAGCAGCCCATTAGCCCAGGAGCATGCTAGCAGCTCCTTGGCCAGTATCAAGACTGGGGCTTGGCTATAGCCACACAGTCAGAACAGGTATCTCAGCTGAGGAGAAGGAAAAAAAAGCCCCACAAAAGCATTCATTTAATGTCATGCTCAAAGCCACTGCTGGTGTGGAGCCCTCAGTGCAGAGCCCATTCCAGTGCTGGGCAGGGGCAGTGCCTTTTACAGCACAGCTGTAAAGAATTAGTTTAAAAGCAGGATGTGGCCTTTTTATCTCCTGCTTTCATTGTTCCCATCATTAGCCTTTAAGCAGCAGCTCACTGTACTTGTGCTTTAGCTTAGCTTAAAACCAGAGCAGTGGGGCAAAGGTGTGAGGTGGTGGGGGCTGACTGCTGCTGCAGCTGCAGCAGATGTCTGTCAACCCCAAAGCGCTCCTGTCTGTCACCTGGCACTGGGTGAGTGATGGCATCTGCCACTGCAGTGCACAGGTGGAGGTCACAGGGTATTTTGGGATACTATTAGCACATGAGGATGGTGTTTGCTAGGAACTGGAATGATTTTAATTTATTTATTTTTGTCTCCAATGTTCTTAGTGTGCAACTCATCATGTGTACTGCTAACCGTCTTCTGCCACAGGAACAGCACGCTCCTGCCCCTTGTCATCACCCCAGGCAGGGTTGTGCTGCCAGTTTATGTTTCCTTTGACTGCTAAAATGTTCATTGCAAATTAATTCATAAATAATTCATTGGATGGTGCATTCTTTGCTTAAAAGTTCAGTGTGTAGGTGGTAGGTTGTGGGTTTTCTTGGATGTGACAGTGCCTTTCTCCTTTCTCTTCTTCTTATTTATTTTTTTTTTCCTCCTGGTGTTGTTAATTGTTTGTGTGTATGTTTGCAGAGTTTCCACAGCATTCACAGCCTGATGGTTCCACTATAGATGTTTTAATGTCTTTATAGCAGATGATAGCTATTTTCAAATTTAGTTACTATGGTTCAAGATGATTGTAGTGCAAAAAAACCCCCAAACAAACAAAAAAAACCCCCACCTCTGTTTTGAGAATGGGGTTTATTGAAATACCCAAATGCTTTTGGGAGTTGTTACAACTGACACACAAACAACACATTATTCAGAAATGTATCTTCCTCCAGCCCCATGCACAAACACACACACACAGAGACACACACACAGACTCTTTCTCTCTCTCTCTCTCTCTCTCTCCCCCGCTTCCCAATCAGCCAGCTATTATTCCTGAGCTTGCTGAAACTGGAAAGCAAGGAGAGAAGTTTTTCATCAGCCTGGCTTGCAAAGACAGGTTTGTTTGTTGGGGGAGCATTAAGATAAAAGCAGCTTTCTCTCTGGGAACAATGTCAGCTCTACCAGGGCTTATTTCAGCCCTGGAGCTTCCTTGGTTTGCTCCCACAAGAGCATTGAAACCCATATAAATCTGTTGTGTGGGACATATCTTGTTCCTCCTGACACAATTCTTGCCATGCCAAAATGGGAGTGTCTTGCTATGGAGCATTCTGGTTGCTATGGGCAACCTGGTCTAGTTTAGGATACCCCTGCTGACTGCAGTGGGGGTTGGACTAGATGACCTTTGGAAGTCCATTTCAACCCAGACCATTCCATGATTCTATGATTTTGTCCTATGGGCTTGCATGGCTGCATCCTGCCATGCTGGGAGGAGGGGGGCATTTCTTCATCACTCTGCCTGTCCCCTGGATGCAGCAGATTGCACCTGCTGGGGCATGGTGCAGCCAACCCCAACTGCAACAGCTTCCATCTAAATGTTGCTCCCAGGGCAGGAGATTTGGATGTTGGTTGGATGAAGCAGGGGGTCTCAGGCTAAAAGAAGCAGCCATACAGAGGTACAGCACCACTTTTTTGGCATGTGCCTGTACTGCTGCTTCTCTTCTTTTGCCTTTTTTTTTTTTTTTTTTCCTCCTCTGATAGATCTCCTCAGTGTGGCAAAGCAGATGTAAGACCCACATTCAATCAGATAAAAATCCCATCTCAGTCATGCTCAGCATCCTTTGGCTGCCTTGGAGAGTTCAGCTGCTAAACTCAAGTTGTGGGATGAATTTAGGCCAGGTAATGTGGGTGTATTTTTTTGTTTTACAAGGTGCTGAAATCCTGAGCAACTCCAAGGGCTTATGGTTCCCTGTGTACTCATGGGCTATGCTGTCAATTAAAATATTTCTGTACCCCAGCCTAAGTCAGGCAGTAGCACAGGAATGGAGCTGTCGAGGAATGAGAGGTGGGACCTGGAGCCTCCAGAGGGGTCCTTTCCTGGCAGAGGCCTCAGCTGCCCACCAACTCTACCCAGCAGCTGTGTGCTGTAGTGAGTGGAGCACAAAACCAAGCCAGAAGAGCTCATTTTAGAGAATCAGAAGGTGTTTTGTGTTTTCCTCCTCCCTACATGCTCCCACTGAATGGAGCGGAGCAGATGGCCGCACGCATTCCTCAGCCAGGAGGCAGTGGGCTTGTCTGCCTCCACTGCCCTGCTGCTTATGAGGCTGAAAGCAAAGCCTAAAAGTAGGGTAAAAAAATGATCCCTGGAGGTGTGAAAGGGAAAACACCACAGCTGATGTTACACAGGTCTAGCTGATGGCTGAAGCAGAGCTGTTATGTGAAGGGCTATTCACAAACCCCAATTTTAAAGAGTGCAGATCATATCAGTAATGTACACTACAATAGCCCAATAGTGTGAATCAAATATTTAAAGACTACCTACATGCTGCTTTTTATTCTGAAATGACTACAGAAAAGAGCCAAGTTCTAGCTGCTGCCTAGACTGCTTGCTTTTTCTCTATTAAATGAGGCCATATAATTTTCCTCTGGGATACATTTGGCACTGGAGCTATTTAGGTCTGAACCTTCATCACTAAATTCAGGAAGATTTTTCTGTTCGGTTTAAAGAGTGAAGAATCAAGGTCACAGAAGTGGAGGAAAAAAAGGAACAGCTACATCTCATCACTGATTTTTGGACACTGTTCATAAAAACAAAAATAATCACCTCTCTTTAACAACTGAACTTCAGCAGCAGTAGCTTGTCTGTACTAGGCTTAGGTGAAAAATACAAACCCCCAGCTACACGAAGGTTTTAAACTGTTGGGGTTATTATTTTACAGAGGATGAAATGGACTCATTTAATCTCAGTGATTCTTTTATATATATATATATATATTTTTTTTGTGTTTGTTTGTGTTCATCTTTTCTGTTTGCTATTTAGGATAACAAAACGAAGCAGTGAATTACCTACAGGGGTAGAAAGGAAAGGAAACAAAAATTGGGAAGCACTCCTTTAAAAACTTGAAAAGCAAGATACCTGGGAAGAAATTACATGTTGATAATTTTCCCAGGAGTTCAATTTTGAAAGACAAATCCTGTTTTTAACTACAGCTTCCTAAGCTTTAAAAAATGGTTAAGATATTGCAGCTCCTGAGCACCACTGCACTTAGCATTGCTAGCGTGGGGGCACTGTGAATATGCTGCTGTTAAGGCTGATTTTCATAACTGCTCACTGCTTAAATCACAACACATTCACAGGCAGCTGATGAGGAGTCTGCTGGTACTGGGGTAGGATCTGGCCACTGCCTGCTGAGGCAGTGCTGGTGCTGCCCATGCAGCTACACTGAGCTGCATCTCTGGAAGGTGCTGGATAGATTTTCATAACTGCTTAAAGCATTTAAGCACACTGCTTAAATCACAACACATTCACAGGCAGCTGATGAGGAACACAGGAAGGACATGGAAGTGTTGGAGCGGGTCCAGAGGAGGGCCACAAAGATGATCAGAGGACTGCAGCAGCTCTCCTATGAGGACAGGCTGAGAGAGTTGGGGTTCTGCAGCCTGGAGAAGAGAAGGCTTCGAGGGGACCTGATAGTAGCATTCCAGTATCTGAAGGGGGCCTACAGGAAGGCTGGGGAGGGATTATTTACAAGGTCCTGCAATGACAGGACAAGGGGCAATGGGTTTGAACTGGCAGAGGGCAGATTTAGACTGGATGTTAGGAGGAAGTTCTTTACAGTGAGGGTGGCACAGGTTGCCCAGGGAGGTTGTGTCTGCTCCTTCCCTGGATGTGTTCAAGGCCAGATTGGATGAGGTCTTGAGTACTAGTACTAGTGGGAGGTGTCCCTGCCTGTGGCGGGGGGTTGGAACTGGATGATCCTTGAGGTCCCTTCCAACCTTACCATTCTATGATTCTATGAGGAGTCTGCTGGTACTGGGGAAGGATCTGACCACTGCCTGCTGAGGCAGTGCTGTGTTGCCCATGCAGCTACACTGAGCTCCATCTCTGAAAGGTGCTGGGAAGTTCTTGCCAACCTGCTTCTTAGAGGGGGGTTAATTCATTAATTATTTCATTGTCAGTTTGTTAGGAATTCCAAATTCAGGCCAAGAACTGCAGCTGAAAGATAGCTTCTTTTTTTATATCAAAAAAAAAAAAAAAAAAAAAAGGCAAAAAAACCCAAACCCAGTGAGAGGGGGGAAAAAAAAAAAAGGACAANAGGGAGTGAGGGGAAAAAAAAAAAAGGCAAATGGACCCAAACCCAGTGAGCGAGGGGAAAAAAAAAAAGGCAAATGGACCCAAACCCAGTGAGTGAGGGGAAAAAAAAGGCAAACAGACCCAAACTCAGTGAGTGAAGAAAGCACTGTGCATGCCCATGAAAGACTACTGAGTGAACTTACTTAGAGCTTGGTAAACAGCAGCCCCTGCAAACTGGTAAACAAATATCCCCCTAGCCTGGATTCTGGCAGTGTCTGAGCTGTGAGGACTGGGCTCAAACTCTCAGTGCACTTGGAAGGCAGGCACAGCTTTTCAGCTGGATTGAATTCTTGCTCTTCGCTCAGATAATGAACCTCAATCAATGCTCTCATTTACTGACAAAATCCAAGGCGAACAAATTCATATTTAAAACCCAGCTCCTGCAAAATGCCCTCAGAAGTGATTGCCTGGCATGTGCAGAGTCACTCATGAGCAGCTGATTAGTTAGCCAATTAAAATAAAACTGATGGATCGTTAAAGCAGCCAGAGGTTTTCAAGGGGCTTTCTCTGAGTTGGTTCAGGCTCTTGGTCTTTCAAAATATTTTAATTTAATTTTTTTCCCCACCCCCAGGATGGTTTGAGTTTGTGCTCCCTACAATGTGTGCAGGTTGGGACTTCACCTGCCTCTGATTCCTCTTGGAAAACCTTGGGTCCCCGGTGGTTTGGAGCACAAGCAGCACCAGATTCCCCTTACGAGCAAGTCATCCTCTTCAAGAGCTTTATGGTGCTCAGGCAGCACCTTGATGCCTGCAAAACTTCTTGGCTGTGAGTCTCTCATGCTAGGACTAGGGTGAGAAGTTCAGCAAACTCGAAGCAAGACAGTAACTCAACTTTCCCCAAAGGGAAGATTTCTTGGTTTGCTGACAACAGGTTTTTCTTCCAACAGCCAGCCACAGAGATTCTCATTCCACCCTCTGCAGCATTTATGACACGAATAAATCCTGGCACATGTTGCTGTGAAATGGATCACTGGTGTGATCCAGTCTGGCATGCCTTAAGTACATACACAAACATATCTGATCCATATGGAAGTTTGAGACCTGATTCATGCTTGCCATTCCCTCCCCCAAAACAATGCAGCACAAGAACAACAACAAAACACCACCACCACACTACAACAACACAATAACACCAACACAACAACAAAACACCACCACCACACTACAACAACACAATAAAACCAACACAATAACAAAACAACACCACCACACTACAACAACACCAACACAATAACACCAACAAAACACCACCACCACACTGCAACAACACAATAACACCAACACAACAACAAAACACCACCACACTACAACACAATAACACCACCACAATAACAACAACAAACCACCACCACACTGTAACAACACAATAACACCAACACAACAACAAAACACCACCACCACACTACAACAACACAATAAAACCAACACAATAACAAAACAACACCACCACACTACAACAACACCAACACAATAACACCAACAAAACACCACCACCACACT
>VWZE01020844.1:336393-378465 GCA_013396675.1 Eubucco bourcierii | reverse complement strand
CAACACAATAACACCAACAAAACAACACCACCACACTACACCAACACAATAACAACAACACAATAACACCACCACATCACCACCACACTACAACAACACAATAACACCAACAAAACAACACCACCACACTACACCAACACAATAACAACAACACAATAACACCACCACATCACCACCACACTACAACAACACAGTAACACCAACACAATAACAACAACAAAACACCACCACCACACTACAACACAACAACACCAACACAACAACAACAACAAAACAACACCACCACACTACAACAACACAATAACACCAACACAACAACAAAACACCACCACCACACTACAACAACACAATAAAACCAACACAATAACAAAACAACACCACCACACTACAACAACACCAACACAATAACACCAACAAAACACCACCACCACACTACAACACAATAACACCAACACAATAACACCAACAAAACAACACCACCACACTACACCAACACAATAACAACAACACAATAACACCACCACACCACCACCACACTACAACAACATAGTAATACCAACACAATAACAACAACAAAACAGCACCACCACACTACAACACCACAATAACACCAACACAATAACACCAACAAAACACCACCACAATAACAACAAAACACCACCACCACACTACAACAACACAATAACACCAACACAATAACAACAACAAAACACCATCACAATAACAACAACAAAACACCACCACAATAACAACAAAACACCACCACCACACTACAACAACACAATAACACCAACACAGTAACAACAAAATCCCCCAACCGAAAAACCCAACCCCAAAAAAACCACCCTCAACATCTCTTTCCTTCTTAACAATCATTATTTTATTAATATATTTTACAAGATTGATTGCAGTTGAAATCATTTAAATACAAATTTTTTCTTTTTTTTTCTTTTTTAATACAGAAAGTGTAATAAAGTTAAAATAGTTCCTTGTGTAATTCATAGCATTATTGCAATGCTTACAAAAAATTTTGCATAGAGTGTGCAAGGATTGATGTTATTTGATACAAAAAAGCTTTATATTTTCCCACACAACCACACACATACATAAATTAAAAAGAGGATTAAAAGAAACAAACCAACAAAACCCAAACCAAACCAAAAGCCAAACAAATCTGAATTTCTTCATGAGAACTGTGATAAAACTTAAAATTCATTTTTGTCCTGTTGACGTGATCAAGGTCATTGGTGGTTGTCAGAGTAGAGGTCAGACAAGGTATTTTACCATCACAGATGAAAACTGTTATAGCATATGGGTCATGCCTTTTATCCTACTGCTGTAGATGAAAGAGGTTTTGCTTCAACTCACACTGAATGCTGCTTTTCTGTTGGGTCTACCTACATGGAGCATTTGTGGGTTAATAGCAACAATTCTATTAGCATCTGTGCACAAGGAAACTAATTGAAATAAGGGGGGGGCAAAAGACCACCAAACCCCAAAGGAATATGAGTCAGATCCAGCATGTAGATCCATTCCCTGCTCCCACATTTCTGCACAGTGCAGATCCAGACCAAAATTGGGCTTTCAGCTCAGGGAAAGCTCTGACCTAGGGAGGAATGAACACAGTATTATGATAGCTGCTCAGATCTGCTCTTTATGAGGTCTCTGGCATGCTCTCACTCTGCCAAGCAAGGGCATCTTAACTTCTGTGCTCACCCTGATAACCACAAAAAGTAAGTGAATTCCTCCAGCAGCATCTGCCTTATGAAAGCCACCTTACAAGCAGTGCAGCCCTGCCCTACCACTAACAGGACCAGCAGACCCCTGGCACCTGCCCAGTAAGACCTTCTTCTTCATGCATAACCCACCAGCATGGATGAACACGCTTCCATTTTCAGGCAGCAGCTTGAGCTGGCAGTGACAGGAAGACTTTCCACAGCACTCATGAGAAAAGGAAACCCCAGAGGCACAAGGACCTCCACGCCCCAGGCTGATGCCAGAAGTACCTGGACTGTAGTTTAGACAATACAGTTGAACTCTTCCTTTGGATTTCACAAGAGGTGGTAAAATTTTAGGGCCTGCACTTGGCCGGTGCAGGCTACCAGTGAGTCAAGCAGAGGCAGATCCTGATTTACACCAGTGACAGAGTCAAATTTCCACACTGTGAATGGTCTTGCTGCACTGCTCCTCCAGCCCAGTTTTCCAAGGCAGGCATCATGCCTTGCTTCTATTTGTAGTACAGAGGAAATAAATGAGAAAGGGGAAAGCTACCCACCAGCTTCCCTCATCCAGCAGGCTTCCTGAGCTGAGACAGTGTACCATCCCCATCACCATCCCATCACCAGGGTACCATCCCCATGGCATCCTGTACTAACAGGACAAAGCAGAGGGGGCTTAAAAAACCTATTCAGCAACTCCTCCTGGAGTTCCTGCCAACGATTTCAAGGTGGCCAGAGGCCTGTTAGAAGCAGCAGCCAACAACTACTAGCATGATTTATACCACTCAGAGTGCAGATACATATCATCTGTAAAATCACTGATACTGCCCAAGTGTTTCATTATCTGCTACATCAATAACAGCACCAATACCAAGTGCATGAGCCCAGAGGAAGGCTCAGACTCAGACAAAACGATCAGGTTTTGGTTTTGTGAAGGAGTTAACTCCCTGCTCTGAGGCAGCTGCCCTAGAGCAATCTGTGATGTTGGGGTGCAGCGAAGAGAGTGTGAGGGGAACTCTAACAGCAACACTTTTTCAACCACGAGCTGGCCTTTGATAAAAATAGAACCACCCACAAATAATTATTCTTTTTGCTCTCCAGTGTGAGCCTGCCTCAAGATGTTTCAAGGACTTTGTCGGGAGAAATTTTTTTTAAATATCAAAGAAACGACATTGCTTTAGAAAGTGATAAAGCATTTAGCAGTAGCAGGCTTTGGAAGGCTTTATCTCCTAGTGGTGATTAAGCCTTTTCAATGGGGCAGAGATGAGAGCACAGTGCAATTTAAAATTCCTGTTACATGCAAAGATGCACATGACCTGTGCCTTGCCACGAGCCTATTCCTATAAGAGAAAATAGGCTGGAAAAGGTGAGACTTTCCATTTGGGTAGGATCTGATGAAAGGCTCCAAAAAGCCTTTTTTTAATCTTAGAAGAAAAGACTGTTTAACTAAGGCTGCATGTTTTTATCTGAGGCATTTGGTAGCAGGCAACAATGTACGTGCAACACTTTTGCCTAGATTCCTCTTTCTGGTATTTTCTCTTGCCGGCAGAAAGATCCAAACGACTAAATAAGAGACCAACACACAATTACGTATCACTTCACATGTCCTGCCTACTTTTTTAATACCAATTGAAACCAAACAAAGCTCACTCTATGGAGGTGAGCTGCCTCAAGGGAAATCTGGCTTCTTTTGAACCCGTGGCTACCAGCTGGTGGCAGAGAATCCCAGCGACTGCCTGGCTTGATGCTGTAATAAGGTGAGACGCTTCCTGGAGCAGCCCCGGTGCTAACTTTCCCGCAGGAATTGCACTTGTAGCACTTTAATTTTTAAAGGACTCACACCTCTAATTTAAAGTGACTCGGGTGGGGAATCTCAGTGGTGCACTATGATTTCTTTTCTTCTTCTCTGGATAGCTTTAAACAACCATCCACCTTTTCCTGCGTCTAGAAAGCGTGTCGCTCTTCACAAGGGCACATTGCAATTAGAGTGGCAGGAGGAGAGAGGCTGGGATGCTAAAGCCTCAGGGCTGTGTGTGCATAACCACGGGCTTCTCAACCACAACACACTTAAAAGCTTTCTAAACACAAGCTATTCACTACAACTTTCAGCAAAGCCCCCCAGCCACTGTGCTTATTGTGGATGGAAACAACAGCCTAGCAATCTCCAACGGCCCAAGCTGTAAGTGGTTTCAGTGACAGTAATTCCACTGTGTGCCATGAAAGATCAAGTAGAATTGCTAGCATATTCAGTAAAATGGATATTATTAATTTAAAGTGTAATAGTGTAAACAGACAAGAGAGGTTTGCTGCATTACTGTGATTAGGGTGACGTCTCTTGCCATTTCTTTCCTTCTCCTCCTACCTGCCCTGTTTAATTCATTCCACTCTTGCTTGAATAATCACATCAGTGCCACCTTAGTGTTTAACCCTGCTCCACTCACAGGCATCAACTCAGCTACATCAGCTGTGAAAACACAGCAATTGCTGTGCAGAATTTGCCTAAAGGTCCCCAATTTCACCCTAATGGCACCGCTAGACAAAAGCTTTGTTTCTAGGGGTACGTGAGACTGCAAAGTGGCAAAAAGAGGTTTTGGGGGCTGCTGACCACCTGCATGGCTGCACACCAGCTACCCAAATATTGCACAGTAGTTTCAGAACTGAGGAGAAAGGTTAAAACAGGGAGAGCAGAACTGGTGCCAGGAGTGCGTTCCTCAGCAGCAATGGCAATAAAGAGGTTGGTATTTTCATATTCCAAAAGTACCAATCCAGTGCTTGGCAAAGCTTCCCAGGAACATGCCCTGTGCTTGCTGGGGTGAATTCTGGATGATGACATTTCAAAATCTAAAATGTCAGCCATAAAAGGAAAAAAAAAAAAAAAAAAAAAAAAGAAAAAAGTCTATCACTTTTTTTTTTTTTTGTTGTTGTTGTTGTTTTTACTGTATGCACTTTTAAAGTTAAATCATTACAGCACAGTTGTTCTTCTTCCCAGAGCAGCCACTGGATTTCCTCATCTGCTAATGCTGGTGTGCAGGTAAGTGAAGAGCCATTTATTTACTCCATTTATTACTCCATTTATTAATACTTTCAGCCCAAGATGAGGCCCTTTAGCCTTTTGAGTTGTTTCCTCACATTTCAAATTTCAGGTTACCTTACCCTCTGCAGACATTTTAAGATTTTCCACATTATTTCCTTTTCTCCCTATTAATGAAGTTGGAGTCTTCCTGCCATTTTACTCTCTCAAATGCAGCTTTATGCTAAACCTGAATGTTTCCTGCCCAGTTGAAAGAAAGCACCATTAAAGTTAACGCATTTCAGGTGTGAGGGCAACTAGAGAAGGGATGAATTTCTCTAAGTCTTTGGTCTTTATCTTGCTTTCTTTTGCAACGGGAAAATTAAAGCCATAACAAAAAAAAAAAATCTAAAGAAAACTGCCTTTTGTTGTAAACATGTTTATGTGAGGGTGTATGTATTTGTGGGTTGTGACAACAAAAGCTGATTTCCTTCAAGAACATCTGTACCTGCAAACTAGCTACGATGTGAACTAACCTGACATCTTCACAAGTTCCACAGGACCTTCCCTATAACCTTGGGAGGTTGTTGTTTTGTTTGTTTGTTTTTTGTTTTTTTAAACTTAGACATCACTTTTTTATACTGTATATGGCAGATGGTATTTTTAAGCTTATGTCTTAAACTTCTTTTGTTTGTGAAACATGATATTTATGATTAAAAAGATAAAAAAAACTCCCCACACTTCAAAATGCAACTGTTTGACAGCACATGCCTGAGCTCACCAAACACAGCTCACTCTTGCACATGCTTAGTTTTCTAAAAAATGTTTAGGTAGGAGAGAGGCCTCATACATATTTTAGAAGTTGTTGGCTTCCCCTTTTGATGACTTCTTTTAGTGTTAACATTTCTTTGTACTCTTAAGCTACCCATTTCAACTGACTCCCTCAGTAATACACTTCAAAAGTGAAAAAAAACCAACAAACAACAAAGCAAAACACAACAACCCAAAAAAACCACAAAGAAACTTGGAGAATGGATACAGTTGTTTAGTCAATATTAGGATCTGCTGCTTTTACTAAGTGAAGATTCAGATTGGATGTCAGGAAAAAGTTCTTCTCCGTGAGAGTGCTGAAGCACTGCAACAGGTTGCCCAGGGAGGTGGTGGAAGCCTCACAGAATGGTAAGGTTGGGAGGGACCTCAAGGATCATCCAGTTCCAACCCCCTGCCATAGGCAGGGACACCTCCCACTAGTACAGCTCACTCAAGGCCTTGTCCAACCTGGCCTTGAACACCTCCAGGGAGGGAGCAGCCACAACCTCCCTGGGCAACCTGTGCCAGTGTCTCACCACCCTCACTCCCTGGAAGTTTTTAAGGCCAGGCTGGATGAGGCTCTGAGGTACCTGATGTAGTGTGAGGTGGTGTCCCTGCCCATGGGCAGGGGTGCTGGAACTGAATGATCTTTGAAGTCCCTTCTAACCCTGAAAACTCCGTGATTCCTTTAGGAAAGGCCTCTTCACTCACCTATGACAGCAGAAAGGTCATACACTATGTGTGGATGAGGTACTGGTGCCTATCTCCTGACTGCTTACTAGAGTGTTGCACTTGGAGGCAATTTAACAAGGTTTCAAAGCCCTATAAAGTTAAGAGTTACAACACAAAGTCATTTCTGAATGCTGCAGTGCCCACGGTTGCCCAAGGTGTAGTGACATTATACTATTACAGTCTCTCGATTAGCATTTCAATGCGGTTTTAGTGCTCCAAGTCTCAGTGCAGACCTGCAGTAGGGGTCAGTCCCACAGCCACACTGAGGGCTGCCAGCACTTCTGCTGCCCTCAGAGCCCTGGGTTGTCACCTGTCCAGCTCCTGTGCCAGCTCAGACCACAAAGTCATTGGCATCTCTTGCACTGAGCTCAGCAGAAACAAATTCAGCATCCACCCCAACCTTGCCTTAGCGTTAGGAGGTAAAACTAAACTCTGATTTGAGACAAACTCTTCACTCTGTCTCCCCAAACAGCAGATGCCCAATCGAACAGAACTGCAGGCCTGATTCACAAATAAATACACAAAGTCTTGTCTGGTTTTGGCATTTTATCGATGGCAGGCAGAGCATACTGATGAAATTCCAGCCAAAGAGGCTCCAGTTGAAATGAACTCAGGGAAAACCAACCCTACAGGTACAGTAACTAGGAGAGATTTCTGGCAAGGTGGGAGGAAAAGAGACTCTTGTGCATTTGCCTTCTCCAACAGGTGAGTCAGTCACTCCACAATGGCCCCCAACAACAAACTCAAGCAGAAGACAGCTGGATGAGCTTGCATGCTGCTTTGTGAACAGAATCTCTATGGTTCTTCCCCTCAGAATCTCAGACACACAGTCCTGTCTGCTCTGGTGTGCTGCACACTGAGCAGCAGGGGACTAAATAGGTGGCCAACACAGCCACAGGCAGCATCATCTAAACTGCTCTATTAAAACTCAAGTGGGGCCCAAATGATTTAGGAATTTCTATAAGGATTCAAACTTCTTTGCAATGACTCCTCGTCTTCCATCACAACATCAATCTTTATGCTTTTTAACATGGAAACATGAGTGTAAAATATATTGAAGCAACTGGCATTCCTTTCTGTAGACATAGTCAAGGTATCCTTTGCTCACCTTGGAGAGGTGTCTGCAGTGTGGCATAGATGCATAAGATTGTCCCCTAACAGCAACTCAGACCAAAACAAATGGCTGAAAGTCCTTAAGCAGTTTTATGGCCTCCATGATAGGTGATAACCTCATCCAAGAACCCAGCTGAGAAGACACCAGCCACTCACAATGAATTTCTTGGGATGGAAATCCTCCACAGAGCAGCCAGAGAATGCATGGGGATGAGGACAGAATCATGGGCATCTTGGGAGCAGAGCATGGAAATTGGGATGCAGCATCCCAGCTGGGTGAGTCCCTGTGTCCAGCCCTGCCTTTCTCATCAGCATCAGCAGCCCCAGAAAGTTAACGTGGCTCATTTTCTACACAGGGTGATGGCTTTAGACTGAAAGAGGGTAGATTTCTATTAGATCTAAGGAAGAAATTCTTCACTGTGAGGGTGGTGAGACACTAGAACAGGTTACTCAGAGAAGGTGTCAATGCCTCATGCCTGGAAGTGTTGAAGGCCAGGCTGGATGGGACTTTGAGCAACCTGGTCTAGCGGAAGGTGTCCCTGCCCATGGCAGGGAGGTTGGAACTAGATGATGTTTAAGGTCCCTTCCATCCAAAACCCTTCTGTAATTCTATGATTCTCTTCCTGCAGCACATGTCTTCACAACTGCTCACATGGCATTTGGCTATGAATAGGACCATGCTATGCTTGCTGTAAGAGTTGTGACTGGTATGAAACGAAACAGAGGGAAAAAAAAATTCCACAATAAATGTAGGACTATGAATGGGACTTCAGTCATGGTCCCAGAGGTAACATACACAGACAGTATTTTGCTATATTTAACATGGTAAAAAAAGAAAAAAGTCTGTATCACTCTAGATGCCCCTACAGTCTTAATGCATTTCATTAATATCTGTTTTAAGTTGCACAACCAGTTCCCAAGACACCCTCCTTTCCCTCCCCCCCCTCCCCCCCTCCCCCCAAATAAACTAGTTTTAATAACAAGATAAATATGATGTGCTTCTCCTTGCTGAGTGCATTGACTTAAGGCATAGGCACAATTCCCCTCTTTGAACAGAGATGGTAAAGTCCTGTGTCCCAATACAATTATTATCCTGGGTGACCCTTTGCATTCAAACATTGACTCAAGACATAATAATTACAGGAACCACTCATTAACAAGTAGTTTGAATTCATTAATCAGAACACATTACTGAAAAAAAATAAAAAAATAGATCATTCAATCCTACTTCAGGAATCAATTTTAAGGGAGTGCTGCTTTGTTAGGCAGCAACACATCGAATCTCAACTCCATAGAAATCTTTCCTTTGAGTGCAGTCATATTTGGGTTGAGACAGAACAATTAATTGAAGAAATAATACTACTACTAATAAACAAACCCTGGTACTCTCCAGACCACAAGAAAATAGGTGGCATCTGGTAAAAACGAAAAGGGACAAATTATTTCTGAAGATTTGTGTCAGCTACGTTTTATCTTGAAGATAGCCTGAAGAATAGCAGCTTTGCTTAGATATCACTATGGATGGGCACAGATCTGTCACAGTTGCATATGAGGTAATACTTTCAAAAGCTTCTCAGTGGCTTAGAAACCTTTTTGTCCTTGGAAGTTTTACTGCAACTTGGATGCTTCTGCAGTAACTAGCATATTTGTTTTTTTCAAGGTTTTTTACATGCATGTGGATGCAATTATGGGTCAGAATTCAATGATCTGGGTACTTGTTATTCTTTTTTTTTTTTTTTTTTTTTTGTTTGGAACTTCAGCAGTGGAAGTAATGTTACCAGATAAGATTTCATGGTTTATCCTGCCTGTAAGTGACTTGTAGACTTTAAAATAAGGAAAACTTACAACCGTGAAAAAGATTAATCCACAAAGTTTGTGGGGCTCAGGTTCTAGAGGAACCAGCATCCAAAGCCTTTGCTTTCCAGTAATCCACCTTTGTACCTGTCTTCATAAATCTTAAAAAATACCAGTTTCATTGTCAGCATCTCTGAAAATTGCAATCTCCACCAAATCTAAGTGACCTTGGACAGTATATCCTGAAAAGAAAGATGACAAAAGCTCTGGTACAGCACCTGCATTCCACACTCAGTTTGTGTGAATGTCTCTTGTTTCTGTGGGCACAATAAGGTCATTTTCTCTGTTTCTATAGGTATCGACAGGCAACACCCACATTTTAAACCTTCACACCACATCTTTTGCAAATCAAAGATGCTAATGCATCCAGGACACCAGTTAACTGAGGAGGTTCCAGATCATAATTTTCGCCTTCCAAGAACGAAATTTTGTTAGCCAATTTTGTTAGCACATAGATGACTTTAGGGTGGGATTAGAGCTAATGTGTCACAGCTGAATAGCATAAGGCAGCCTTGGCCGTGCACTGGCAAGTCTCAAACCTCTCTAGGAAAACAGTTAGTTATTCCAGCAAGACCTGGACTTTTCTACTGCCCAAGTGCAATCCATTTCTCACAACAAGCAGTCATGCTTCAGGTGAAAATTGAACCTCAGGTACCTTGGATTACTCTAGTGATCTATCTGGCTATTTCTTGGAGTCAGTTTGTTTCTTTTCCTTATGCCACTGATTTAATGATGCAAAAATAATCAGAGATGCTTCTCTTCCCTTTGTATGTTGATGGGTCTGCACTGGTTCCAGGGTGTTGCCCAGACAGCAATCCTATTGCTCTGAGAACGTGATCGAAAACGAGGGGGGAATCATTAAACTCTACTAATACAGAAGGGTCCAAAAGAGCATCGAATCCAATTCAGCAGATTGTACCAGTAAATTTTGGTGTGGGAAAGAGAAATGCTACACAAATGTAACAGGGTCACCCTGGGATTCCTTGTACTGAAACATCATTTTACACAGAGGATATATATATATTTTATATAGTTTTTTTATATAGATATTCACACACACGCGCGCGCACACACAAAAAAAGTCTTTGATAGGCTTTCTGTGTTCTAGTAAAAATAGTTGGCAGCTGCAATCTGTGAGACCAGAACTGGCTTTTGTGCTGCCTGTGATGCCCCACTGCAAATTGTCTCTCAAAGGCAGACGCTCGTATTTATCTGGCAGGTCGAGCTGGTTCCTGCCTGAGACAGAAATAATCTCCCATTGGGACACACACAGAGCTCGTAGATTTTTTGCCTGGACCCTGCAGAAGAGGAAGATCCTTGAGGCAAGTTAGGTAGTTTGATTTTTGCAGAGTTCAACGTTATCTGAAGTTGGATGGAGGGACAGAAAGAAAGAAAGAGAGAGAGTTAGTGGTGAGCTGTTATTTTTTGATCTCGTGTTTAAAGAAGCTTCCTTTGGACAACTCAGCAGCTACAGAAACTGGGTAGGCGAGTCTATAAGGATGGCAAAGCCCGACACAAATCTGGGGGGTACACTATCTGCCTTTACCATGAGTCACCTAAGACCTCCAGCTTGTTTCTGTTCATCTGCCCACCATGTTCCCTTGGCTTGTATCTTCCTGGGGCACACCTGTGTATGAGCTAACCCAACCAGAGGTACCCCACTGCTGGGTGGGGAGCACATATGGTTCACATCCACACAAAGATTGCTCCTCCAGTGGGACTTCTGTGACCCCACTGCCAGCTTGCAGGCTCACAGCACTGTCTTTTATGTACATTTTAGGTATACATGTAACACTTTTCTGTACATTAAAAATAACTTACATGCCATGACAGACCTGAACTTCTTCTAAAACAGAACATAAAAGGGAACATGTGGCAGCTCTTAGACACGTGGCATCACTGAGAAGAGCACAGTGCGATAACCTGCACACCAGAATATGACAGGGTGACTGACAGTATTTGCTCTTATCTTGCAATTACAGTAAGTCTCCAGTTTAGAATCCAACTATCTAATCTCCTGAAAGAGACAGGTCAATGTATGCATTTTTAAAGCAACTTAGTGTTAAAAACATTAAGGCGAATGCCTTGAATTTCAATTGCAGCGTATTAGGTAGGATGGGCTGTATTTTTGAGAGGGTTTTGTTAACAGCCATGGTCTGGGTATGGAATGTCTTAAAATGCAAGTGTTTAGGACAGGAATTGTAACAAAAAGCCCATTTTACTTATTACACCTGACACTAAGAAAGGAAAATGTGAGCTTATGTTGGAGCCCTGTTGCTAAGAAGCTTGAGTTCAACAGGAAGATCCTGCTGAGGCTCTTGGCAGGTTCCCCACCAGAAGCTCCTCGGCCACATCTTTTGCTGTCTTCTATCATTATAGCAGGAGAAGGGGTTGAGAATCATGTGCCCAGGTGTCTTTGAGACACCAGAAGAGGCTTAACTCAACATCTATTTTACTTTTGTTTCGTTATCAATTTTAGTTCTTCTTAAGCTTCCCTTTGGAAGCTTCCCCAGTGCAACAACCTGTGCCTCCCGATGTTCCCTTTCTTTCCAAGATGAAAACATCAACGACAAAAGCGTTTCAGATCAATAATGGTGTATTAAGCTCTTCTTGTATAAAAAATGTATGATAAAAGATTTAATTATGTTGGCCAAGTAAATCTCAGTTTAAAGTGACAGGGAAACAAAGAATTTAGGAGCACTGTGTATTTTACAGCTGCATAAATCTGCTTGAACAACAGATGCTATTATCCAAGCGCTTTAAAAATAATGAATCAGCCTTTGCCACAGAGTGAGGCTTGTTTGCATATGGTTATGTCCAATCACTGCTAGCAGAAACTAAGCTAGGAAGTCCTGCTTCACCAGTGGCTCAAATGGAGCAGACTCAGGAGGCTACCAACCTGCAGGGGGATTTGTGGCATGGTTTGTTTTCACTGCAGGCCTTGATGTCTTTCACTTACCTCTCCATCTTTGGATTCCAGCCTGAGCTCTGTCCTGCACGTGGCTTTCAAGCTGCCCGCCTCAGCGTTGATCTCGATGCCTTTTGGAGCCTCCATCACCAGCGCGCGTGTAGGTGACTCCAGTCTGTAAGAGAAAGGGGAGTTAGAGAGCCTGGTGCCTTCTACAGTCGTGCTTCATCTCAGGCTCTCATCTTGCACAGCTTGACTCTCCACTGTATGGCACCTTAGGACCCGCTGAGGTTCAAATGCATGCCCGGTCTAGTCAGTGGAAAGAATTCACGTCCACTGTGGTAGAACACGCCACAAATCCATCCTGCTGACGTTTCACATCAACTCTGCTATGCTTTAAATGCTGAGGCGTGATGCAGAGTGCAATAAATCTGCTGTGATTAGCTGGCTCATATGCAAGGTCAAATTTCTAACTCATCAGTCCTAACTGGGGTATTAGCAAAGCTTTAATAGCTACACAGAGAGTGCAAGCACTTGTCTTACTCAAGCCACTGCTCAAGCAGGAACAAATCAGCTCTCCAGACTTCCTAAAATATGAGGATTGGAAGGGTCTAACAAAGTAAGAAAACTGATGAAAATGACCCAGCTGAAGACCTCAAAATTCCTGGTCACAGCCAGGCCCTCCTCTGCAGTGCTTTGACCTCTCCTAGCCATGGATACAGCACACAGGGATATGACAACCTTGTCATAGCACTAACACAGCTAAACCTTTTTGTTCAGGCATTTGGGCTTAATGTTGAAAGACGCAGAAGCACAAGGTTCACTCTTCCATGCTGATAATCCATTCATAGGTTTGTATTATACTTGTCTCTTCTCTTCTCTATAATACAGTCTCTTATGACTTTCTCTATTGAAAATGATAATAAAAAACCAATTCTCCCTCTTTGGGAATATCCTCTTAGTTGATTTCATCACCATTTATTTACTGTGCTGTCACAAAATCTAGACTCTGATCTCCTCGGGTGAAGGAGGCAGGCACACAGAACAGAGAAGATTCTCTTCTGCTTCCTCTGCTCTGGGCAGGCAGGACAGACAAAACTGAAGCAGAGGGCATCACACAACCGCTGGGGTTACTTGGGCAGCTTTCAGGATTTGCTTGCATTACTGCAGAGGCACTTCAGCTGTTTCTCTGCTCTTCATATATAATCATTTGTGCAAGTAAGTGTATTCTTAAATGGACTCCTGCTGGTACTGAGACAACATTATGGGAGACTGAGGGAATTCAGCTGTATTTATTGCAGCCAGCAGTTCAATAAAGCAAAGGCACAGTTCCCTCTGCATGCCACTTTTCAAGTTATGACTTTCCTTCTTGTTGGTGCCTTCGTATGGCTGCTTTTGGAACACCTTTCCCTCATGAACCCAAACTCATCTGTAATTTCTTGGCTGACTCTACTAAATCTAAATTTCAGTGAAGAACTGAGGCATATGAAGCCCAAGGAGTGAGCATGATCTCATGTTTAGCAGCCTCTGCACAATTTTTGTGAGCTGCTTTTTCTTTGCTCTCTGCAGGGAAGTTACATCTCACATAAACCTTCTTCTGATCTCTCCACTGCTATCACCCTGTGGCTGGTTCTTGTACAAGGAACCTAAGATTAAGACTGCTGATACTTTTTTCCTTTTTCTTTCCCCTCTGATTGAATTGCAGATTGCATGGGGGAGAAAAACCTTGCGAAGAATGATTGACATTAAATAGTGCTACTTGGCAAATGACTCCCTCTGACCTTCCAATTCCGATAACTGCCCTTCCAATATCTGTTAGAATTTCTTTATGGTAAAATTAGCCACAGCACACAGCCTCAGGGCTCACACATGCACTCTGGTGGCATTCATTATGGCAGCTTAACTTGTTGTCTGCCCCATGCCATCCCTAGAGATTCCTGCCCTTGGGCACGGTATGTTCTCATACTTTGTGGTGCAGCTCCCAGGCTGGTATCTACTCTAAATTACCAAGGACAATCTGCTTGCACTATGTACCTAGGATCCAATCTGCAGTGGCTGAGATGCAGGCACGTACTCCCTCCTGCCACCTCTGCTCCAGAGGCAGGCTCCTCCAGAGAAGAAGCAGAGAGCTGATGTCAGTAATGTCTTAAGTCATTGTAGTTAAATTCACCAGAGGATATGTCCAAATCCCAAGACAGCTGAGTTAATCTAAGGATAAAATAATTCCCAGAACCATGGCCAGGTGATTCTTCAGCTCTCCAACAACTCAGCGACTCTTTAATTTCTCTGATGTCCTGGCTGTCTCAATATATTTGTTCATCTGTTAATCTTGTAGCTCTTCTGCCCACTGAGAAATAAATCTTGTAAGTGCAGAACAGTGTTCAGACACCACAGTGCAAATGCCCTCATTTGCAGCAGTGGCAGCTCTCAATTCCTGCCCTGTACTGCAGCAGCCTCCCAGTTCCACATCATTTTTTACTGGAAGAACATGGACAGCTGGGAAATTGGTGAATGTCTTCCCACAGTGGGGATGGATCAAGAGGGACCTTCTTTCCCATATGCATACAGGTCACCATAACATTAAAACAAGTTAAATTCATGCTTTGAACAAGCTGTGGATTACCTAAGAGTCTGTTAGGTAACACTGTCCCAAAGTTTCATTCTCTTTCCATATCTAACAAAAGGACTGAGTTGTTCTCCCTTCTCTAACCAACGAATACCTACAGGCAGCACCACAGCATCTTACAAACACTGAGGACAATCCATGCAATTAGACCCATGCAAAACCCTGTAGAGCTTCTTGTATTGTAGAGGTATGAAGGACCCTCTTGAGCATTTCCTGACAGTCCATGGTGTAACGTGGGACAAGCCTCCAGCACTGAGGCTTTGCTGCTTCACAACCTGCCCTGCTCCCTGCAGCACATGTGTTTTAAAGCTGGCTGAGCTTACCCTGAGCTGACCCCCACTCTGTCATCCTAAATCAGTAGTTCAGACAGTTGCAATATTGCTGATATGCTGAATTAACCCAAATTTACACCCTTAATGTTAAAAACACCATTTTGAAGGGCAGGTTTGCCTTTTTTTTTTTTTTTAACCTTAAAAGTATGGAGATGACTGCAAGCACTACAACAGCAAAGCACAGCCCTTTCAGCAGTGAGAAACTTGGGTTTGTAGCCCACCTGGTTTTTTGTGCCATAGGTTTAGAGCCTGACTCTCCTCTCTCTTACATGTTCAATATCACTGTAACTGTTTGCATGGGGCTTTTGTCCCAGTTTATGCTTCTGTAAACAACGACAGAAAGGTCTTAATCATTTTTTTTCCTTAGCATTTGAGGGGCAGATGATTGTAAAGGATTTAATTTGATTATTTTCTGATATCCCCAACGAATCCCTGAGACACTTGTCTTTAAACCAGGACTTGAAAAATCTATGCAAAGCCAGAGAAAGCAGTTGAGGATTTTATGCTCCAGGGGGTTTGAGTAATGTTTACTGAATACTTTCATTTGAAGCGAGTGTTTAAGAGACACTTTGTTTTTAAACCTAATTTTGTCTTCCAGAGCAGAACCAATTTGGAGACTAATAATGAAAGAAAATGATTTAGAGATGAACAGATAATTTGTTCAAAATCAACATTTGTTTTCCAGTGAGGTACTCTGGAGTTTTCAGTAGGATTCACATCTCGTGGTTAGGTGTAAGCCTGCACTTACAGCAGTAGGCTGCAAAGGTGGCTGCGTGAATATAGATTGTTTCATTATTTGCTCCTGCTCTTGAATTCTCCATCCCAGCAATTGGCACATAAGCCCTTTTTATTGACCATGGGTGATGCTTATATTTGCTCCAATATGTCTAGGACTGAGTTCTGACCTCTGTCACAGAGCTGGGCAAGGAAGGTAAATTTGCCACCATCCACAGAGTAGCAGCTTGCTGAATTCAGGATCGAGATATGATGTTGCCATAAAATTGCTCCTGTCTCACCTACAGTCTCCTAGCAGGTGGATGAAGAGACAGTCTCCTGTCTGGGTGATTACCCACAACATGAGAACTTCTCCTACAAATCCCAGGAGTCATGTAAGTCCAAAATTTTAAAAGAAAAGCTACAAGTAACAGGATTTTCTGAACTATCAAAGTACCCAGGTTTTACTTCCTACAACAGGTGTCAGGGACTCCTGAAAATCCCATTGAGCACCTAAATGCCATAACAAATCTGACCCTTAATCTCAGTTCTTAGTTCTGCAACAGAGGTAATAGCACTTCCCAGCTCCACAGGGAGGATAAAAAGATAAATATATTAGTGGTTGTGAGGCAGTATAACACAGTAATAGCTGAGGCCAGGTAAGTACCATAGCCAAAGATAGATGGTTGGCAGATGGGTAACTGATCTTTCCAAAGCTACAATATTAGGCTCTTACCTTCTTCAGAAATACTGTTGGTCTTGTTCCTCCCACTGAGCACACTTGGCCTGCATATCAATGTGTGAGATGATGTATGCAGAGGAAGCCTTTCTCCAGCACACCATGCTTAATAGACAGTGGTAAATGTACCTCTTAAGCCCTTTAACTCAAACCTATCACTGAAGCATCTCACATTTTAAAGAGAGGTGATGACACATGGGCACCTCACAGTGACTCCTCTCCAGCTATCGCTGGAAATTTTGTGCTCCTGGGAATCCAGGAGGAAGAAGAATTTTCTGTGTCCTCCCTGCTCTGCTTTGAAAACTTCAGCAATAATTTAGAGGAGGTCAGCACTGGATTTTGTATTGTGGTTTCAGTGACAGTCATTCTCTTGGAAAGATAATTGCTTACCCAGATTTCCAGGTTTCATTTCCTTCATCATAAACAGCCACATTAATCACTCCAGTACCATGGACTATATTTCCTTCTTGTCCCTCCCTTCACCCCCTCTAGGATAATGTGCTGGTTCCCTTGCTATTCTGAGCTGCCTTTGGAATTTGGGAAGGAGAGAGGATATCACAGATGCAAAAGGAAGAGCTGTTGATGTGCTTACAATAAAGTGGACATAATTTCCTTTAAAAAAAAAAAAAAGATTAATGCAGATAATTCAGGAAGGAAAAATATTTGCCAGGGTTCAGCACTGATGCAAACTGAACTTGCAATTCAGTGGTGGTACCAAAAGCTGCAGCACAGCAGAGGGATGATCTACATGTTGAAAGGAGTTAATGTGAGCTGGGGACCTATTGCTGACACTTTTAATTATTTATTACCTTTTTTTTTTTTTTTTTTAAACCAAACCAAACCAAAACAAGGAATGGCCTCAAGCTTCAGAACTTCTTGTCCTCAACAGGATTTTTCTGTGTAGGGCACTGATTTTTCTTGCAGTATGGAAATGGAGAGAGACATCTACTCTCAGGAGGTAGCAATGCTTATATACTCCTGAGTTTCCCCTCAAGAGGAGCATATGATGCAGCACTGTAGTAACATGAGTTAATTTAATTTCCTAAAAACCTCTGGACTGAGCATAGAGCATGTATTACTGCAGCTGTAGCCCATTACTTCTAATGACTCTAATTATTTCTTATGGTATCCATCTGACCAGCTATAAGATTTCACATTGAGCATAAAATTAGCCAATGTTACCACTGTGCCTGCTTACATCTCATGCAGTTGGTAAATTATGCTAGCAAGTAAACGTAGAGCTCCATCAATTTGGTGGTAATGAACCAGCATCTCAAGTTGAAATTTGTTTTCAGTTTTCTCTCCCTTGTTTCAATGAAATCAATGGGATCACCCACACTCAGTCACTTACACTTCTGACTCCATTATTTGTATGCTATCATAGAATCATAGAATCAGACAGGGTTGGAAGGAACCAGAAGGACCATCTAGTTCCAATCCCCTGCCATGGGCAGGGACACCCTACCCTAGATCAGGCTGGCCACAGCCTCATCCAGCCTGGCCTTAAACACCTCCAGGGCTGGGGCCTCAACCACCTCCCTGGGCAACCCATTCCAGGCTCTCACCACTCTCCTGGTGAAGAACTTCCTCCTCACGTCCAGTCTGAATCTATTCACCTCCAGCTTTGCTCCAAGCCAAAGTCAGGAGTGTCTCAAAACACAGCTGCCACAAGACAGGGATTTGTGGAAGTGACACCGCCTCAGCAGTGGCCGGGGACAGCCAAACTGCTCAGGTCTCCCCAGCTCAGAATAGCAGCCAGGAAGTTGGCTGGAGTATGGTCCCAGAGTAGCTGAGGCTGGGTGCCGCTGGTAGCTCTCTCAAAAGGACCCCAGGACTTGACAAGCATGCAAATTTGCACAGAGGGGTGCAAAAGTAGGGAGAGGCATGCAAAGGCAGGGACGGTGCAAACCCAGAGCCGTGTGAAAAGGCAGGAGCCGTCCAAAAGCGAGGACGGTCCGAACAGAGTGCTCTGTCAAGGTGGGAACTCTCTTAAGGCAGGAACCCTGTGCCTTCTCTCTGGCTCTATTTATGCTTTCCTAGACAAAGTGTCCATTTGCCAATTTCTGCTGGGCATGCAGACCCAGCCAGCCACCAGCCTGATTCCCAGCGTGGGCTGCCACACAGCTCAGCACACCTGGGGAAAGGCCTTCTGCTGTCCCCCACTCAAGCCTGCAGGGCGGAGTGGGAAAGCAGTTTTCATGTCGCCTTCTCCTTTCCATTCAAACCTGCTGCTGGGGGTGGGGGGAGAAGGAAGGTATTTGGAGTGCTCTGGAACACTACAACACTGAGCTTGACATGAAGCAAGGAAGAGTTAAAAAAAAAAAGGGAGTTGGCCTCAGTATATCAGAGTGAGAAATTAAAATCAAAAGGGGAGGATGCATGATGCCTTTTTCCAACGTCCTGTGATTTTGACATACGTGGCCCAGCACAAAAGCACCAAGTACACCGAAAGCTTACAGAAGAGATTGCCACTAATAAGAAAATATGTATCTGTGTTATTTATTGCCTGCCACTGACATAAATCTTCTCTTCAATTACATTTTAACGAAGCACACCAATTACTGTTTGGATAGGGACATCTGATTGTAGTCTCAATCACCAGAAACAAATCTTGCTTATGGAAGCTTTCCAGGGTATTTTCTTTAGAAGCATTAATTACAGAAGTAAACAAGGATATATTATTATCATGTCATCCATTTGTAAATCCTGCCTATTGCTATAAATACTGTTTGGTTTGAGAGCGTGTATCATTGTACAGTTTCCAGTGTTTATGCTGCAAATTTAATAGATGAAAATTCCAGTGCAGCCCTACTCTCAAACAGATTTTTATGGCTGGTGGTCCAAAGCCTCATGTAATTCTGAATATGATGTAGTGCACAATGAATGAAAATTCTATCGGCTGTCATCCACGAACCATGGTTAATTCCTAGGGAAAATCCAGTTAAATCTGCCAGAGACTTGCCAGAAGAGGTCTAATGATGCTTTATTGGAAAATACATTTTCCTAATTGAGCTAGAGATGTCTGGTTCAAAGAGTGCAGCGGCTTTGCTTCTCCGCATTTGGGCAACACAGATGCAAAAGAGATTTGGTACAAAGCTCAGTAAAGAGAAAAACAAATTAAGGAAATGCTATGAATTACCTTTGTTCTTCATGTTCTTCTCAGTTTTGGTCACAGAACCTAGTGAACAAGCTATGTAAGTAGTCCTGCTTGGATTCTGCGAGTGCCACAGTCCCTGACGGATGGATGAAGGCCTGAGTGTGTACCTGTGTGCTTGCTCCATCCTCACCTCTGGAGCACTCAATTAAATCCTGACCATTTCTCTCCACTTCAGCTCTGCTAATTCAATCTCAAGCTAATGCCTTAAATCTCATTTTACAACTTTCCCCCCTCCTTTTTATTTATACTTTCCTTCCTTCCTTCTTTCCTTCTTTCCAAATTCCTTCCTTACTTCCTTCTATCCCTTCCTTCCAAATTCCTTCCTTCCAAATTCCTTCCTTCCTTCCAAATTCCTTCCTTCCTTTCCTTCCTTCCTTCTGTATTCCTTCCTTCTTTCTGAATTCCTTCCTTCCTTCTTTCCAAATTCCTTCCCTCCTTCCTTCTTTCTGAATTCCTTCCTTCCTTCCTTCCAAATTCCTTCCTTCCTTCCTCTTTCTTTCTTTTTTCTTCTGTCTTTCTTTTTCTTTCTTTCTCTCTTTCTTTCATAGAACCCCAACAGTTGCAATACAAAAAGAAGTGCTTATTGCACAAGAAGTGCAAGAAACCTGCTGCTTGTTTGGCTAACTTTAGCTTAGTGCCAAATGAACCAGTTTAGACATTTTTCACTTAATTTGAGCCACGGGTACAGTGCTTAGGGAACTTTTGCTAAGCAGAGCCCATGTGAAAACAATACTCTCCTGACCACACACTGGAAGCATCTTAATATCTCCTCAGAGTACAGTTTCAAGAGGAGGTTTAATTGAGTAACAGAGCAGTCTGAAACCATTGCAAAGCAGGTCAAGGCCAGCAGTAGGCAGATGCTCAGCTAATGCTCAAGGAAGATTGGAATGGGTCTACACAAACGAGGAATCAGAGGGTTTTGCAAGTATGGAACTGGTTTGCAGGACTAAGCAGGTGAGAACCAGTTTTCATTTTCCTCTAAAAACAAAGTGTCTTTCCTCAGCAAGAGTTCAAGCATATACTTACTCCCAGCAGCCTGCAAATGCCTTGTTGTAGTCTTGCAGAACACTTTGCACTAGCTGAGGCTTATTCAGAGTATTAAAAAGCAGTAAGCTAGGAAAACACAGATAAATCAAAATACAGTTTTAAATTCTTTGCAATTGACTACCATTCTACAGCATGGGAATTGCTGAAGAAGATGCAATTCTCTGAGCTGTCCTAAATGCTTTAGTGTTCAGGTGTTCATTTTGGCTTTCAGAATGACCTCTGGAATGGTTGCAAGAAGCAAAATATAATATTTAGAAGAGAAAAGCAGAGATCAGACAGAAGACACCTAAGGTAGGGAGAAAAATGTACTATGTAATACCATTGAGACCTAGTTTCATTATGAACTCCAGAAGTGGTGAACTGTAGAGACTGCCAAAGAAAAAAAGTATGAGATTAATGTTTAACAAAGTAGAGGTATGGCTGAGAAAATTAAAATCATCTGGATAATTAAAAATTTCTGTTGCTTATAAATCAAGGAAGGAAATTATCATAGAAATTGGGAGATAGTCAAGAACGATGTGTGGTAAATACAGATGTGGTTTAAGAAGCTGATATGTTTAAGTGGCCAGGCAAGGGGCTTGGGGATGTAAAATGAATTATTCCTGTTTTAAGTGCAGAGATGACTTCAGCTCTCCTCACCCAATGGGTTGTGAGCAGATTGGTCTTGCTCTGAATCCCTCCTGTGCCTGACAGACCCAAGCAGAGAGCTGCCTGCAGGATTAACTCCATCCTGCTGTGCTCAATCTTTTGGCCTTAATTGATAAACTGGAATATTCAGAGTTGCCAGTGTGTTACATGGTGGGAAACCTCCATGTAGCAGAGGAAGACGCTGTGTGTGGCTGAGGGCTACATTCTGAACAGGCACAGTGCCCTATGCACACCCCTTGGCAGAGGTGTTAGCAGCTGAGAGCATAGGTGTGAGTAATAAAACCACAGCTACTGTACGTAGGTCAGACTGAGAAGGTTCAGCCTGCCAGAGCCAGCCATATGAGACATCATGAAATACTGGAGCAGAGAGTCAGCTCTGGCTGAAGGAAAAACATAGGACAGATGTTTCCTCTCCTGGTGTGATCAAAAGTGGGATAGTAAATGACATTATCACCGAGCAAGCTGAGCTGAAACTAAGCCCCAGCACTGCCACTACAACTTACGAGCCTGTAATGAATCTTACTACAAAAAACTTACCACCAAATGTGTCTCTCATCACAACTTATGTAGTCTGGGTCAAAACTGGTCAAGTAGTGGTCTGGAAATTCCTTCATGTCTGTGTGTGCTAACCAGAAGGTTTGGAGCTACAGCATGGCCATGCCTTTGCTCCCCACCGACCAAAGCTTCTCTGCACAGCCAGTGTGGCAAAGGAACAGACTCCTTACTTAGATCTGCCAGATCTACTATATATAAGCCACCTTGTTACATAACTTATTGCAATAAAATAAAGCAAACTGAGGAAAAAAAATAAAAAGAAAATGCTCTGCCTGTGGGGTGCATTAATGAGCATGATCATTTCAAACATGGAGGGAAATAATTACTTTTTGTGTTACCATAATTGCCTAAACCACAAATGCATTTTTCAGAAACAAAGGCTGGGCTGGTGCAAGTTTCTAATTAAAGGTTGAAAGCTTGTAATTAAAAGGCATAAATTGGGAGAAACCCTTTCAAACAGCATTAGAGAAGAGGCTGCTAAGTTTGGGTATTATCTTGACATACTGTCACCAACCCAGGGAGGGAAAAAAAGAAATGGAAACAAACTGCTGCAGCTCTTCACTGGGGCCACTGACACCATGTACTACCTAATGTCTAACACTGCTGCCATCAGGAGCATGACAGACATCAACAAGTGGGTCTGTGGGGCCACTGTATCTCCTAGGAGCTCTTAGCCGCTGGGGTGAGTAGAGGGACAGCTATTATGCAGCCTGCAGGTAACACCTGAGGCTCAAAAGGGCATTTTCCTGAAGTTTATACCAGCTTCTGCATGGTGGCAAAGAACAAAAGCCACCTCAGTTGACCGAAAATTATGAAATCTGATGGAAAGATGGGAGTTGAATCAGCTAAAGCTTGCCAGATTAGCCCATAAAACATTTGCTAATATAGACATCACACAGTGCTCTACCATTACTGTTGGAGTAGGTCCAGAGGAGGCCATGAAGATGATCAGAGGGTTGCAGCAGCTCTCCTATGAGGACAGGTTGAGAGAGTTGGGGCTCTGCAGCCTGGAGAAGAGAAGGTTTCCAGGAGACCTTAGAGTAGCCTTCCAGTATCTGAAGGGGGCCTACAGGAAGGCTGGGGAGGGACTATTGACAAGGTCTTGTAATGAAAGGACAAGGGGCAATGGGTTTGAAGTGGCAGAGGGGAGATTTAGACTGGATGTTAGGAGGAAGTTCTTTCCAGTGAGGGTGGTGAGACACTGGCACAGGTTGCCCAGGGAGGTTGTGGCCAGGTTGGACGAGGCCTTGAGTGAGCTGTACTAGTGGGAGGTGTCCCTGCCTATGGCAGGGGGTTGGAACTAAATGATCCTTGAGGTCCCTTCCAACCTCACCATTCTATGATTCTATGATTCCCTTCATGCACAGTCAGTACATGACCAACAGGTCAATTCAGGCCAGCTGTTCACTACTCCCACAGTCTGCAGTTTTGCTCTGCTTTGGAAGAAGGTGCCATGAGCCATGTCTGTTTTTCAGGGTGTGAAACAATCCTGCTGAGCAGAGCAGCATGTCATCACTGACAGAGAAACTACTTTCTTGTGATAACCCAATGTACCCAAATGAGAGGATTACTGGCAGGGGTGCAGTGCTATGCAAATATTGCATTCATTATCCTCTGTACTTTGCATGCTTTCTTTTACATCAGAACTGCTTTATGAAATGCTGATCTATGTTTCTATTCTAGACTTCTTTTTGAAGTCAATCTGTCATGGGATTTTTATCTGCCACTTGGTCAGAGAGAGAGGAAAAGGGTCAGGTAGATTAAAAATCTCACGTGGAGGGTGCACAGGCTCAGCCTTCAGTACTTTCTGCAATCATGATTCATTTTTTCTCTTCTCTGATGATTTATTCTATTCTTTCTAAAAAGATTTGACTTAATAATAAATCACTTATGATGCAAAAGAGAGCGATAACAAAACCAAAAAAAACCACAAAGATTTTAAATAGAATCATAGAATGATAAGGATGGAAGGGACCTTAAGGATCATCCAGTTCCACCCCCACGCCATAGGCAGGGACCCCTCCCACTAGTACAGCTCACTCAAGGCCTCCTCCAACCTGGCCTTGAACACCTCCAGGGAGGGAGCAGCCACAACCTCCCTGTGCAACCTGTGCCAGTGCCTCACCACCCTCACTGTAAAGAACTTCCTCCTAACATTCAGTTTCAATCTCCCCTCTGCCACTTCAAACCCATTGTCCCTTGTCCTGGCATTGCAAGACTTTGTCAATAGTCCCTCCCCAGCCTTCCTGTAGGCCCCCTTCAGATACTGCAAGGTTACTCTAAGGTCTCCTGGAAGCCTTCTCTTCTCCAGGCTGCAGAGCCCCAACTCTCTCAGCCTGTCCTCATAGCAGAGCTGCTGCAGCCCTCTGATCATCTTCATGGCCTCCTCTGGCCCTGCTCCAACAGTTCCATGTCCTTCCTGTGCTGGGGGCTCCAGAACCGCACACAGACAAAAGCAGAGTAAAGGGGCAGAATCACCTCCCTTGCCCTGCTGGTAGGGCAAATGGTAGAATGAAAAAAAGGTGTCTGTATGCATCATGTACTTGGTGGTGATACCCTTTGGAAACATGCACACACTTTCCTAAGTGGATTTGAAGAGCTTATTTAGCACGACAAATTGGCTACAACCTGACAGCTATTTCTGAAAAGCCATTTATAGACCTTCAGACACTCATACTCTTGTGGCATATCCATTCATTGTACAGTCAATTTATAATGATTCCACCAAATTAAATCTTTATTAACAAACTTATTGACTCTGGCTTTGACTTTTTGTCCCCCTTTTAATTAACTGCAGTAATGAGAAAAGCAACATCCAATATTAACAACTGACCAAACATTTTGTTTAAAACCTGCAGTTTGCTTCAAGCAGCTTCACAAAATAATGAAGGCTGTATTGCTGCTTGCTAAATGTCAATTTTCACACTCTGTTGAATCTTTTCTGAAGCTTGTCAACCACAAATCTGTAGTAATTTCCCCCCTCTGATCAGAGCTATATAGGACATACAACAGGTTTTCACTTACTTGTCACTTTTATGCAGGAGATGCACCATTTGCTATCCCCAGTATACTTAGAAATGGTAAATATGCAGAAATAAAACATTTCAAGGGGATGCCTGTGCCTAAAGTGTGGCCTCTTTCACAGTCACAATCTACACCAACAATACAGTTGTATGTCTGCATTCATAACACCACAGAAATGATCCAAATTCCTCAAATGCAGCCCAGCACCATCCTATTTTCAAATGTGCTGGGCTCCTGCTCAGTCTTAGGGAGCAGGTTTTTCACTCTCCATGCTGTTTCTTTACAACTTTTCTCCCCTGTTGGAAGCACAATTCCTACAGCAATTGTGTGCAGCTCTGGAGCCCCCAGCACAGGAAGGACATGGAACTGTTGGAGTGGGTCCAGAGGAGGGCCACAAGGATGATCAGAGGGCTGCAGCAGCTCTGCTATGAGGACAGGCTGAGAGAGTTGGGGCTCTGCAGCCTGGAGAAGAGAAGGCTTTGAGGAGACCTGAGAGTAGCCTTCCAGTATCTGAAGGGGTCTACAGGAAGGCTGGGGAGGGATTATTTACAAGGTCTTGCAATGACAGGACAAGGGGCAATGGGTTTGAACTGGCAGAGGGGAGACTGAAACTGGATGTTAGGAGCAAGTTCTTTCCAGTGAGGGTGGTGAGACACTGGCACAGGTTGCCCAAGGAGGTTGTGGCTGCTCCCTCCCTGGAGGTGTTCAAGGCCAGGTTGGATGAGTCCTTGAGTGACCTGTGCTAGTGGGAGGTGTCCCTGCCTATGGCATGGGGTTGGAACTAGATGATCCTTGAGGTCTCTTCCATCCTTGCCATTCTATGATTCTATGATTCTATTTCTAGATGCAATTCCCTGCCCTGCTGCCTGGTAGACACAAACCAGCCTTGTATGAGCAAGGCCAACCACACACAGAGACTTGGCTCCAGTGAGAAGAAAATACCTTTTACAGGGTCAAACCCACTGGCAATCACCATATTTGATCTAACTTTGCCCACACTTTTTACTAGTTGCTGAAGTTGAGATATCAAAGAGGGATGACAAAAGGTGCTGTTTAGGCCAGGATGCTGCTGCTTGAATAGGGTGTCAACCAGTGTCTAGTCTGATCTCTGGCATAAATCAGCCTGGAAGTCAGTTGCTCATTGCTGTATCAAATCTAGCTGAACTGAAACTTGCTTTTTAACCAGACAACTAACTTTTCATAAGCACCCAGTGATGCAAGCTTTGTCTATATTCCTCCTTTACAGAACTGCTTTGTAACCTGTTTTAACAATCACAGAACTTCATAGAGGTTGGAAGGGACCTCCAGAGATCATCGAGTCCAACCCCCCTGCCAAGGCAGGATTCCCTAGGATAGTTCACACAGGAATGCATCCAGAAGGGTTTGGAAAGTCTCCAGAGAAAGAGACTCCACAACCTCTCTGGGCAGCCTGCTCCAGGGCTCTGCCACACTCAATGTAGCGAAGTTTCTCCTCATGTTGAGGTGAAACCTTCTATGTTCCAGTGTGTAGCTGTTGCTCCTTATCTTATTGCTGCTGACTACTGAAAAGAGATTGGCCCCAGCCACTTGACATCCACCCCTCAGATATTTGCATACGTTAATCAGATCCCATCTCAGCCTTCTATTCTCCAGATTAAACAGCCCCAGGGCTCTCAGTCTCTCTTCACAGGGGAGATGCTCAAGTCTGCAAAATTTTCCTTGTTGCAGCTTACACTATGCAAAGAGGTGAAAACCAAACATATCTTCCCTGGAGAAATGCTAAGACAAACCCAGGAATAGCTGAGGGTTGAGGCTGAGAGGGGCTTGGTGTTCCTCTATCTGACTGGCTACCACTTCATCACTGAGGAGTTTGGCAGAGCCATAGGAAGGATGGGAAGTATTTGAAGAAGTTAGTCTCACAGATCACAGGTAGCCTAGAACTGAAAATCCTTTCAGCTTTTTCATATGTCTAACTAATTTCTTGCTTTCAAATATGGAAAGGAAAATGGGTTGGGAAATGCTGCAGAGAACAACATCAAATGATTGTGTGGGTGGGTGGAAAGAGGAATGGAACAGAAAGAGACTGGGAAAAAAAACCAAACCAAAACAACCCAACTTGCTAAGAAAGAAAGTATAGAGATGTCTCTAAAGGGACTACTTTAATTCTAGGTATAGGATGTTTTGAAAATTCTTAGCACCAATTTATCTTCAACTAAAAATGAAACTGTTTTCTGTTTATCTTTTGCATATAATCACTCCTGAGTAAAACATGCATTTTAAGGTAGTGTTTGGCAGTCTTTCAAGAGACATATGCTAGGTGATGTTTTTCTTAACTAAAAAAAGGGTCTGAGCCTGCTGGTGGCAATTTAGTGTGTGCCAGATGACCACATGGGCATGAACTCTGCATAGGGCAGTTACATCCTTGTCCTGCTCCACCTGCACCTGGTGGGAACTGGGAGCTATGAAGCACCGGTGGCTTCACAAAGAAGCTGTGATGCCTTCTCTTGGCTCTGCTTATGCTATTTGTTAGGTGGCACTGGGCTATGGTTGGCATCCAAGCTGCAGGATGTTGACCTTGTTAATTTTAAGGTATAGAAATCTGTTGTCCAGCCCCTCAGATTGACCACAGCAAAACAAGAAAATGTTCAGTGTTCTCTGGCTTCCATGAGGTTCCTTCCACCTTTCCTTGGGCAAGTCTGTCGTTTGACTGTAATAACTTCCCTTACATGACTTTTTAGCAGATAACAAAGAGACAATTACAGCTGCTAATGGAAGAGGTCAAATGGAGGTGAAATGAAATGGAATAGAAAAAATGAACTGATGTCAGAAAGCCTCCATACCACTCAGCGGCATTACCACTTCCTAGAAGAGGTTTTTAGCTGGGAATTTAGTTTCATTTTATTTTGAGTTTAAAAAGAGAGGCAGGTAGGTAGAGAATTGGTGTGGTTGAAGCACTGGAATTCAATTTCCAGCCCTGTGATGAACTGCCTCCAAGACTATGTGTGAGTACATTCTGTGCTCTCTGGGTTTACTGTAGCATAGCAGTGGTGGGGCTGGCCCAGCAGGAGTAATTCTACCCAAAAGAGGAAAGTCATACATGCAAGTCTTTGCTGCTGACTTCTCCTAGCAGCCAAGGCAAGTCACCTGAAAACTCTCATATCAGACCAGAACACATGGTCCTGAGCCATTACCTGCACAAAGAACTTCTCCAGACAGTCTAGTGTGGTGGGACTACTCCCAGGTTACACAAAGATGACCCCACTGACTTCCCAAGTACTACCTTTAGAGGAAGTCAGTAGAGTTACCTTGGCAACATAACATGGGAAAGGAAATTTGACCTTAAAATCATCCTCAACTCTTCTTTTGCATGGTCAAACAATAACAATGAAGAAGCATTTGAAGAGTCAAAAAAAATTATTGTGGTTATTTTACAGTCTTCAAAACCACCAACAAGCAAAGCTGCAAGGTATTGTTTTTCCCTGTAATTCCTTGTCTCAATTGCCTGCACCCTCATGGTATCTCTCAGCAGACATCTTAACACTATATATTGATTGCTTGCTAAGTAGCAGGAGGGAAAGTAAAACAGGAAAGAACTCTGTTTGGATTCCAGTGCACATGGAATCTGGACAATTTTCTCTGGGTGTCCACCACTGCTAAAGCCTTTCTGGTGAAAATTCCTACCTTGGTATTCATCTGTGTTGGTAACCAAGGCTGCCACTGAGCCAGGCAGGGCAGAGTTAGGGTGTGTTTCTTCCCTTCTGTTTAAAACCTGGAGTGTATGAGAGATGTCTTGATTTCTACCATTTGAAGCTGTCTCTTTGCCAAGTTTCCAAATGTCACCTGCTTCCCATTGACAGAGAAGTGCTATGTGCTAAGGCTGGCCCATCTACACCCCTAGCAGGAGGAACACCAAAATCCATCATTCCTTGTAACACTCACATGTCCCAGCAGCCAGGAGTGGTTAACTGCAGTTGCACAACAGTAAATCCAGTCCTCACCTCAGTTTTCTCCTGCCCCTTTCCTCCTTTTGTCTTTCCTTCTTTGCTCAGGACACAGTAGGTGTAAGGACTACCTCTTCGTTCTCACAGCATCACACACAGCAAGAACTCATTTTATCTACAGCATCAAGGAACTAATCCTATGCAAGAAATTTTTGGCCAAACACACTTCGGCTACCCAAATCCAATTAGCTGTGAATTGGAGGGGAAAATATTTAAACTAACAGGACCATTAGAAAGGAGTGGAAATTAGTAAAGACATTTACTTGCCTGCTGGTCTGTTTTTAAAATTCTGGCATTGCATCTTCCTGTGCCTACTACATGGGAAGAAGTTAACTGTATCTTATCTTCACATAGTATCTGCTACCAGATCTTCTGGTCTAAATGATTTCCATTCTCCCGTAACAGGCCACATTAATGCTCAAGGGAAGGAGCCTTTTTCATCCCCAGACTCAGTAAAACATGTGGCACAATGGGATCATGAGTCCCATCACACAGGTCTTCCAACAGAACCTGACTTTGGCATGAGCAGTAGGGAAGAGTGAGACAGCTGCCTCTTACAAGTCTTGGAAACTGCCAAACAATTATTTTCCTCTTCCTCACATATTTAGTTCACTGCAATTCTTCCCTTCATCTTGCTCCAATGATTCTCACAGTCCTCTTTTTCTCTCCCTGTCATGAGGGAAACCACTCACCAGGTAGAAACATTTGTTTTTACCCTAAAACTGAACATTTGCAATTTTTAGTGTACAGGTGATGACAGTAACCGAGTCCTCAGGGCAAACCCATTGAAACGACATAAGCCTCAAACCAGCACAAACATACTCTGCCACTTCACAAGAGTTCAAACAACTCCATCCCAGCACCATGTGTGGTGGACAAAGTGGGACCTGCTGAGCAGGAATGCCTGCCCAGGGCCACAGGGTCTGGCAGGGCACAGCTCTGGCAGTGGGAATGAGGAGTCAAACCTGGGGGCAGATTTCACCCAGCGATCTGACCATGCTCCTAGTATGCTTCTCCAAATGGCAGTAGACAGTTTCTTTACCTCCTCTAAAGGATATCCTTTATAAAGCAGTCACATCCTGACAGTCATGCTGCTTTAACTTTACTGCTCCAGTTAGAGGTATAATGTAGGAAGAGCTTAAAGAGATATAACTGGACAGGTCTGTTTTAATTGCTCCCACCAGACCTGTGCTCTGTGACCTTGGACATCTACGGAGCCATAAATACGAGCTTTTGATTGCTGTTCCCATAGTGACTGACAGGAAGAACACACTGGAGGGTGTACTAGGAGTGCTTCAAGCAGGCAAGCAGCAACTGGAAATGATTAAGTTCAGAAGCTCTGGGGACACTAATGTCACTGTAGGCCAGCCAACCTGGAAGATAAACACTGCTCAGCACCGCAAAAACGATTTTTCTATTTGCTTTCCACTGAGAGTGAACCAGGCTACACTATAGGCACTAGGTTTGGCAAATGAGACCATGAGCTTCTTCTGAGGCAAATTTACCAGTTCTTTCTGCTGCTGGAGACATGAAAGCTACTAGTGGGGCCTGTCACATTTGTGCTGTGTACACTTACCGCTGAGGAACGGGAACATCGGCCCTGGAGCTCAGTTAGACTCACAGATCAGGGAGCATCTCTCACAGAGCTCATTTCTACTTGGAGTAACATGCAACATAGCAGGCTAAATCATCCCAGGCAAAGCTGCCAGATACCTGGGCTGTCCCTCTTCCATTGTCAAAGCAGTGCAGTTATTTCTGTGGTGTTTTGCATTGTGCACTGAGAGTGTCACAGGGTTTGCTGTGGAAATAGGATACTGTTGGCATCCCACTCTAAAAGGGTAAGGACTTGGTGGATACACCTGGGGAGTCGAATGCAGCTTGTTCTGTGACTGCAACACCCAACTCTTGCTCTCACTGTGCTCTGTGCTGTGAATGCAGAAACAGAATTCAAATAGCTCTAAACTCTCCTGTTTCAAAATAAGAAATGGTAGAGTTTCAGGATAAAAAAAAAAAAAAAAGAAAGTAGAGACACATGCTGGTGGCCTGAGCATATATAAAAGCAGCTCAGGAATATTTATATTAGCAGAGTGCACAGCAGGAAAAGTCGAGCTGTGATAAAGGCAAAGCTGCCAGAGTATTTCTGAGTGATTTGCTGAATAGCACGGCATGGTGTGCTTGCTGGCTGCCCATCCACACACAGCTTCATTAACTCCCTGGTGATCAGAGCCTTACACATCACAGAAGAGTGGAATTTTCATATGGTCAAACCTAGCACTGCCCACAGATCACTCAGAAGTTACAGCTCTCAAAACCACAATGGCCTCACCATCTATTATGCAGGTTTGGAAAGAAAAATAGCTGTTCAGCCATCCAGGGTAAATCAGTAATTATTCAGATGGAAAGCAGCAGTCTACCTGTCCACACACTTTGCACACTACACATTGAGTCCTCAATTCATGTATGTGAAACTCTGCAGACTCTGGTATTGTGGTAGCTGTAATGCCAAAAGAAAAGAGGTGAGCCAATAAAATACCAAGGGATCACTCCTCCCTTACTACACACATACAAAAGTCTGCCTATAGCTAAACATGGCAATTATGACATGGTTAGAAGTCAAGTCTACTTGTCTCTTATGAGAAGTTCAGTGGCACAGCAGAAGGAGACACTGCACTATGGTCATGCAGTATCTGATTATCCCAGTCCTCTCTTATGCCTCCAGCCTTTCACTGAAAGCAGCTCCCATCAGTTTTCAAGCAGTTGAGTCAGATCTGCAAAGCTTGCACATTCTTACAGTGCTCCCAAGCACTTACAGCATTAGTTATTTGCTCTCTTTAAGTTTTGGGTCCTCTTAATTTTCTTTTAAAACAAAACAGAAAATGCAAGATTTGTCCAATTTTCTCTCTCTCTTTTTTTAATGACCATAGAAAATGCAAGAGTTGTCCAGTTTTCTCTCTCTTTTTTAATGACCATAGAAAATGCAAGATTTGTCCAATTTTCTCTCTCTTTTTTTTAATGACCATAGAAAATGCAAGATTTGTCCAATTTTCTCTCTCTTTTTTTAATGACCATAGAAAATGCAAGAGTTGTCCAATTTTCTCTCTTTTTTTAAAAATGACCACAGAAAATGCAAGATTTGTCCAATTTTCTCTCTCTCTTTTTTTAAATGACCATAGAAAATGCAAGATTTGTCCAATTTTCTCTCTTTTTTTAAATGACTATAGAAAATGCAAGATTTGTCCAATTTTCTCTCTCTTTTTTAATGACCATAGAAAATGCAAGATTTGTCCAATTTTCTCTCTCTTTTTTAATGACCATAGAAAATGCAAGATTTGTCCAATTTTCTCTCTCTTTTTTAAATGACCATAGAAAATGCAAGATTTGTCCAATTTTCTCTCTCTTTTTTAATGACCATAGAAAATGAAAGATTTGTCCAATTTTCTCTCTTTTTTAAATGACTGCAGAAAATGCAAGATTTCTCCAATTTTCTCTCTCTTTTTTAAATGACTATAGAAAATGCAAGATTTGTCCAATTTTCTCTCTCTTTTTTAATGACCATAGAAAATGCAAGATTTGTCCAATTTTCTCTTTTTTTTAAAATGACCACAGAAAATGCAAGATTTGTCCAATTTTCTCTCTCTCTTTTTTTAAATGACCACAGAAAATGCAAGATTTGTCCAATTTTCTCTCTTTTTTTTTTTTTTTTAATGACCAGCTTATGACTCCCTGATATTCATACAGTGTGGATCACCACACTGTGAGAAATCAAATAGTATGAAAAAGTGAATCTCTCAGGTGCTTCCAAAAGTCTTAAGATACTTTTGGAAATATTGACTAATAATTATCACTGCCTGCACTGCTTCACTGCTCATCTCTCCTCCAGAAAGTGCACTTCTTAGACTGTAGAAATGACACTTTTGAGGAGAATTTTGCATTTTTCTAACTGCAGCAAACCACAGGGAGAGTGGCTGACGGGTCCTGATGGATAACATACACTAGCAGGATCCCAGAATGCTTATCTCTGAAAAGAAGGAAGCTCTGCAGAAGTGGTCTGGATAGCTCCATAAATCAAGGCCACGCCATTAATTCCTGACAGCCACTAAATATTAAGGGATGGCCAATTGAAAGGATTGGTCCTACAAAACTCTCACAATCATTCTTTGAAGAGGGGTATAATCTCCATTTAGGGAGCAAGAGAACCACTATATGTAAGTATTCAGTGGTTCTGCTGAAATTTCAGCCTAGCTCTTGAAGGCTAATTTTGCTCTTCATCACTTCTAAGTAAAAGCCTAGCCAAAGATGTTGATTCTGTTTATATGGAGGTTTTTTCCCTTGGAATTCAAGCCAGAGAAACATTTATTTGTTGTAGGACCATTCAGTTCCATTGACAGGTTGGCCAGTGCTGTAACCCACCATAGCCTGGACTAGGAAAGCCAGGCACTAAGGAAATGTTATGTGCTTTGCTCCACCTAGAAACAGAGAACTGGCAACTGGCTAAAGGAAAGCTCCCTCAAGATGGTGATTATGAAACCAATGCTCACTTTGGTATGGCACAGACTCTCTGACATATGGTGGGGGTCAGAGGAACACTTCTACTCTGTATCTGAGCACCTTTGCCTGCAGAACTCCCACTGCAGTGACAGCAATTCCCCTTCCAAAGCACATCAGTTCAAAAGGTATGGTGCAACATGCTCTTCACAGAGAGTGATTGGCACTGGAATGGGCTGCCCAAGGAGGCGGTGGAGTCGCTGTCCCTGGAGGTGTGCAAGAAAAGCCTGGAAGGGGCACTTAGTGCCATGGTCTAGCTGATTGGCTAGGGCTGGGTGATAGGTTGGACTGGGTAAGCTTGGAGGCCTCTTCCAACCTGGCTGATTCCATGATTCTATGAACAGCATTGAAAATGTGCATGCATTTATTAAAGGTTACATCAAAAAATATGCAGGCACCTTGAAATACATTTCAGGCCGTGCCGGCAGGCAGAGTGACTGAATATATGTCAGAGGTTTATGATGAACTCTGAAGTGTCTTCATTTAAGAGGCAGCATCCCTTTTTATTGGCATCCTTTATTGCTTGATTTATTCTTTCTATCTGTAACTAACCTCTAGACTCATAGATTTAGACTCTGGTGTGCCTCTGCCTGAATGCCACACACCTCAGAGCTCCACAAAATGTTCTGACAAAGTCATTGCTTGGCCCTTTCTCACAATGCTGGTGGATGGAAAGATTAAATGACATCCCACTGCTCAGTTGAGAACCATAAACCCAACATATTTAGTGGACATTTTTGAAAATTTGTACTATGCTGAGCAGGAAAGAGCAGGAAAGGACTAGGAGAGATTTAGTGTTCCATTTTCTACTCTCTTTACCATTATTGCTTTTGATGTCTTCAGTAAGACCTGAACTGATGGTGGGGATGAGGAACTGAGCCTAAGTGAATGACAAACTACTCTCTCCTTGACACAAGCAGTTTGATCCCATACAGTTTTGCTGGTTTGAGGCTAGCTAGAATATTTTAATGGAGAAAATTATACTATAGGTTGTGAAAAGGAAACAATGGTGATGTCTACTTCACTCATAGGCTTGCTGAGATGTTTAAGACTAAGAACACAAAACAAAGATAAGCCACTTGGGCTTGTAGACACTCTTGGGCTGTCTAGCTTCTGACCTCCTCTCTGCTGAGTAACCTCACTAACCACTTTCCTTCTAACACCCCTGGCTGATCCTCCAAACTCACCTTGCACATAAGGCAAACCTTGGGGTAAGGTATAGGGGTGGGGAGGAGGTGGAAGGGTGGTTAGGAGCCCCTCCTGGGGTCTCTGATTTCTGGGAGGGGAGTTGTGTTTCTGTATTACCTTTAACTTGTATATGTCTGTAACTATTCCTGTCTATTGTGTATATCTCTGCTTGTACATTGTGCTGAGCTGTAAACAGAGCTTCAGTCCTTAACTTCACAGCATCACAGTATCACCAAGGTTGGAAGAGACCTCAAAGATCATCAAGTCCAACTCGTTCCCACAGCCCTCAAGACCAGACCATGGCACCAAGTGCCANTTGCCTGAGAAAAGAAGGTAACCTCCTCCTGGCTACAACCACCCTTCAGCTGGCTGAGTCTAGTCTGGGAGATTTTATAAAGTGTGGGGCGGCAGGGAACTCCCAAACCATCACAAATGTACAGTGTCTTTACAAGACAACCTCACGAACTTGAAGCAAATTATACAGAGGTGATCAAGGGACATAACATGCCATGTAAGGTCAGCTTCACCTCATGACTTCATGCAAACTTACTTCCTTTCTTTAATAAAGGCAAAGCACTGCCTACAGGATTTAGCCTATTAATACCAAAACTGCACCAGTAATCCCACGTCACTAAAATCTCTGCACTGTGAAAGCTGTTAGTGAATAGAGCCAATGCCTGCAGTACAATACACCCCTAAAAGTTTGGATTTGGGGAGGGCAGAAACACATTGCTCAAATCTCTTGGTCCTGTATGGCTGGGACTGGCTCTTTTACCTCTGCCCCCAGGACAGTTCATTATGTCCTAGTGGAACAAGAATTGGTTACGTGGTACTGAGAGGTTTGGAGGCTTTAGGTAGAAACACACAGCAATAATGGAGGACTTCATTTTTGCACCCTAAAAGGCTCTGTCAGAAATGTCATTTGCAATTCGTTAGCTGCATATAAACCAAACAAAAAAGCTTGTTAAGTAGTTTTTAACCCAGAGAAGTATGAGTTTCAACCTCTGGCTGAAAGCTCAGGACCTTTTCCCAAGTTTCTGTGTGCTTTCCAGGTGATCCTTTTGGCAGCAATTGAGTATCCAAAATTAAATTCTTCAGGTTTGTAAGAAAGCTTTGCTATTTAGACAGAGCTCCTCAGCTGATTCTTGTAAGATATCCTGTATTTTTCCTAAAGAGACTTTTATTACAATGTGAATTTATTACAAACCATTTCACATGCACACATTTTCAATCATACCTTGTGGGTCATATGAGGGAGAATTTAATTTCAGAAACCTTAGGAAGCAATAATAATCTTTAACCTCTGGCATTGCACAAGAAGATACTGCATATTTTCTATCAGAACGAACAGCTCTAATAACCTTCCATTAATATCCATTTATATTTATTACTCTTTCATTAAAGTTAAGACACCAAATCCTTACTAAAAAAAAAAATAAAAAAAAATTAAACTGACATTTTACTTCTTTCTCTGTCTTTTAAAATGTTAATGTGTAAGGAAGTGGACAGGACATGACATATTTTTATCACTGTCACACAGTTCAGCACCAGCAGCATAAACCCTTTGTGTCTTGCTTTTTGCCCTTATTATATCAAATATAAGCATATTTTCACGGAGTTCACTGGCAGGGAACATCTTACAGCAGCACATCCCCTCATTATCCAGCCCTCTCAGCTGTTCTCAGACTCACCAGGAGGCCATTTCCTCTCTGCTTTTACAACCTCTTTTATGATCCTTAATGGCCTGAGTTTGGTTTTTTTTTTTTTGGTTTACTTTCTTCCTTGATTCTCTTATGTCACTTTACAGCATGTCCTCAGCCAGCCTTTCCGCAGCCATCCTTAATGACACCAAACCAGGCAAAGAGGGAGAGAACGTGTTTTCCTTTTTGTATCATGAAAATGAAGACATAACTCATGAACTGCAGTCAACTCAACGTGAGAAATAGAGAACTACATCTGAGTTTCAGCTGGAAAAAGAGCTGCCAGGTGGCTCTCAACAGCTCAATAGCCATTCCTGTTACCCTAACCCGACAAACAGTTCCTCTCCTTCTGCAGCTACTGCCCACACCCTGGGAGATTTGCTCCTTCTCTCTGGAGAACCAAGTTGTACAGCTGAACATGGTTTTTGGGCTTTCTTGGAGCCACTCACCTGCTTATGGGCCATTACTGGGTTGCAATTACTTTTCTGCTTCCTCATCTGCAAGGGCCCAAAGCCATACAACACCACATGAAGCACAAGCTTCTAAGTGGGGGTTCTTCTGCAGCTGGATTTTCTTTTTATTGATAGGTTGGACTGGATGATCAGGTTGGAGGTCTCTTCCAACCTGATTGATTCTATGATTCTGTCTATCCAAGGACACAACGTCCTTGTGCAGCTGAAGGCAAACATGGTGTTATTTTACCTGCCAGCAAAGCCATGTGGATCTATTGAGGTGTATATTTATGGCAGCCACCTCTGCTGATAGATGAAATGGTAGCTGTCACTCTGCCTTCCAAACCAGCAATGGTCCACCTTTAATATGGTGCTTTCACACATTTGGCCTCAAAAAAATGCTGCTTTTTTCAGTGAGTTACTCCAGTGCCAACTCGGTTGGGAACCAGAGCAGGGCACTGGCAGCTTCAGAAGTGTCAGCAGAATCTGGAAATGAAGCGATAAAGCTCCCAGGTTCTCAACATTACTAAGAGAAAAGAAAGAGGAACCCCTTGCCAGCTTCTGCCTCTTTTGCTGGCACAAGGAGCTTCTGCATTTCCATTTCCTTCCTTCGTGCAACGTGAGCCTGCACAGGGTGAGAGATGGGTCACCAACCATCTCCAGACCAACAGTGCTGAGCCCAGAAAGTGCACAGGAGCACACAGCCAATGCTCACACACTGATATTACAGTAGTATCATTCCAGAACAAGTAGAGAGCAGGGGAACAACTTTGGGCTGTGCAGGGCGCCCCAAAGATGGACGTGGGTTTTGCTGCTCAATCATATTTAGAAAGGAGTTCTCTTTAGCCATGAGTTGTCTTTGTAGGGAGAGGCAGAGCAGAGGCCAAACACCATTTGAGAGCCAGGAGTTACATTCCTTTATCATGAACAACACTATCTGGTCAGAAATTATTGCTATTCAAAACAGCCAGAGGTGTCACAATAACCCATGGGAAAATTCTAAACTGCAAAATACACGAGAGGTAGAGCAGCAGCAGCAGCAGCCACCAGACATTAAAAAGATAAAATCAAATCAAGCCATGAGGAAATGACACAGCTACTCCTGTCTGGCCTACAGAAAACAGCTCTATTCCATCCGAAACATAAATTCAGAATAAAGGCTCTGTAGGCACAGTGAATATTTATGATTTCTCTTAATAAGGACATAAAACACTGCTTTCAAAAGAAAGAATCCCATTATACTTATGGGCACATTTCTCTCCTCTCTTTAATAGGGTTATGCAACAGCTATTGATTCCTGACTACAGTCTAAAGTACAATTAGTGTATTTGTAGAAGTGTCCTTTCTAATCACAGTGGACTCGTATAGCTCAAAGCACCTCGCTCACACTAAAGAAGTGCTCCTCCCTTGATACAGCCAAACCCTCTGGCATCAGAAGATGGCAGTAGGAAACAAAACCCTGAGGAACCTCTCTCTTGGGCAGGAGTCCTGACTTTGTCCTTCCCTCTTTTGTGGCAGGTTAATGAGAAGGTCACGTTAAACACTCGGATTGAAGGAAGCTGGTTCAGAACTGCTGCTCTCCAGCAGGCAAGGCACCAACTGAGGTTCACGTGTGGGCTCTGGACAGCTGCAGGCACTGGGAGCGCTGCAGAGGGCTGTCAGATTAGGGTGGGAAACCTCAGCAGAGAGATATTCCTTCCTTAAAAGCAGGTACTGAGTAAGGAAAAGATATTTACTTTGCCTGCTTTGCTCTTCACTTTGGCTTTCGGAAATGTGAGATAGGTAGCTAGAGAAAAGTATAAAGGGGCAGAGAGAAATATTAAAGAAACCCATGTATTTTTTCTACCCAAAAGCAAACATGGTGCTCAGTGGATTACATTCCTCTCATTACTTTAAGATAAGAACAGTGTTCAAAGGAAAATCTCCTCTTCTGAGCTAGTCAGTCATTTTGAACACGATTACACTCTAAATATCATAGTATTTGCAAAGGATTGGGATCACGGTGATAGGTGCCTATGGTGCTTTCCTGGCACCTTCTGTTTTTAATGCTCAATATCTTTGGTACCAATAGCTCTATCTCAAGTTCAAATGTTATGACAAAAGGATAGTTATTGAGCCTCTGACAGAACATTAGACATGCTGCATCCCAGACCAGCACACCAACCCCTTCATGGTGCAGCATCTCCTACACTGCAGCAGCACTAGCCAGACTCAGCTGCAAGGCAAACACATAGCCTGATTTTCACTGAAACAGAGCTGCCTGCTCTTCTCTCTAGGCAATTGTTGCTTTGGGGCTGCAATTAGTCAATAACCTGCATATCCTGTTACAGCTGACAACCCAAAACACCAGCCTGTAGAGCCTGCAGAAGAGGTGTTTCTCCCAGGGCACCAGCAGTGAGGGATGTCACTGTGGAACACGGCAGCCCTCCTTAATCATTATCAACATGTAAATGAAAGGCAACATTCTCTATAAGCATCTGCATTCTAGAGGTTAAAGGGGATTTTCATAATTTTCTGTAGGACCTCCCAAAACCTACCACCTTGGGGAGCAGACTAACCTGCCAGAGAGATGCATCAATGTTAGATGTGTCACTACATCCTTTTAATCAGTGCATAGTCAATAGTCTGCATTCTACGAATAACTAATTAGTTTTGCAACTTATTTCCACAGATGTCATTGCAAAATCCGTCTGAGGAATGTCACCTGCACTTGAGAGAAGGACAAGCATTGTAATTAAGTATTAAGCCATTTTCACCAGTGTGAGTCTGCCATGGAGTGTGAAATGGCTATAATTCACATTTTTAAGACCTTGCATTTATTAGCATCTATTTTCTACTCAAGGTTAACGGTGTGCTGCACAGAGAGTTAAAAAAAAAAACAAGGCAGAGAAAGCTCACATTTTTGTTATTCAAATGGTTTCATGGGCATGTTTGAGTGTGCAGATTGGTCACACAGATAGGGTTCTCTCAGGTGCCAGAGGACTTCTGGCTCAGGCACCTTTGTGGAAAGCACTGGAAGGTTAGATGAAGGCTCTGATTATGGAGCAAGCAACATTGTGCTGTTGAAAGCTAATGACAATCCTGGATGCAACGCAACTGGGCCGGATACAGATCTTGTATACAAGAGAGATATTCAATCTGAGATAACAGTCAGGATTGATGATTAGTATCTCCCAGAAAAAGGCTTTGTTTGCATTAGGAAACCCCTACAGAATAAATGGAGAGAGAGAATAATGAACCAGGTTGTTGAATTATTTTATTCAGGGCCCAGGAAAAGTTAAACTGTCCCTGTCTGGAGCCATTGTTCCAGCTGCAAAAACGCAAAGGAGGAGTCTTGTGTATTCTCCTACCAACAACCAAACAAGAGGGATATTTCCACTGCTCTCTATCCCATAAGCAAAGCTGTTTGGCAGTAATTTCCTTTAGGAATTTACCTTTTACTTCCCTATTCCTACAGGTGAGGGGTTTCATAGCTCTGGTGGAACATGCATGCTCTCACCCTTTACGTAACCATGAGTGCATCTGGGAAGAGCCACTCACCCTACTGCAGGCTGCTTTGTCTCTTTTCCCTAGCTTCAGCCTACCTCATTTTTTACTTCAGAGATGCACTGTGTTCAAAACATCATCCTGCCAAGCTCCCTTTTCTGCCAAGCCTGCTTTCACCCTCCATTAGCCCTCTTTGAAAAGGATCTGCCTGTCTATGGACAGATGCTATTAGCAGTGCTGTGAATAGGGCAGGGCCATGATTTATCCAGCCAGGATAACTCAGCAAAGCCCTGTCAATGCCTCTGCCATTTCCCAGGTGTGTGCCTCCTGAGCATCTCAGCCAAATCTAAGCTTGGCCTGTTAAAAACAAGGAAGGAAAGGGCACAAAGAGCTAAATCCTCCCTTTCTGGTGCCNTTGCAATAGAAACACTTTAACAGATGGAAAGCCTCTGCAATCAACTGTCTCCTTAACTCCAAGCCTTATATCCAATGGTATAAATAGATCTCAATACACTGCCTACAAGAAGCCTATGGAAAGCCTGCCTTTAATTTGGAAGGACTGTGGCTTGTCTTCTGTAATAGATGAACGGGCAGCAGCTTTGAAGAGATGGCAACAGGAGGAAAGGCTAAAGTAAAGTGCCTGTGGCTGTGAAGCCAGTGTGAATTCTGCTCTGAGAAAGTCTCTGCCAAGAGCAAATATTTCAGAAAGACTTAGCTGCCAGGGGACAGATCAGATGTGGTCTCCTACATTAGAAAATGGAGAATGATGAGGACCTCTGGCATGAGGACCACCTGGAACCCTCAGCACAGGAAGGACATGGAAGTGTTGGAGTGGGTCCAGAGGAGGGCCACGAAGATTATCAGAGGGCTGCAGCAGCTCTGCTGTGAGGACAGGCTGAGAGAGTTGGGGCTCTGCAGCCTGGAGAAGAGAAGGCTTCGAGGGGACCTGATAGTAGCCTTCCAGTATCTGAAGGGGGCCCACAGGAAGGCTGGGGAGGGACTATTGACAAGGTCTTGCAATGACAGGACAAGGGGCAATGGGTTTGAACTGGTAGAGGGGAGATTTAGACTGGATGTTAGGAGGAAGTTCTTTCCAGTGAAGGTGGTGAGACACTGGCACAGGTAGCCCAGGGAGGTTGTGGCTGCTCCCTCCCTGGAGGTGTTCAAGGTCAGGCTGGATGAAGCCTTGAGTGAGCTGTACTAGTGGGAGGTGTCCTTGCCTATGGCAGGGGGTTGGAACTGGATGATCCTTGAGGTCCCTTCCAACCTTACCATTCTGTGATTCTATGATTCAAAAGAAACTCAACAAAGTCCACTTTATTAATGAACCATCCTGAAGTTTAGAAACTAGGAATCTGTCCTCCAGTTGCACTTGTACAGTGCAAGTTGGCTTTTGTGGAGACAGTCATATAAATGCCACCCATCTGTGTTACGTGAAAATAACTGCTTCTGTTACAACACGGAAAGTAAAGCTCAGCCCCCAAGTCTGTTGCCTCTTAAAGTGGTGGGACTACCAAAATTATTGTGATTAGACTGGTATAACAGAGCAAACCACTCTGTCCTTTCTGGTAAATCAGCTGGAAAATAACACCAGGCAGACACAAGGCTACATTGGCCATTTTTCCTTTGCTGACACCTCACGGGAACCCCCAAGTGTTTGCTGTGAACTGAAGTGTTTCAGTATCACACACCAGTCATTATAAATGACTTCTGTTTCTCACCAATTACTTCCCT
>VWZE01020844.1:294116-336343 GCA_013396675.1 Eubucco bourcierii | reverse complement strand
TTTTTTTTTTTTTTTTTTTGGTGTTTCCTCCAATTTTTGGTCTCTTAATCTTTATTAATGTAATGGGGTTTAGACAGAAACATTATTTGTGTTCATACTTATTGAAAATGCCTCTGCTGCCTTGTGAAATGCAGCTGAGAGAAACCTTAATTTGAGAAGAATTATTGTTTTGCAAAATGAGCATTGTTATATTAGCTCAGCACTGTATTTAAATTGCTTTTTCTTACAATAGGTCTCACTTGGACTATTTGGATAGTTCAGTGCTGTACATGGTAAGGTAAAATTGCACTAATAAAATCAAGCTGCAAGTACATTTCATCTGCCATTTGGTACTTTGAGTGCTTCATAATTAACTTTGGTCAAAAATTACCTCTTTGAGCCCAAGGGATTAATTCTCCTTTAACTATATTTGTGCATTAAAGGGAAAACAGTCATCCCTTGGCTTCCTGGCCTTGGATGAGCAGTTTACTGCATTTATAACCTACAGTAAGTGTGGAGGAATTCCAGGTGTGTGCTTCCCCCACTCATGGAGTGAATTTCATGATGTCTGATTTCTTTTTATTTAACTCTGGGAACAGAAATGCCCTAAAGCAGTTTTTCATGCTCTGGGGGCCCCTGCCCAGTGTGATGTGGACATTGGGGAGGTGCTTACGCTAGCTCCTAGCCCAGGGATGGGATGGATGCTGTAACAGTGCCCACCTGGCACACAACCTCACAGTTTCCAGCACTTAGCAGTTAGCAGCATCCTCCTGATATTCTTCCTTATATTGCATCACTCACTTTTTAATCCCCTTCCCTCAAACTGTTTGCCTTCTTCCCTACTCACCAGCTAGGCTAGCCTTTATTCCTCACTGCAGAAGCACTCTGATCTTGTGTTTGTCAGACAACTTCTGTTAGCCTCTTTGGCATATATTTGCCTTTTTGAAGAAAATAAACAGAGAAAGGCATGTGATTCCTGCCAGTGTCAAGGAGAGGCTCTCAAGACAGGCTCTTGACAAGTTACTTGGATGTACTAAAACAATCCACTGAGAAAAGGTCATTTTGACTTTAACTTTTATAGATAGGCAAACACATTACCATATGTCAAAGACACCAACCTGCATTAAAAAGAGCCAGTGTAGACGAGTACAAATAGTTCAACATCCAAACAAATCTCCCAAGCCTTCCCCCTGCCCTAAACTACTCAGGGATGGCAATGTTAAACATTCTAAGAATATGAAAGTAATTTGCATTTGTTTGCTTTCCTTTTTACTGTTTTTGACCACTTTAGAAGCCAGGGAATAGCTACCAAAACTGTCATGACTCTAAAATTACTTTAAATAAACAGAAGCATGGAAATGTTCACAGAGTACATAAAGTAGTTTTCCAACCACCTCTAATTATTAAATGATTATTAATGAATATTCTGAACCTCAAACAGGACACATTGAGCCTAGACTAAATAACACTCTGCACTATAAACAAGAGACTGATGTGCTCTGGCATTTGCAGAACAACTGATGCTGAATAGGATTGGTTTAGGACACGTGAGTCTGTTTGCAGCACAGGAAAGCACCTTCTAAGAAGAACCAGCAGCAAAGTCCAGACCTGTCTCAAACACCAAACCAATCTCTGCAGCCTTGTGATGAGTTTAACACATTAGGAAAAAGCTATGCACACACTGCCACCTGAATTTTCTCCACCTAAACCACTGCAGACAATTAAAAAGGGCACCACAAAAAAGAGGACCACACCTTCTCTGTTCTCCAGGGCAGTGACCATCTCTTAAAGCAGGGAGTTACTAATAAATGAATTAGGCTGTGTGAACTGAAGATTATTTATTAGCTAACTGGGGACAGAAAGTCTGTTAAGAATGTGTGTGCTGTTGCTTGGAGCATGTCAGTCTCAGTGACACATGGGCATGACTGGAGGCCTTTGGGAGATGGGAGAAAAAGAAGGAAAGAAACAGAGATGACTGGCAGGGTAGCACACTGCCTATCTTGAGGGGAAATCAGCCTGTCTGCTGAGGAGAAGAGGAAGGGAAAGGGAGCCATACAGATGGTCTGACTCCCAGTGGTGACAGCAGCAGTTGGTCTCCTTTCCTCCCAACAGTGACAGTCGCTGTCACCTTATTTTTGAAGTCTCCTAAAGAAAAAGTGGGAGTCAGTATGGTACTGAAAAGAGCAAATGGGTAAATCACTCACTAATTGTAACCATTTGGTCTAGGAAGAGTGATGGAGGTTGGCGCCTGGCGACAGCCTGCAAGAGCTGAATGTGCACTTTCCCACCCTGAGAACTTCAGACTTAGGAAGAAAGTTTGCACTATTTATTACAGAGAAAGGTCTTTCAGAGTCAAGCCAGCTACTGAGTGCATGTTTACAGTGCTGCTTTCCCAGCAATGTATGACAGCTTGGGACCCCCTGGCTGCCATCTCATTCAGCCCCATTTTACTGCAGCCTCTTTTTAAATAGGCCAAAAGGACACCTTATGCACACAGTCTGCTATCAAAACAGGAAGGCAGCAAAAAATGTCCCTCAGAGTAAGATTATTTTCTCTATTAACTCTGTACTGCACCCAAAAGACACTATTTTACCCAAGAAGCAGCCAGGGCTCCAGTATGTAGACAGAGAAATGGATGGTTCTTGGTGTGAGGAGGAATAGAGCATTTGCTCTTGGATAAACTTGCTTCCTCTACACAGTGCTTCCACTGCCTCTTCTCTTCTCTTCTCAGGGTGGTCAACAAAGCCACTTAGTTTTGCCAAAGTGACATTTTCAGAAGCACACAAAATGTTTTAGGAGTGGTGGGACTATATTTTACAAGGTAAATATTATTGAATGATTTTAAAGAAAAGAAAGGAAAAGGAANGAAAAGGAGAAGGAGAAAAGGAGAAGGAGAAAAGGAGAAGGAGAAAAGGAGAAGGAGAAAAGGAGAAGGAGAAAAGGAGAAGGAGAAAAGGAGAAGGAGAAAAGGAGAAGGAGAAAAGGAGAAGGAGAAAAGGAGAAGGAGAAAAGGAGAAGGAGAAAAGGAGAAGGAGAAAAGGAGAAGGAGAAAAGGAGAAGGAGAAAAGGAGAAGGAGAAAAGGAGAAGGAGAAAAGGAGAAGGAGAAAAGGAGAAGGAGAAAAGGAGAAGGAGAAAAGGAGAAGGAGAAAAGGAGAAGGAGAAAAGGAGAAGGAGAAAAGGAGAAGGAGAAAAGGAGAAGGAGAAAAGGAGAAGGAGAAAAGGAGAAGGAGAAAAGGAGAAGGAGAAAAGGAGAAGGAGAAAAGGAGAAGGAGAAAAGGAGAAGGAGAAAAGGAGAAGGAGAAAAGGAGAAGGAGAAAAGGAGAAGGAGAAAAGGAGAAGGAGAAAAGGAGAAGGAGAAAAGGAGAAGGAGAAAAGGAGAAGGAGAAAAGGAGAAGGAGAAAAGGAGAAGGAGAAAAGGAGAAGGAGAAAAGGAGAAGGAGAAAAGGAGAAGGAGAAAAGGAGAAGGAGAAAAGGAGAAGGAGAAAAGGAGAAGGAGAAAAGGAGAAGGAGAGGAGAAGGAGAAAAGGAGAAGGGGAGGAGAAGGAGAAAAGGAGAAGGAGAGGAGAAGGAGAAAAGGAGAAGGAGAGGAGAAGGAGAAAAGGAGAAGGAGAGAAGGAGAAAAGGAGAAGGAGAGGAGAAGGAGAGGGAGAGGCCACCAGATTTTCACATGATATTTGTGACCCAATTCACTAATTTCAAAGTCAGTTATTACACACCTCTCTCCATAAAACAAGTGGAATAACAACATGAATTTAAAGCAGATCAAATATACCGACTCAACCCCTTGCATGGATATTGCCATTAATTCTTTTCAAGTTCATTTAGCTTAATTTTCTTCAGAACAGAAGCATACTCAATCAGATTAAGGCCATTTTAATTCACACTTGTCCCCTCTAATGTAAGACTCTACAATTATGTGGATTAAATTGCCCTCTCATGTTTAGAAATGTCCTAAGTAATCACAAACTCGGACCTAAACCTTGCATCTCTTTTGCCCTGTTGGAAATGGCAGCTGGTTTTCTAAGTTACTTAGATGCTACTGGATATTTTAACCATGATCTTGCCATGGTTTGGTTTTTTTTGTTTGTTTGTTTGCTTGTTTGTTTTCTAAAATGTCAGTAAATATGGCCTGTGCCAGAAAGCCTTTGTCACCTGAACCTCACCTACAAACCCACCCACCCACTGAGCACTCTGCTGGCTTTGTCCAGAGAAACAAGAGGGTACCTATGCCCTGCCCTCCTGGGGCTTCTGCCACCACAGCAGGCCATGTCAGCTGCACTTTAAGCTCAGCAAAGACCATGTTTACCTTTTTTTTTTTTTTTAAGGAAGTGTACTAAAATTGGGGAAAAAAAAAAAGGCAGGGCTAAAGTCACTGTGTGGAGAAAGAGAACAAACTTCCATAACAAAATGAATCACACCACCACTGCACTTGTTGTCTGACATACGATCCCCAGAGTGCAAAATGGGAACAATTAGAGTGTTTTCAGAGAGAAACTGAAAGATAGAGATAGAGGAGGCAGCCAGGATATTTTTCATCTTCCATGGTGATGTAGTTGGGCCATGACTGTCCCTAGCATCAGAGCAGAGAGAGTTAAGGAGAGGTGCTCTCTCAGCTCGGTGCATCTGCAGTAAATCTGCAGTGCTGGTGCACAGTTTCAGCTGTCTGCAGATTGCTTCCTCCCCAGCAGCTTCCAGGAAAGGAGAGTTTTCAGCCCAAGACCTAAGGACAAGATGTCCTTCTGGAGACTTTTTTTCACCTCTCTCTCTCTTTTTCTAAGGAAGGATAACTAGAGCATTGAAGGGAAACCCCTACAGCCATCTTGGTCAGAAGATACCAAGAGATTTAGTCAATAATTTATTAAGCCATGTGATTAGTCTCTTTGCAGAGACTAGTCATCCAAACTACCCTGTAGTGCCACACTGGGGTTGTTTTTTGGGTTTTGTTTTTTAAATAAATAATGCTTAGCATTAGCTTGAGGGCAGAGCAGGTTCCATGGAGCTGTGCTGTTTATTCCCTCCTGATATAATGCTGTCAGCAAGAGGTATCTCTGTGACTGTAAGCAATTATGTGCATGCCAGACCCTGCGCAGGTCACGGAGGGTTTGCATTTCTGCAAGACAAATAAGGCTGGAGAGCTTTATCCTTTTGCCTGCTGCTACTACCTGTGGTTCAGCACAGACTCCAGTACCTCTCTGCACAAGCAGGAAAAGCTTTCTCTATTTCCTTTTTCAAATGCTGAGCCAAGGGTATGCAGAGCATGTTGCAGAGGAGAAACGATGCTCTTACCACCCATGATTGCCTTTACCTTGGCCATATTACATGTAAACATAGCAAGTCCCTTCTCTTCCAAGGCATCCTCTCAGTGATGCCTTTCAAAGCGAATCCCCAGGCTCTGATGTGAAAGCAGAAATGATGCCCAGCAGTATGACAACTCCAACAAGGTGCCACTGAATTACCATGAAACCATATTCCAAAGTTTACCTTAGTTCCTTGAAGGGGTCTGCCCTGACATTGGGAGTTTCTATAGATTTAGGGAACACTGTGCCTTCTGCTCCTGAAATCACAAAACAAAACAGAAGACAGATTGTAAACATTATAAGCTGTTATCAGGGGAGTGATCAAATCAAACCTAGGTGCAATTTAACCCATTGCCTGACCCCATTTCTCTCTTGCACACATCCCTTCTGTCCCTGGGAAAAGACAGATCTTGATTGTCTGAAATTGGCTGCCTTGATTACAAACTAGGACTAGCCTGTAAACTGCACTTCTGGATGTATGAGCAGCTGCTTGCACCCCAAATCTGGGAAGTGTTTGCTGCCTCACCTGATGCCTGGAGCTTGTAAAAGACAGGTTTTTGGTAACCAGGCACCTAATCCAGCTACATTGCTCATTAACAAACCTGGGTGCACATCATCACTTGATGTCTTTTGCTGAGCTCTGGGAGATACTCAAAAGACAAAACCAGATTTTTGCTCAGTCACTACAAATGCCTCTCCGGTCAGGCTGTCTCCTGCCTGGGGGAAGGGAGAGAGGTGTCCACCTGATGAAATGTAGAACTAGCCCTACCCCCAGCCTGACCAGAGCTTTGATGTGTGGCCCAGAAGTCATTCTGCTCATTTCCCTATTTGCTGAGTGTTTTTAGCTCACAAGCTGTAAACTCCCAGGTAATGTAAACAGCTTTCTCAGTTTCAGACCACTGCAATCCTCTTCTATAACCACCTGCAAAGCCCAGGTTGGGCCATTTCACCCAGCCATTCCTGCATCAGGTCCACATATTGTGACTGAGCCATGCTGTGTCTCTGGAAAGAAATGCTCTCCCTGTGTCATTGTTTTAAGTCAGAGGCAGCCCATGCCATCCTCTGGTAAGCCTTTCCACTAATTGTAATTTAAAACTGCACATGTAATCTGAATTGGTGTCATTTCAGCTTCCAGCCACTAAACCTTCTCACGTCCTCTGGTCCATCGGGTCCGCACCAGCAGAATCTCCACCTTGTGGAGATAGTTATTGATGGTGACCCAAGCATCCCAACCTCCTCTGATTCTCTGAAAAGTCACAGCTTTCTGAATCATTCAATCATTCACTTTGAAGATGACTTTCTGGACTTGTCATTGCTCTTTTCTGAACCCATTCTACTTTTGAAGTGCTCTCTTGGGACACAGCAGCTGCCGCGGCCGCTCTGTGCCGTAGAACGTCATCTTCTCCCTCCCGTTGACACTAAGCACAGCTAAGAATGGCACTAACTGCCTCACACACAGCAGTGCACTGGGAATTAATGTTCACTTTTCTCTAATATATAGCTGCCTACCCAATGAGCAAGCATGACCTGTATTCTTAAATCTAAGCCTGTGGTCCTGCGTTCAGACACCCCATGAGCAGCTGGCTGTGTATTATCTGCAGTCACCACAGCAGTTTCAGTGCCAGGACACAAATGGTACCAGTGGCATTTTTTTATTTCCCTAATTTCTTTTTCTTTGCTAAAGCTAGTGGTGCAAACCACAGATCCTGATGGGACCTTTTCTATGTGCTGTTTTAGATCTCTCTTAACACATGCCATTGTAATTGGTACCTATGTGTAGTCTGGAAGTCACTGCTACAGAATAAAAAATGTTCTGAGATGATGCAAAACATGGTAATACAACCTCCTTTTGCAACCTCTGCTCTAAGAGAGAAACACCTGTGGCTTGAATAAGGCTGCACTTTCTTTGCTTCATTATTACATCAGGTTGCCCAAGGAGGTGGTAGAAGCCCCATCCCCATAGGTGTTTAAGGCCAGGCTGGATGAGACTCTGGCCAGCCTGATCTAGTGTGAGGTGTCCCTGTCCATGGCAGGGGTGTTGGAACTAGATGACTCTTGTGGTCCCTTCCAACCCTTACTGATTCCATGATTCTGTTCTGTGACTGTTAGCTTAGTTTCTCCAATCTGTCCCACAATGCTAAAGAAAAAAAAAAAAAATCAGACTGAAAATAAGAACTCTAACACTTACCCAAAACCCCCTAACTCCTTTTTAACCTAGAGAAAAACAAAGTAATCTCAAAGGCCATAAAAAGTAGTCTAAAAGTTTGAAGCTTTATACTTGGGAATTGAAATTGATCCAATGGCAGAATACAGATATTTGGCTCTTAACTTTACTATAAGCCCTCACCATTATGAGTTGTCAAAAGCAGCTGTAACTTGCCAGCCATGAAAGTTATTATTATCAGATCTGTCTTCCCTCAACAGTTTCCAAATGATTGAAGTCTCTCCTTACCCACACAATTGCCTTGGCTATTTGCTTTGCAATGAAACTTAGAAAAAGATGCAGTTGGCAGATATCTGCATAATAAAACAAAGTTTGGGTGAAGGGAGGAAGATGAAGAAATGCAGATGGAGAGGTGCACGTAGATATTCTTGTACCTTTTCCACCCGTATTATGTAAATGGTGACTTTATGTTGCCAATTTTAATTCACTTTTATATCCTTTAGGTCTGCTACTTCAGTTATGCAAAGCCCTAAATAATGGTCTGCACATCACCAGAATTGCCTACAGAATACAGAGAGACTTTGGTGTATTTCTAATGACTTGGGGTTTTCCAGGCTTGCATTATTTAATTTGAATGAAGGAAACAACTTTGGAAGGAAGGAATGAAGGAACTTTGGAAATGAAGCCAGTGAAGACTTCAATGCAGTCATTTCAGGAAGGCTGAAAATCAAGAAGTCTGCTATTCCTTGCTCCATCTCTTTTTCCTTTCCCTACACACAGTTCTTAAATCCCTTATTCCTCTTTTCTTCATTGCCAGATCCATGGAAGAGTGCCTTAGCCACTGGGAACAGGAATGAGATCTCTGTCCTGTAATATGAATTAGAGGTGAGCACTATCTGTCTTGATAAGGTTTCTTGCCTTGACAATATCATTCCTTATTATTCTGTTTTAAGAACACAAGAAATCCCCAAGGGTCACCTGTCTCTGTCACTGAATAGGACATCAGCCATGAGGGGATGCTGAGGGACTAGGACTGAGGCATCCCTTGACTTGGCTGTCAGCAGCTGAGGGACTTCTTGAGCTGGCCATCACCCAGCCACTGGAGAGACACTGATAAGCTTTCTTCACCTCACCTAATTATCATTTTAAGTGTCTCCATTTCTGAAGCAGGGGTCTCACAGATTAATTAAATACCCTGGACAAGTTCTTCCTTTGGTTTCACCTGATGCCTGATGATTTCACTGGATGCCTTGGACTGTGAAAAACAGTAAATAACCAGCCTCTTCTTTTCGTGCCACTGGAAATTTTAGGGACCTCCAATGTGTCCATTCCAGCCCTCTCTACACTGAAGAATTTCAGTCTCTGCCTGGGGGATCAGCAGTTCCTGCAGTGCCTCCTGATGGAGGGAACTGCCTTGGATAGATTTAACTACAGCAGACACTTGTGCCAAAGTGTGGTACTTGGACACTATAGCAGTTCCTAGTCAGCCTCTGATAGCATCGGTGCTAGGCGGCAAGTGAAGGCAGGGGGTTGGAACTAGATGACCCTTGAGGTCCCTTCCAACCTTACCATTCTATGATTAGGTTGGAGAAAGTGACCTCATTTGGTGGTTTTACTAAAGGTTTTGGCCAAAAAAGAAAGGGAAAGTTTTAGGGAAATGTGCTGTTGACAGTGAATTGGGCTACTCTGGCTCTGCAGAGAACTGTGATGTCATGGATAAACAAATGTTTGACCCCAGGAGGTGGAAGAAGAGAGAGAGAGGGTGAAATATAAAAACCTGAAATCCAAAGCCATGTATTTAGAAAGTAGTAAAAAATTTCTTCTCCATGTTGGATGCTTCCAGGATGGGAACATGCCCAGATAAAGGCTAAATGCTACTCATGATTCACAGCAGCAGGACAGGGTCAAAGGGAAAGCAAATGAGACATTAAACTGAAAGGTAAATATAAGTCCAACAGGAAGAGGAAAACATTATTTTAAGAATTACCAGTGAATCCTTGAACTGCTACATACCTTCCAGGTCACCCTCAGTACAGAGAAAAGAAATACTGTCAAGACTGCAAGAACAAACAAAGTCTATCCCACAAAAGAAGACCAGAAGGACTTGGTTTTTTTTAGCTTAGCAACATGATGGATAAGGAAGGATATTAATAGGATAATATTGAATATAATGCTACCATTGGCACAAGAGCAAGTGGCAATAAACAAGTCCTGAATATATTTCTAGCCAAAAAAAGGAGCTCAAATGGGAGCAGCTTTTCAGTTAGATCTATAAAAATGCATGCCTATAAGATACAGCACCTAAAAACCAGGGGACAAGATTTGCAGGACCAGAAAGTGCCTTCTAGTCCTGCACTCCTCTAGTCTTATTTTCATTTTCCTCTGCCTGAAGAACAATTGGAGCTTGGTGAATGGCAATGCACAGTTCAAGAATTAGCTGCTATAATCTCCCCTCTCAACCAAAGCTACACATCCCTCCTCTGCCTTTACTGAATATAAAGCGAATGTAAATTGATTTTATTATTATATGACACAGCTTCAGCTTCTTGAATGATCTGTTATTAAAATACCTGCTACCTACCATGAAAAACCCATAACACAAAACTCCTATTTCATTGCAAACTATTGAAAATGGTTTTTTTGAGTTTTGTTTTTCAGCTTACAAGACTCTCTGCTGCTGCTGAGGGTAACTTACCTGCAGACAGCCAAAGAACGTTAGGAGAAAACAATCATAGAATTTGGATTTAAGGATACCATGGTGTACATCCCTAGGTAATAAATTATTCCTTCTCACAGTATTATATCAGAGTCACTTCTATTAAAAGCCTTACCTACTGACTCCCTCTTCTGACACTGTGTAATTTACCACCGATAAACGTTCATAAACAGCTTGACTGAAAAATCCATACAGCCATTTCAGCTTTATTTTAAGTCCCATTTAATGTCCCTCAAAAATGATTTCATCAATGTGTTTCCATTAGCTGGTTCTCTGCCCAATAACTTAATTCCACACAATCAGTCAGGAACTTATAAAGCATGTGACAGGATCTACCTGAAGTGTTTGGAATCACCATAAAGATTCACTCAATGAAGAGACCTTTTTGGCTGTTTCTTTCAAGTGCCTAAGGTGTGGAAATGTCAAAGACCCTTACATATGTTCATGAAAGAAGAAAAATCAAGAGTCCTATAGCAAGGGAACATTTACTGTTCAGTTTCAGAGTTTGGGGGATTTTTTGCACGTGTGTCTTTCTCTTTATTGGACCACTCAGAAGAAAGACTGCAGGAACACAGGTCTGCCAAATAAGAGCCTGCATTTCCTCTGGCCCTAGTGTTTTCTTAGAAGACACTGCCATATCCAGGAGACAAAGCCTGGTTGTGGTTTGGACCACTGCAAGTGAGTTGCTGGAGTGCCATCCAGCTTCTGGATTTCCCTCACTTCCCTCTCTCGTTTTCCATCTGCTGTAAGACACTGGAACAGCACTGGTCTGTGCCTTCTGAAGACACTGTTCTTTTTTTGCTGCAGAACAAGTGTCTGGCACAGCAATCTGTCCTCTTCCAAGATGAAAGCAACAAAAAGAGGCAGCGGGTTGGGACTTTGGCAATCACCTCGCTCTATGACATGAATAAAAGACACAGCACAAACCAAGGCACTTATTTTTAACCTTTGAAACAAAGCAGAAGCACTAAATCCTGTATGTGCATGTCCAGCCTGCTATGGAGGAGTGCCTTTTGGAGCATTAGCCCTCTTCATCCAAATGTGAAGTTGGTTGATCAATCCCATGAGCTTTGTGAGAAAAGACCAAGAGATTACTAAAACCCCACCAAGTCAAAAGTCTTGGTGTGAGTTCAACACTGTCCAGATGTCAAGAGCTCTGAAGACAAGAGAGGACTTATAAATGCTCCAAGAAGGGAAACACACCTCAGTTGGAATAATTGTCTTCTTAACCAGTAACAAATCCAACCAGTGGAAAGTGGGCATCAACAGCTCAGCTTTCCAAGCTGCCTTTCACTTGTCCTGTGTGCTGCAGAAGTACCTGAGCTGATTGACACCGTCCTGGTGCCTTCCCTGGTGCAAAGGCAAGGGCCACCCCTGCTCCCTCTGTCCAGAAAGAGGCTCCAGCTGTCATGGCAAGATAGCAATAATATACCATTCTTCTGCACAAAACTTGCTCTAGGCTTCTACTGCTATCAGCTGGAAGGGAGAGAAGCAGCACTCAAATGCAATGCGATGAGAGGTATTTTTAGACTAAAGATTGATGCTCCTGCTCTCAAGGGTAGGTGGCAATCAGCTGAACAGCACTTGGGGGTGAGCAGAATGTGAAGGAGAGAAATCAGGTTTCTGCTCAGGTGCAGACACACCTGGCTTGCTATTCCTCACTTCCCTTTTTCTTTTCTTTCCAGACAACACATTCCTTTCCCACTCTGTGTGTTCTTTCAGCAATAATCTGAGACCCACAGCACACATTTAGCGGTGCATATCGCTGCTTTATAATGAAATTGGCATCTCAGAGCCCTGTGATGGACTTGGTAATTAAGTTGTCTTAAGTGAACCTTCTCTTTAGCGCTCTGCCTTAATGCAGTACTGTCCAAGTGAGAGGAGGAGAAGGATTTGCTATGATTTTTTTTCTAGCTAAAGTCAGGAGGTATAGCATGCTGGTGATCCTCATAAACTACCTCTATTACAGCTATTATTGATCAGGACACATTCAGCGATTTGTCCATGGAGGCACCCATCTGATGAGGTTCTCTCCTCTGGAGGTCTCAACAGGGTAATATGTGACAGTCTCAGAAAACTATCATGCAAACAGATGTCCAGGAAGTAAATACAACACAAGTATAAATGATTTGTGCCTCCTGCTTTTAATTTCTAGCTTTAAAAGCCTTATCCGCCCTTAATTTATGTTTTAAATGGATGGACACAGTAAGTGGTGTTGCTCCCCTTGAATCCCATCAAATCTGAAATCAATAGGAGCTCCACTTCAAGGCCCAACAATAACAGCCTGGCTCAGTTAAGCCAGTGGACTGAACAAAAGCCATAAAGCTTCATTCATGTTTCTTTCTAGGATGCTGTAAAAATAGTTCACTGCACAGGTTTGTCTGTCTGTCCACATCCATTGTCAAAGTGCTGAGGAGTTCTTGGCTGGGCAATCTATCTAATGAAATCATGTGCAGCATCAACAAAGGTTTTTTATAAGAAAAATGCAAGATCATCTATTTAGATTCTTTTAGATGTAGGCACATGGGAAGTGAGTCAATTCCTAGGCAACAGGCTGTGGTCAGACGAGAACTCCTTGTGACTCCAGCACTGCCAGCTCTGCTGGGTGGAGGAGAAGCAGTTTTCTGACTCACAGTCCCAAGAAATAAATGGAGCTCAGTTTTAAAGGCAGAAAACTTGCAAATAGTAAGATAAGCTGCAAGCTCTAAGCTAAGCATGTAGTCATTAGTGGTGGTTGTGTCTGTAGGTACATGCTGATCTTCCACAGCCTAGCTGCAGTGGTTGAATGCCTGAGAAACGTAAGGGGAATAGCTGAGAAGAACAGAAGGGATTGCATCCAAACTGAAAAAAGACCCCCTCATATGAATAAAGGTTGTCACAATTTATGTTGATCTCCAGACATTTCCTTCCTGACTAGTTTTGGGGTCCTTCAATGTTTTTTTTCCCTGCAGTTCAACAACAGCAATGTCATAACTGAATTTCTTTGAAGCTCTTCTTGGCATTCTTGTGCCAAGCTGGAAAGAAATTCAGAAAAGCACCTGAAGTAGCAATACACAATGGAAATTTATCAAGGAGAATACTGTGTGAGCTTCAAGTAGATCAGGTTGTGAAGGCTGGGAAAGACACTTAGAAAACAGAATATCAATCTGCCACACTTTTAAACCTGATTTCAGCATTTGGTAAGTGTACAGCATGTTTCTTTCATAATCCTTGTGACATTTAATCAATATTAATCTGATGGTGGATGATTCCTCTTTTTCCTTAAACAGGATTAAGGCAACACAATCTGAACACACATTTCAGCCCGGGCTCAAAGCCTATACACTTTACATAAATGCTGTCCTTTTTGCCTGGGATGTACTGAGAAGTAAAAGCAAACACAAGGAAAACTTCTCAATACATCTGCCTCGTGGCTCTCTCCAACAAAAGACAAGTTTACAATCTGGGTGAGTGGATTTTGAAAAAGGAGGGCAAATGTTAGTTGAATTTGCCATTCAAAGCAATGGAGAGCAGTGTCTATGCCTACTGCCCTGGAGGTAGCAAACCAATCAGAAGCATTCATTCAAGAACTATATGTTTGTTCAAGATCTGATCATTTTAATTCCTTCCCTTACACCACAGGGGAAAAAAAAAAAAACAAAACAACAAACATTTATCATAGAATCACAGAATGGTAAGGTTGGAAGGGACCTAGTTCCAACCCCCTGCCATAGGCAGGGACACCTCCCACTAGTACAGCTCACTCAAGGCCTCATCCAACCTGGCCTTGAACACCTCCAGGGAAGGAGCAGACACAACCTCCCTGGGCAACCTGTGCCAGTGTCTCACCACCCTCACTGCAAAGAACTTCCTCCTAACATCCAGTCTAAATCTCCCTTCTGTCAGTTCAAACCCATTGCCCCTTGTCCTGTCATTGCAAGACCTTGCCAATAGTCACTTCCCAGCCTTCCTGTAGGCCCCCTTCAGATACTGGAAGGTTACTCTAAGGTCTCCTTGAAGCCTTCTCTTCTCCAGGCTGCAGAGCCCCAACTCTCTCAGCCTGTCCTCATAGGAGAGCTGCTGCAGCCCTCTGAGCATCTTTGTGGTCTCCTCTGGACCCGCTCCAACACTTCCATGTCCTTTCTGTGCTGAGGGCTCCAGAACTGCACACAGTACTCCAGGTACTTTATTTATTTGGAATAAAGTATCCAAAATCCTACCCCAGCCTCTGGGAAAAAAAACAAAACCCAAAACCCAAACCAAACCTCTCCACTCAATTCAACTAAATAAATTTTTTCTATACAGTTTGTTAATTCTTTGTCACTGTTGATTCCAGATTAAATCACTGTATCACACCTGACTTTTCCACTGATATGGCAATAAGGCAATGCCTAACTGAGAGGGAAAAAAAAAAAAAGACATTTTCTTGTGGTTTTAATCACTGCTCTTTGATTTTGCTAAACTTACTTTTTTTTTTTTTTCTTTTTTTTACCCCCCAGCACCACAGCTCTACAATAAGTGCAAAGGAATTTGATGAAAGCTGAGAGCTACAGACAGTGGAGGATGTTTCTAGTCTTGCTAGTGCCAGTGCTAAAACCTGGTATCTTCATTTGTCTGCATTTTTCCCTACTTTCCTCATTTTATTCTTTGTTCCTTTTCCACAGGCCCAATGACTACATGACAGCTTGGCAAGTGCTCCAGGACTGCGTTGGTCTTACTGCTTAATTACCTATAGGGAGTGTGTAGAGAATCCTCATAGCTGCTTCCTAAAGAATTTCATACATCTTCAGCAAAAGGTCAAATGCCTTTCCAAGCCTTGTGAGCAGCATCCTTGTGGCATGCTCTTTATTTTTGCTGAGAGCACAGAAGGGAGCTCTGGAATAACTTCCACTCTAGGTGCCTTTAAAGCAGCTTGAGCAAATGGGAGCTCATTTGCAACTGGATGAACTGGGAAAGGTTTCTGACCCCAGGCTGGTGCTACAGTGTTATCTTCCAGAAGCACAGAGAGGTGCCCCAGCAAGGTTCCATGGCCATGCTTCTGCATCTCTGAGTCACCTCTGAGTCAGAGGCAACTCCCTTTCCACTGCCTTTGTAAAGGAAAAGGACCATAGCAGGAAAATGTTTCAATCTGCTAAGCAGTGACTCTTGTAGCACCAGCTCTGAAAAAGCTACTGACAGACCTGTAGTCAGGATGTGTTTCTCAGGCAAATGTACAAAACTCACAAAACAGGGATTCAAGGCATTTATCCTCAGCTGTTAAGTTGCAGCAGACCCAATGTTGAGCACTGCAGCACAGGAGAGATATGGAGGTGCTGGAGTGAGTCCGGGGGAGGGTAACAAAGCTGGGGAAGGGCCTGGAGAATAAATTCGATGAGAAGCAACTAAGGGAGCTGGGGATGGTTAGTTTGAAAAAGAGGAGACTGAGGGGAGACCTCATTGCTGTCTACAGCTACCTGAAAGGACATTGTGGAGAGGCTGCTGCTGGGGAGGTTTAGATTGGACGTTAGGGAAAAGTTTTGCATAAAGAGAGTGGTCAGGGGCTGGAATGAGCTGCCCAGGGAGGCGGTTAAGTCACCGCGTGTTTAAGGGTCGTTTGGATGTGGTTTAAGGTGAATGTTGTAGAGTAGGGTTCTAGGTAGGCATTGGTGATCCTGAGGGGCTTTGCCAACATGGATGTTTCTGTGGTTCTGTGAGGCTAGAAAGTTCCATTTCCTCTGGATCAAGCCTGATTTCAACACTTGGCTATGAGCCTTGTTCCCTCTGCCACAAACAAATGAGCAAAATGCCTTTTTGATATCATAATGGCTGTTGTAAAGGGCAACTGTGCATGTCCTGATCCATAAATAATCACTTCTGAACAAGGATGCACACAGCAAAACTGAGTGGCAGTTCCTGGAAGTTGTTCCATTTCCAGCTTACACCACCCTCAGAAATGCCTGGTACCAGTTGAGCAGTCGGGTGGATTATTTTAATTAAATGTAACTACTCTTGCACTCATTAAAGTTACTCTGCTGTAAATATAGCAGCAAACACAAGCTGAAAAGGACATGCCAAGAAGATCCTCAAATTGTGATACTGAGGAGAGGCCTGCAACTAGTCTGACATTACAGCCACAGCTCTGCAGGATTCCTCCCGGACCAAGTTAATACCAACTCCTTGAAAACACTTCTAGATGTGAAGCTGTAGAGAGAGCTGGGCCAGCTTGCACAGAAATTAGCTCACCCACCAAGCCAGCACTTTGTGTCCTGCAAATACAGAGCAGGCTACTGCCTTTGACCCCAGCAGTAGAAAATCCCAACCATATCCTTCCATTTCAAAGACCTCCCTACATGGCAGCCATGCGGTGATCTCATTGACTATAAGCTTGAGATATGCTGCTTTTATTGTTGGTGTTCCTCCACCAAAAGCTCTCTAAAGTCCTTAATATACAGCTCAGTAATAAAATGCTGGAAATGTGCCTTGAAATTAATTACTCCAACCTTATTAATAAATTTGCAATAATTTCAAACAGCTGACTCCTCTTTTCAGGTGCATTCCCAGGCACTTGCAGAGAAACTAGGAAAAAAAAAAATGCTCCCAAACTAATGTTCCTGAAAGTCCAAGCTCTGGTCAGTATTTGCATGCTCCACACAGGTCACTGCCCAGAGGGAATATGCTGCAGTGGAAAAAAGTTGCAAGGTAGAAATAGAGCTACTGGCTAATTATTTGAAGGGAGGGCACGCAAGGGGTTGGTGAGATCAAAGGTATGTTTTAGCCAGCTGTGGTGCTGGGGAGGACTGTGATGTGGGAAATAAAAGGCACCCTACCCCACTTTAAATACAGCTGGGTTAGTTAGGGTTTGTCACAGGGAAAGGCTTGAGATCATTTTTTTAATCTGTAGCTATAGAAGGAAAGGTTATACCATGCAGTGTAAACATCTAGGAGAGAGGTAGATTTTCAAGAGGCCTAGAGTGTCAACAACCTCTGTATTCTTCTATTAGAGAAAAAAAGATATTGTGGTTTTATGATTAATCCTATCCTCAAAACAGTAATCTTAGGAGCAGTTCAAATGTGTGGTTGATTTATAAGAGGACAGCAGCCAGCCCATGCAATCCAACCTCCCACTCAAACCCTCCCCTTACCACTCAAACCCAAGGACTTTTTGCTGTTAAGCTGCGGGAACGTTGCCTTCTGCATTTTTATCTCAGCTCACTGCAATGTATATGGATTCCCATCAATATTTAGTCTTTAAAAAAAATAAATAAGTAAATGGCTTAAATCCATCATAAATTTTAAACACCAGGATAAACTGGCACGTTTCCCTGAAAACAAACTTCAAAACATAATCTCAGCCCCCTAAAAAGAGATGTCAAGGCCCATGGGAGAACTGACACTGACATGTCAACAGATGTTGTCTTATAAGGCTGAAGGAAGCATCTGACCAGAGTTTGATTTCTGTAAAAAGTTATGCTAATTTTAATTGCTTTAGATTTTAATTAAAAATGCTTTTCTATAGAGATAATAATGTAACTCTGTTAATTAGTATCAAGTGGCATCTAGAGGGCATATTTAAAAAGTAATCTGGAGAATAAATAGAGCTAATTAAGAGTCAGAATAATGCTTTATGATTGCCTTTTGTTTATAAATGCTGTGCTGTTCAATATGCGATTAAATGAAATTGGTAATTAATATATATCAAAGTTATTTTTTTCAGTGCTCTTTTGACTAAAGACTGTTTATTAAGCACCATTTTTCAGGCAATCTGAACACGTTTCATTTCTGGGAGGAGGGAGGAAGGGGATCTGCTGCACGATGTACCACACAGGAATTCCATTAAGACCATCCCTTTCATCTGCTGTAAGGAGCCCTGTGTGTTTATGAGCCACCATGGGCCAGCCAGGGAAGGTTTGCACTTCACCCCCTACACAAGCCCAGGAGCAGCATCATGGTTCTGTCCAGGGAAGTTAAGCAGGAAAGGTTTGCACTTCACCCTCTACACAACCTCAGGAACAGCACCATGATTCCGTTCAGGGAAGGTTTGAACTTCACCCCCTACATAACCCTGCTCTCATCAGACCCCACTTGGAGTCCTGTGTGCAGTTCTGGAGCCTCCAGCACAGGAAAGACATGGAAGTGTTGGAGTGGGTCCAGAAGAGGCCACGAAGGTGCTCAGAGGGCTGCAGCAGCTCTGCTATGAGGACAGGCTGTGAGAGTTGGGGCTCTGCAGCCTGGAGAAGAGAAGGCTTCCAGGAGATCTTCCAGTGTCTGAAGGGGGTTACAGGAAGGCTGGGAAGTGACTATTGACAAGGTCTTGTAATGACAGGACAAGGGGCAATGGGTTTGAACTGGCAGAGGGGAGATTTAGACTGGATGTTAGGAGGAAGTTGTTTGCAATGAGGATGGTGAGGCACTGGCACAGGTTGCCCAGGGAGGCTGTGGCTGCTCCATCCCTGGAGGTGTTCAGGGCCAAGTTGGACGAGGCCTTGAGTGCCCTGTACTAGTGGGAGGTGTCCCTGCCTATGGCAGGGGGTTGGAACTAGATGATCCTTGAGGTCCCTTCCAACCTTACCATTCTATGATTCTGTAACACTTTGTAGAAGAAACTTTCAGAATCAATGCTGAAGAGCACACAGAGAAAAAGTGAAAAAGTAATGTTCATTACCAGGATTAAAAGCTAGCCACGAGCCCAAGAACTGCTGCTCTACCATCTGCAGGATGACTGATGCCAAATTGCAGACAGACACTTCCTTCTACAAGTAGGTGTTCAGCAATAAACAAGTTGAGATTCTTTACATAGTGTAGATAGGTGTCAGCAGACACATACCAACAGCACCTGAGATCCCAATCACCAGAGAAATGATCAAAGGAATCGGTCTGTGTACTACAAGTTGGACTAGCCTCAAGTGCAGACAAAATCACTGGAAGAAAGGCGAACATATGGTATGACACTTCCCAGCGTGGCAAACAGCCATGGCAAACACTTTTGGAGATAAAATTAGATTGAGGAAGAGAAGCTGGAGAAAAACAAAGCCAAACATGAACTCTGAAAGCCTTTCAGCTCAAGGTCGTTGAAATCCTTGCCATGTAACATCGCCACTGGTAACGTTCTACCCTTTGTTTTCTGATAGATATACACAAGCCTAATAAACCCAGAGCAACACTCAGCTGCAGATAAAAACGAAAGCACACTACAGTGGTTAGCAGTATTTTTGATGCTGTTCGTCCTGGAGACTAAAACAAGGCAGAAACTCAAAATAGCTATAAAAAATAATTGCTGGTTTCCCCAAACTACCCAGTAAATAAAAAGCGATATTTTTATAAGCTTGTAATCTGAAAAGGAGTACTTGAAACTTGGAAGGCAAAGTTTCTGTATTTGTTTTTTATTCTTTTTAAGAATCAGTGATAGAAATCTCTCTCATTTTAAGGTCTCCAAGAAAACACTTTAAAAATAGTTGCTTCCTGACTTCACTTACCCAGCACAAAGACTCTACATTTAATTAGCTCTAGAGGGTGCAGTGTGAAGGGAGATTGGTGGTAGAACACGGATCAAGACAAATATTCCCCAGTTTTGTAACAGTGAGGGAAAAAAAAAAATGTTGAATGGTCCTTTTCAAAGTTTTAAGCTAAAAAAAGGTACTGTTGATGTGAGGTTCAGCATTTATCCTTTTCATAGCTGGTGAGTGAACCAGTCCGATATGTAACAACAGTGATCTGCAAAGAGCTACACATGGCCTGTCTACAAATAGGAACTCTCTAGAACAGCATGACATCAGGCAAAAAGAAATGTTGAGGGTTGGATACAAAGTTCCATTCATCATGGTTAGGATTCTGAGGCACTCATTTTAAGCTCCTTTAGATTACACATAATCTATTAATAATATGATTGGCAATATGTAGAAATAAAAATAGTAAGAATGATGATGATAATAATAAAATAATATTATATAAAACATAACATTATATAAATACTACTACTACTAATTTATTGTTATTATTATTATAAAATCATAGAATCACAGAATGGTAAGGTTGGAAGGGACCTCAAGGATCATCTAGTTCCAACCCCCTGCCATAGGCAGGGACACCTCCCACTAGTACAGCTCACTCAAGGCCTCGTCCAACTTGGCCCTGAACACCTCCAGGGAGGGAGCAGCCACAACCTCCCTGGGCAACCTGTGCCAGTGTCTCACCATCCTCATTGCAAACAACTTCCTCCTGACATCCAGTCTAAATCTCCCCTCTGCCAGTTTAAACCCATGTAGGCCCCCTTCAGATACTGGAAGGCTACTACCAGGTCCCCTCAAAGCCTTCTCTTCTCCAGGCTGCAGAGCCCCAACTCCCTCAGCCTGTCCTCATAGGAGAGCTGCTCCAGCCCTCTGATCATCTTTGTGGCCCTCCTCTGGACCCGCTCCAACACTTCCATGTCCTTCCTGTGCTGAGGGTTCCAGAACTGCACACAGTACTCCAGGTGGGAGTATTTATAGAATACTCTATACAATTCTAAGGTCCTCCATTGATCTGTTTTAAGATGCTCACTAGAGAAGGAACAGTTTAGAGTCATCAGAAGCATCCACATCAAACCTTTATAAAACAGGTATCAGTGTACCCAGAGAGACCAGAGGCACCTTTATGTGACTAACTGCTTAGCAGTATTGAGCTACCCAGTCTGGTCCTACATGAAAACATTAACAAGCAAATCTTAGACTAATCACAGAGTAGGCATTGAACTGGAAAGCAAGAGAATTCAAGTTCCTAGTAGGTAATTTCACATAACTCTCAAATTTATTTTAAAATTTTACTACTGTCATAACTGCTTCTTTCTCTAAATTATAAAATGTAGATCTAAACAAACAATAAGCAACCTCCCCCTTTCAAAGTCCCCTTTCAAAGTGTATCCCCAGTTTCTGTTAGGAACTGCTGATGCAGGTAGGACAGTTGGGGAGGCAGATCCTGCACAGGTATAAAGAGAGCTCAGGCTGCGCTGCCAGGAAATGCAGAAGGGGAAGCAGTGGCCTTGGGCTCTTCTCTGGTGCTCAGGACACTTAACCCTACCCACAGCATAGCTGAAGACAGCTCAGAGTGGATGTGTCCAAACATGTGGCCAAGGAAATATTTTAATACAAAACCCATTGAGCTTTTCAGAAAATTTATTTGGGCTCCTAATTCCTGTTGAAATTTCACTGCAGATCTCCTCCCTTGGGGTTTGCTTTAGAATAAAGGAGGAGCTGGTGAAAGTACAGTGATAAAAAAATTGAAGCCTGAGGCTTTCCTATGCACAGTGACTGCATCCTTAAGAGTGATCCCTTAGTGTCCTTAATTTCAGGCCCAAAAGATAAAGTTGTTCAGTTTCCAAAGCTGGTTTTAAAGTTACTCTACTGAGTTGGATAGACAAACCACTTGCAGGGGATTTTTTTTCTGGAGGGGAAATAACATATTGCACAAATTAAGAAGCCTCTCAGACAGAAACTCCTGGCCATTATCTGCTTGGGAAAGATTCAAAGCAATAGACAGTGAAAGGCTTTATCTCCAAAAGAAGCTTTCTGCAGGCATGAAGGAAAATCAGGCAGAAGTCTACTAAAATTCAAAGAGGTGCATATTAGAACAGTGACTTAGTGAATAATGTTTTACCTAAAACTCTCAATCTCTCAGCTCCAACCACCACTTCGTTGTCATCTGCAGAAAACAGCAATTTTCCAGAGAGGGTTTTCACCTCAAATTTTTGGCTGTGTGCTTCCACTGCTTGGGGACCTGGAGGGAATAAGAGATTTACCACAACCTTTTAGTGAACATTACAATAAAACACATAGGAGCTTCATACATTTAATAACTCCATCTGCTGAGATTACCCTAACAGCTCTGCAGGTACCACCTGCATCTGACACATCCAACAAGGAAGTCTTGTGTTTTTCAGAGGGTGACCTCTCATTAGAAAAAAGGCAGTTTACTACCTGAATAACAACTCCTCAACTATTTCTACTTGTGTTTTTGTTAATGCTTATGTATGACATAAAATCACCATTAGGCTTGGCATAGGTGGGAAATTTTGACAAAACAGGTACTCACATGTGAAATAGCAATGAATATACCCAGCCATGCTTTAGGAGTACTGATGCAGCTCTAAGAGGCTGCAAGTGTTCCCAAGCACATTTAGCTGTGGTGTCAAAGATTCCTGGTTTTCTGCCTATTGACTAAACCTGGATTAAAATGGTATCAGTGTCATGCATAGTCCAATTTAAAAAAGAAAAATAGACAAATAGCAATACAGGAGCAAATGCTTCCTTTTAAGCCATTTCAACTATGCGCAGGCCAGGCCAGGCCAGCGACAGTTTCTCACACATTTCAGAAAGGTTTTAGCTTGGTAAAATTTTTCTTTGTGCTCTTATCTCCATCCTGTTACTTCTCCTGCAAGCTGTTGAGCACCAAAGTGCTGGAAAGCCTGCGGCAATGTGGTTTGTTGTGGAGCCTGAATAAATATCAGCTGCCTGCATAGCAATTCTGTGCAGGTCTGTGGCTCAAAGGCTACAAACACCAAAGCCCTCCGTTACCAAGCTAAGTTAAACTTTGGACAAATCATCATCTAACAGCTCTGTGCAACTCAGTCTGAGCCACAGCCTCTCTGGAGTATGTTACTATACAAGGCATCTGATCTGACTTTGCATTAATTCTGGTCACCTTCATGACTAGTCTCATTTCTCTTGTCTCTTGAGAAAGATGACCTGGAGATAGATGTTTTCTAGTATAAGCAGTTTCTGACCCCCACCTATACCCACCTTTGCCCTGCACAGGTCATCTATATTGGTATAAAAGCCACACAAAGAATGTTGTGTGTGGTTCCAGCTACAGAAAAGTGAGGTTGTGCTGAGATCCCTGGAAACACTTAAAAATCCTGCAGCTGTTCTGAGAAAATACAGTACTTTCAAGCTGCAAGTCTGATTTGAGCCTTGATAATTAACTGCCTCCCTACTCCTCACCACAGCGTGTACTATGCAGGACCACATCTTCACTCTGCTCTGAAACCAAAGCTGCTGCCGAATGCAGAGCTCAGTAACCTGAGCATCACTGTAGGAGACATCTCTGGCTGTGTCCTCCCATGCTCTTGTGACATGGAGGTGCTTAAGTGAACCAAATACCTCCTTCAAAATATATGGAGAACCAACAAACTAACCATGTTCATTCTGAATGTGAGAATCTGGGAGCTTGGGGTTGAATCTATTTCCTTCCTCCCGGCAACTTTCGTGCATGCTGCTTAAATCATTGCTTACTGAAGCTGCATATTTAATTATTTAATACTGTGACTAGAGGGCAAGATGTTATATAAGCAAACCAAACAATCTACTCTCACATAGAAACAACATGTTTATGGATTACTGGCTCTGCCACACAGCAGAACTTCTCCCAGTCCCTAGATAAATCTCAATAAACAAATATATATCCTATATATGTTATATATGACCATATATAATGCATTAGGCTCTTTCAATCCAAATTACACAAGCATTCTTTCAAAGGCTTGCTGTGCACCGGGGATTTATGAAACACCAATTTCCCCATCAAACACACTCATGTTCTTCAGCAGCAGTAAGGCACAGAAAGCTCTAAATTGCAAAGCGTTCCAACCCTGCCACAGATAATCTGCAGAGTTCCCAAGATCCCAGGAATGTTAGAAGTGTCTCAGGAAAAGCCTGTGCCTGTTACAACAAAAATGTCAGCCTGCATATGTTCTTCTTGACCCTGAAGTTGTACAACTAACCTTTCTGTGTCTGGATTGGCTTTCAAATGAAAACGATGGTCTGCTTCGTTATCAGAAAGCACCAGCCAGCTGCCTCTCCAGCATGGCTTTCATGTCTTTACCTTTGTTTCTACAAAGTGGGGCAAAGTTTTCATTTGTACTTCACAAGAGACCTGGGCTCCTCTCTTGTGTGCTGTCTAAATCCAGCACAGCATCCCACAACATGACCACTTTCATCCTTCCTTAATTCTTCTACGCAGCCTTTCCCCCTCCTTACCTGTTACAAGGCGAGTAAGGACTTTAGTCTTCTCATTGAGGATGTTCACTGTCACATTTCTGGCAGACTGGAAGTACAGTGGATTGCCCTGGAACGAGACCAGAAGAGCAAGTACATGAGATAGGGACAGCTGCCTGAGATCAGCCTGCCTGAGGCACCCAGAGCTTTGCCTAACACTGCTGGGTTTTCACTGGTGCCTCAGGGTTGGGTGTGTGGTTGAAGAGCAGGCTACTATGCATCAATTTTTATTGTCCAGGACAAAACCATAGTCCACATTTATGTTTGGCCCAGATACTGTCCCAGAGACAAACCTTTGTTTAAGGGACAGTTAGGTTTACTGCCAGTATGAGCCAACCAACTCACTACTTTAAGATGTGCATTTGACACAAGACTGGACCTAAGCCTCCCAAAGATCATAGTGATTTGGGAGGGGGACTGACAGCAGCAGTCCATCTCAATCTACAACACTGTGCAGCTTCAGATGGCTCCAATGGGTGACTGTGTCTGTCTACCACATGACCATATGAGTGAGCCAGGACCAAGCACTGTCAACAAGAAAACTTGTATGAAGCTGTAGAAAGTGTCTTTGATCTTGAAGCAGTTAGGAACCACCTGGCATGTACCACCGTCACATTTCACACTGGCATGCTGCTCGGGACCAGACCCATCCCGTTACGTCTGGAGACACAGAAGTTTTCCTATGCCCCACTTGCCCACAGAGGTTTCTACCCATTTTTATATTTTTATGCTTTAAATATAGCTCTGAGAGAAGAGCTGGAGCAGCTGTCAGCACACAGGAGCCACACAGTTACCTGGCAGCATCCATCTCAGGTTATTTCTCCTGCAGAGTAAAGCCCAAGAAAACCCACAGAGAAAACCATCTGTCTCCTTCTGCGTGCAAATGCATCCAAGACAACTGGGAACTTGTGTTTTCTACAGGCAGCCCCAGTCCACACAGCTGGTTTCTCAGGGGCTATTAGCCACCTACGGCAGTAGCACAGGGTGACCGCAACTGAAATCAGCCAAAAAATCTGATGTGTGAGGTAGAAAATCACTGCCAGTATATCTTCATAATGGCTAAAGAAGGCAGCTCATTAAATTCATCAACTGAGTAGTCCATAGGATTGGGAGTGGGAAAGAATAGCAAGACAGTCAGCAAGAAGTTGAAGATTTTATCACAGAACCACAGAATCAGCTTGGAAGAGCCCCTCAGGATTACCAAGTCCAACCTAGAACCCTACTCTACAAGATTCACCTTAAACCATAGCCCTAAGCACCACATCCAAACAACCCTTAAACACATCCAGGGTGGGTGACTTAACCGCCTCCCTGGGCAGTTCATTCCAGTCCCTGACCACTCTCTTCATGAAAAACTTTTCCCTAACGTCCAATCTAAACCTCCTCAGCAGCAACCTCTCCACAATGTCCCTTTACGTAGCTGTAGACAGCAATGAGGTCTCCCCTCAGTCTCCTCTTTTTCAAACTAACCATCCCCAGCTCCCTCAGTTGCTCCTCATCAGATTTATTCTCCAGGCCCTTCCCCAGCTTTGTTGCCCTCCCCTGGACCCACTCCAGCACCTCCACATCTCTCTTGTATTGCAGTGCCCAGAACTGAAAACAATACCCGAGCTGCGGCCTCACCAAAGCCAAGTACAAGGGCCTTGTATCTCTTCACCTTTTCACCATTTTCCTTGCTTATTCTCCAGCTATTAAAAATGAAGGACATTTTGGAAGGCAGACAGCTACAATCTGCATAGTCCACAATCAGGTGAGACTATAACCATACAAAGCACAGAAAGGTCACATTTTTGACTTGCGCTATTTGACTTTGTTTATGGTGTCATGCAGGCAGCTAAAATGTTTTGAAAAGGCCAGGAAACCTCCTAGTCCAAATTCAAGTGGAAATATCATTCAATCTTCATGGTTTTGACACTCTTGTTACTGATCTGCCTAACAGCAGACTGCACTACAGAAGTACTACAAGATAAGCCAGGTGGTTAACGTAAGAAGAGTCACAGAAGAAGCTGCTCTGAAGAAGTCCTTATAAGACAAGCTAAGAGCTAGTATCCACCTGCAAGACTTGAAATACATAATCAGACCTTGAAATGCTTATCCCAGCATAGTAATCTCATTCACTGATTCAGAGCTCAGATTCAGGCAGCCTTCAAAAAACTAAATTTCCCTAATGGAAGAGTTATATTTTTATTGGTCTGCAGGGAAGGAACGTTTCAAGCACTTAATGCAGTGCCCGCTCTCATTTCCATAATTCTTCTTCCATTAAGAAATGAAAAAGAGCTGAAAAAAATTACTCCCTTTCACTGAAAATTCTGCATATTTTCTGTCCATCATCTTCTGTTTACAAAGGTAATAACACTGACATCTTTCACACACTGAGCATTTAAAAAAAAACCCATTTCTTCTGTTGCAAGTTTGGTGGTGACATTGGCTTCCTTCACTCACACAGGAAAAAAATAGAATTAAAGCATCACACAATTTCTTGAAGCTGTTAGCAATTACAACTGAAAAGACAAACCCTTTCACTTCTCTTACACTTTCATGTTATCATGAAACAAAATATTCTGGTGCATGAGAGCAAGTGGAAATCTTGCTCTATCACCACAAAAATAATTATGCAGTGAAGTAATATTCTCATAAACTGTCATGACACCCAACAGACCTAGAATTAGCATATCAGCATGCAATAAATAAGCATGTCTGACTAATTGTAGCACTGTAAGTATGAGACATGTCACACTTTGGAGGTGTAATATGCAACAATCCAGCTCCAAATCTTCCCAGAGTAATAAAACTAAGTAGATTTTATTCATAGAATCATAGAATGGTAAGGTTGGAAGGGACTTCAAGGATCATCTAGTTCCAACCCCATGCCATAGGCAGGGACACCTCCCACTAGTACAGGGCACTCAAGGCCTCATCCAGCCTGGCCTTGAACACCTCCAGGGATGGAGCAGACACAACCTCCTTGGGCAACCTGTGCCAGTGCCTCACCACCCTCACAGCAAAGCCCTTCCTCCTCACATCCAGTCTAAAGCTCCCCTCTGTCAGTTCAAACCCATTGCCCCTTGTCCTGTCATTTCAAGGCCTTGTCAATAGTCCCTCCACAGCCTTCCTGTAGCCCCCTTCAGATACTGGAAGGCTACTCTAAGGTCTCCTAGAAGCCTTCTCTTCTCCAGGCTGCAGAGCCCCAACTCTCTCAGTCTGTCCTCATAGCAGAGCTGCTGCAGCCCTCTGAGCATCTTTGTGGCCTCCTCTGGACCCACTCCAACCCTTCCATGTCCTTCCTGTGCTGAGGGTTCCAGAACTGCACACAGTTATTCTTGGCATTGATGCAAAGAAAGTGGAAGTGAATAGAAAAAGAGATAAAATATTCTTTTGGATGTAAAAAAATAGCAGGGAAAATCATGTTATTTTATTTTGGTCTGTTTCTCTCTGGAAGTTGCAACCCAATTCTTCAGAGAAGCACGTGAGACAAAATAGATCTACTATCAGCAATCACACAACAGCCCAACATACTTCTGCACCTGCACACTATTGGATACGCTGAGAAATATTTTTCTCTGCCATTTGTTCTTCTTCCTCTCTTCATAAACACAACAAAAAGGTTTCCTTGCAACTCTCTCTGCAGGAGCAAATGCCAGTCCCAGTTCCCCTGCTGCCACTGACTTGCTCTTTATGCCCAGACTCAGCTGTTAGGACTTTAACCTCCTTACAACAACCCTTTTATTAACTGTGGACTGTTAGCAGAGTCCCAGTTCATGCCCATCATATCCATTCCAGTGCACTGCACTCAGCTACAGCCTTCAATGCACCTTCCCATGAACTTTGCACATTAAATCAGTGGTCACTTCCCTTCTGAGAGAGTTTGTATGTTAGTGTTTCTTTCCAGTGGCTCCTTTGATCACCTGACTGCTTAAACTAAACTAAGGTAGAGACATCTATGGGAGCAAGATGCATTTTTCTCCTGCAGGTTTTCCTGTTTGGTTCTGATTTATTTCATTTTATTTTTTCCTTTCAAGACACCAGTGGATGATCCTCCCCTACTCTGGGTTGCAGGTCCATTTTTGGGGACAGGTGACACTGTGATCTTTTAAAGATTATTTGGGTCAGTTATCTGCTTTGTGTCTACCATGAGCTACTACTCATCTGTGCAGGAAATCCTACTTGGTAAATACATCATTCCATCTCTTACTACAGCCCCTCACTAGCAGACCCAGTGGCTTAACAACATCACAAATGTTTGTAGATACGAAAAAGAAGCTGCCCCTGTTAATCAACAGATTAAAATGTTGGACACATGCTGTAGAATAAAGAATGTGAAAAGTGCAAAAATATGTCAAAACAGAACAGTCTCTTCCCTCGTGAAGCAGTGAGGTATCCAGCAAAACACAGATGACTGCAAAAAGACATGGGCTGATTGCCAGGTCAGACACATGGCAAAAGAAGCTGTTAACAGCTCTCTAGCTGTCCTCCCTTGGCTCACTTTGGAAGAATCATAGAATCATAGAATGGTAAGGATGGAAGGGACCTCAAAGATCATCTTGTTCCAACCCCCTGCCATAGGCAGGGACACCTCCTGCTAGTACAGGTCACTCAAGGAAGAGATGCTTAAAACTTCTGTATCAGAGAGCATAAAAGAAAAAGGACTTCAAATGACAACCTTAATTTGCAGCTGAAGCAATCACAACCAGTGCTGTCTTTAAGGCAACTCAGTTCATTAGCAGATGTCCTTAGAGTGGTTTAGGGAATTATTAAAAAATATTTGTGAACTCCTTTCCAGTTTCATCAGGTAATTTTAAAATAATGCATCACTGTCAGTGTGTTTCTAATTTGAGTGGTCAAAAGGAGTAGTTTTGATTTGATCCTGTGGATTCAAAGGCTCCACACAGTAAGTGCAAGTGAAGCTTGTGGAAATAATGGGCACGGTGAATTTCCTGCAGGCTTGATGAAGCAATGGGAAAAATTAAAATATTAAAACATTATTCAGGTTGGCAAGGAGCAGTCTATGGAGAAGCCACTCACAGCACCATTTTCCTGCTCAACTCTGCCTCTTACTGACATCACAGAAAGCAAACACAGCTCCACACACAGCTGGACTTTCAGAGGGCAACACTTAGTTTCCTGTAAAGCAATCAGCCAACCCAATTGGACAGCAAAACCTCTCCTTCACCTGGCCTACAGCTACAAGCAGCACTGTCACTTACCTGCACCTTTGTGTGCTGTTTTCAGGAGCTGCTGATAGAGGGGAAGTATTCATGAGGGTTATAATAAATACATTCCTTTCCTAAAGTGCTGTCAGTCTAACTATACTAGCAGGAAATGTGATAATAGTAATGACAGCAATGATACTTAGTCTCCTGTATTGCATTGTCCGTTGGTAGGAGAATCTCACAGCTGCAGCAGGCACCATTCCACAGTTTTGTCTGTTTTGGAGTGGCAAGTCTTCATTGCCCAAGAACTGGGACACAAAGCAACAACTTCTGGGCACCTGAAAAGTCCTTCATCAAAATCAGTAAACTTCATCAAAATCAGTTAATGAAAATCTACAAAAGAGATCACCTCTGCAACGCTTCCTCATGTAACCTAACCAGACCCACCTGCACACACTGCCTGCACATGGTACTGCATGCAAGTTTATTACTGCAGTTGTCAAGCATATCTGAGATTTACCAAGAAAGGTGACTTTCACACCTTTATTCTGTCATTTTTGGCCAGTTGACACAGATGTGCCTAAATTAGTATCCCTGACCTAGTTTTGCATGTTCCTGTATGACTTGTTTCATCCTTCAAAGGGAAGCACCAGTAACACCCTCACAGCATGATGCTAAATGCAGAGTTTCCTAACCACAAAGATCTCGAAGTGCTGTGAGCACACAGTCAAAACCAGCAGCCCTGACCACGGGTGTTCATTTCTTTCTCCTATTCCTGCCTTGAGAGCTGAAACTCCTTTGGGGAGTGTTCGATGCTGGAAAAGCTCAGAGATTCCCCCAATAAAAGAGAGCGTTGAGGGAAAACAATTGAGTTGAAAAACTTCAGAACTGGTAGCAGATGCTGCAGAGATCAAGCAATTGGCACCACTACGAATCACAGCAAACCTCAATAGAACATTGTACAGACGTTGTGTACCTCCTGAAAAGCAGATAGAACACTGGACAGTGCCTGTCTTTGGCTGTGACAAACTTGAGATACCTAGTGAACCCCATCCCTAAGATCCTGCTTGGAGGAGCAGCCTGGTTTTATCTGCAGCAACACAAAATCTCAACTTCAGGCCAGACTTGCAAGCCCTTAGCCATTACTGTTTCTATTTCAAAAGCAAACCAAATAACTCTTCCTCCTGTTTCTGATCTAACTCCTCACAGCAAGAACAGGATTTTGTCCAGAAGCCTTCTGGCACAAAAATTTGAGTCATATAGCTAAATCCCTAGGTGACAGATTGAAAACATCCCTTAATATGATTTGAATGTACTTTTTGTTGTTTAATCACTGAGTGTCTTCTGACCTTGATTTTGTCCTTCAGACAGTTGAATGTAACACATTCTCTCCCTCAGTAAAACTTTTGATTTGACAGAGTAATCTTCTTGTAACAGAATGACATCAAATCATGAATGGAATTGGTAACAGATTAAAACGAATCATAGAATGGTAAGGTTGGAAGGGACCTTAAGGATCAACTATTTCCAACCCTAGTGCAGGGCACTCAAGGCCTCATCCAACCTGGCCTTGAACACCTCCAGGGAGCAAACAGCCACAATCTCCCTGGGCAACCTGTGCCAGTGCCTCACCACCCTCACTGCAAACAACTTCCTCCTAACATCCAGTCTAAATCTCCCCTCTGCCAGTTCAAACCCATTGCCCCCTGTCCTGTCATTACAAGACCTTGTCAATAGTCTCTCCCCAGCCATCCTGTAGCCCCCTTCAGATCCTGGAAGGTTACTCTGAGGTCTCCTTGAAGCCTTCTCTTCTCCAGGCTGCAGAGCCCCAACTCTCTCAGTCTGTCCTCATAGCAGAGCTGCTGCAGCCCTCTGAGCATCTTTGTGGCCTCCTCTGGACCTGCTCCAACAGTTCAATGTCTTTCCTGTGCTGGGGGCTCTAAACTGCACACAGTACTCCAAATGCCACAGAATGTCCCAGCATGTGCTATCCTTGTGTATGAAGTTGACTGCTCTAGGAAAGAGGCAACAGGTCCAAGGGAGAGATAACAAAATGTACTTTGCATCCTCTTTTTCCAGGAAACAAAACTTCTTTCACCAGGGTAATGTGGTCAGCTCATGTAACCTGGATCAGGAATGGAGCTGATACAACCCTGATCTGCCCCTAGCACTCAGATAGAAATACAGCATTGTGAGCTTAGTGCACCATGCTCCAACTTCTGATGTTTTTCTAAGGATTCAAATTAAAGTTCTTTCAGTGCAAACAAAGTGCAGTCACCTTTGCAGAAAGATATGTTTTACAGTACCATGAAGCTCAGAAAATACTGTGCCCCAAACCACCCAACGTGACACATTTTAATGACATAGATAGCGTACCTGCTGGAGTTTTATGTCCAATATCACAAATCCTCCTCTTTTATGGCATTTCTTGAAGTTCATTTTAATAACAATAGAAACAAAAGATAAATGTCCCATGGCTGCATTAAAGCAATTACAACTCTGACACTTCTTTTTACTTCTTTTTAAAGTGCAAAGAAGGTAGGTCTGTGATGTGAGATCAAAATGACTGGGTTCTGCTTTTGGATGGCTACCCAAGGGGGTTTGTATCCCTCAAAGTGATTTATTTCTGGAAAACCAGGGTTTTCTCTCTTTAGAAGAATACCTATAATATTCACCCTCTTTGAGAGTGGCTGTTTCCTCAAGATGCCTAATCAGCTGTTTTGCAGCTGAGATTCTTCTGAAAATTAAATTACACCAAGTCTGCTGACATTAAAAACATCACCAAAAAGATCCCCAAGTTGTTACATCTGCCTTGATTTCTTTGTTATTCTTTTTTCTTTACTCCACTGGTTTACAAGAAAAAATGATTATAACATGATAAAACTGATAGCTATACCTATAAAACTAAAATGCAACTATACATGCTGGAGTTCCAGTATCTGTGGGGATGAGAAATATGGATTTGTAACATCTGAAAGTTGTTGTACATTCACAAAAAATTCTGTATTGGTAGGACTGGAGAGAGACTGTTTACAAAGGCCTGTGGTGATAGGATAAGGGGCAATAGCTTCAAATTAGAGAAGAGCAGACTTAGATTGGAGGTTAGGAACAAGTTCTTTACTATGAATGTGGTGGAACACAGGGACAGGTTGCCTAGGGAGGTGGTTGGGGTCCCATCCCTGGAGATATTCAAAGTGAGGCTCAACAGGGCTCTGGGCAACCTGATCTAGTTGAGGATGTCTGTGTTGACTGCAGGTGGGGTTGGATTGGATGATCTTTGGAGGTCCTTTCCAATCCAGACCATTCTACAATTCTATGATTCTATTACTGAATTGAGTATTATTTGCTTTGGAAAAAATCTGATATATTAAGTATCAGATACATTAAGTACTTAGGAACAAATGTCCTCCAGCAAGACACCCTCAAATAGATGAAATGATGAGAATAGCACAACTTGTAAAATAACCAAATAATACTGAAAACGCTTCAACCACTTCACTGCACACAGAGTTCATCCAAAGGTGTTATAGCAGAGTCGATGAAATGTGTGCTGACGATTAACTTTGCATCACTAGGGAATAGCTCTCCCTTGCACAAACTAATCAAGAAACTGTAATGCTCTTAAAGAGAACAGCAGTCCTAGGCTCTGAGCAGACTGATCTCAACACTTCCAGTAAAAACAAGCAAACGAACAAACAAGTATTCATCAACCATTTCAATTTACTTGAGTTCTGCACAGATACCAAACGGCAGTTGCTGCTCAGGGGCAGCTTGTACTGATCTGATCCTTGTCTATAGGAGGTGTTGCAGCAGCAGGACTATGGATTTGTGCTAAGTTATTTTCTGCCTCAGGCTATCCTAGTTATGGTCAGACTCCAGCAGTGAAAGATCTCCTGAAGTGAACACACTGTAGATAGGCACAGGATCATAGGAGAGAGGGAGAGAAGAGAGCTCTGTTGAGGTTTAAAATATTCTAAATCTATATCACTACGGCACTGCTCGTAACTTTTGCTCCAGACAAGCCTGCAGACCTCTGCTCATGTGTTTTCCTTTTTATGGCCTTTCTAGTATGCCTACTGCCTGCCTTAAACACCTTTGGAAACTGCTGGTAAATCATACCTCACTATCTATAAAAGGCATTTGAAGACAATAATAAAATTATACCGAACTGGTAATTTCTGAGTTACTTCCTCTTACTGTCAGCATTACTTGGAGCACAGTACAGCCGGAAACATTTAGGATCTCAGTTAGTGAGGTGAATGCATGTTAAGGAGTATGCATGGTTAATACTAAGAAAGACTTCCTGAAGTCTGATTCAGCAGACACTTGGGTTCTACAATGCTCACAGCGCCTTTTAGGCATTCTGTTACTGTACTCCACAATGCCAAGTCATATATCCAAATATTTTTCTCCAGGAAGGTTTTATGTGGCTATCTCTGAACGTTGCTTTGAACTTATAACTCTCCTTTGGTGCCTGCCACAGATCGCTCACTTCTTGTATTGGATTATAAACGGCCAAGCCAGCTTACATATGCATGTACAGCATGAAACACAGGCAAGATCCTAGCAGAGGCCCCTGGTGTCACTGAAATTCAGCTGCTGTTAATAAGAAGAAGGGAAAACATTCCCATCTGTCTGGATTGGGAAAAAGAATTCGCGAGTCTGATTTGTCTGCATCCATATGCTGACATGTAGACAATACTTATGGACACATAGACATATGCAAGGTAGCCAGCAACAGAAATCAAATCAATCACAGATCACAGCATGTGATTTGCCTAATTGTGAGTAACACTTCACATTTTTTATCTACGCAAAAAGCACTTTGTGAAGCAGCAGATGGCATTGCTATGGGATGGCACCATCCTCCACAGTTGCAGATGCAGAGCATTTACACAGCATACTGGAAAAAAAATAAAAATAAAGAAGACACAACACAAGCTGCTTCCTGGGGGAAAAAAAAAAAAAAAAAAAAAAAAAAAAGAAAAGATTCAAATGGAACAAGTGTCACCAAACAAAATACACGTATTTATTGATGTTCTGAACTTATCTGATCCAGCCTCTTTCCTCAAATCAAATACACAGGCGCAGGCCAAGGAGTGATGCTATCTAGGCATCATTAAAGTCTCTTAGATAGAACTGCCACGTGAGCTGCCTAGCACAGAAAAGCAGAGATGCAGACCAACTCGAGTCTAGTTCCAACCCGCAAACAATTTAAATCCACACAAGCAGAATCAATAGGAAGAAGCCCTGCAGAGAAAGCAATTACAGTACAAAAGCAACTATATTACAGCACGGTTACGGCTGGGAGGCAGGATGCAGAAGGCCATCCTCACTTCTGTGATTACCCAGTGGAGTTCTCTCCAATGCATCTGGCCTGTGAAATGACAAGGTTCAGCCTGGACATGTTCCTGCAATCAAAGTGCTTTTGTTTCTGGGCTTCAATTGCAATTATAAGGTGGTTCTTTGTGAGACCTGTCCTTCAGGTTTGCTGAGCTCCATAGGCAAAAGCAAATGTCTGAATGGCTCAGAGTGCTCCTGTTCAAGAGTTTTGTGGAAGTAATAACCTCATTTCCTGGATCTGCAATTATGTATTCATCAGAGACCGTGTCCTTGCCACTGTACAAGACACAAAGAAATATCATCTGACCACTGCTGGTGATAGAAAGTTCAAGTTTTCTATTCAAATTCTTGCCTTTATTTGTGGTTTCTCTGCATGTTTTTTTCCCCTGAGCTGCTGTAAGCACATATGCTGGCGTGACAGGCATGAAGCAGCCATAAAATGATTGATGAAAACCATATTTTGGCCTTGTTGTGGGAATATTTATTGTAGAAATACACTCAGTTAACTTTGTAGGAGCATATCTGGGAAAACAGGAAAGACAGAAAAGAAAGGCTGGGCCCATAGCTGTACCCTTGGTACCAAAATAATTCAATTTGCTTCAATTATGATAGAGGGTTATGATGTCATGGAAACTTTTGCACAACCACTTTTTGGACTGTGTTTATCTAACCACTTTTTCTGCTGTTTTTTTTTTTCTTCAGTTCTGAGCTTTATGAAGGATGCTCTGTTGGTCTACATGACTATACAGAGGCTCCCCTATAGAAATGAACACAGTGCTGTTAACAGTCCCCGTGAGTTAGTATCAGACAGGAACTGGTTCGGAGAGGAAGAGCTGCAAACCTCCATTCCTCTCAGAGAGGCTGAAAGTCTAACAGTCAAGGCAGCAGTACACTTGAAAAGGCAAAATGACAGATGCAGCTAAGCATGTGACAAGAAATTGGTTTGATCTGGAAGAAAGATGTTAAAGCATGTGGGACAATGCTACACAAGACACATACCTACATAGACAGTGTGACAGCAAAGGCCTGATGAGCGGGGTGACTGCAGGAGCAGGGTGCTTTGTGTTGGGATTTGACTGTATCTTGTGGGTGTCATTCAAGAGACACTCTTGAGTATCTACTTTGAGGTGAAGAGAAGAAAGGAACACTGGGTACTGTCATGGTATAGGGTCCAAGACCAAAAATGATTCCCTAGACAGCAGCACTGGGGAGTGGTATTTTGAGAGGTGTCAGCCTTGCACAAAGAGTAGCAGATGCTTTTTCCATGCCTGGAAGAAGACAGGAAACATTCTTTGGGGAAACACTAAGTAACAGCAAAAGCAGCCAAAAAGATTAGGATGTGTGCAGGTAAAACTGAGCACATGGAGGCATATAAAAGTCAAGAACCCTGATTTATTATTTGGGCAACCACCAGGTGGCTCAGCCTGTCTGGCTCTCTCCACTTTTAAACAGAAGGCATTTGCTTTCTGATGTTTTCATTCCTGGAGTTCTTTCAAAACTCTGGAGGAACAAAACTGATCTGTGAAGACACTTGACCAGTGGTTCCCACCATGAAAGGTACTCCCTGCTTCTTCCTGTTTCTTCTACTTCCTAGAAGGCCTCATAATAGATAATGCTGAAGAGAGAAACAAAAAAGCCTACTGCTCTCCCAGCTGTGCTCCAACATCAAGGTTCACCCACGGGTCCTGAGGGAGCTGGCAGGTGAATTTGCTAAACCTCTGTCCATCATATTTGAAAGGTGATGGCAGACTGGTGAAGTTCCTGCAGATGGAGAAGGGCAAACAAAATGCCCGTCTTTGAGAAGGGAAAAAAGGATGATCCTGGGAACGACAAAGCAGTCAGTCTCACCTCTGTGCCTGGCAAGATCATGGAGCAGATCCTCCTGAAGTCTCTGCTAAGGCAAATAGAAACCAAAGCAGAGGTGATTGGTGGCAACCAGTAATGCCTTCACCAACTAAGGGCAAATCATGTCTGGCAAATTTGGTGTTTTTTTTTATGAAGAAGTCAGAGTGATGGTGGACAAGGGAAGGGCAAATGATGGCATCTACCTTTGACTCTGTCCCACACGACATCCTGGTCACCAAACTGGAAAAACATGGACTTGATGGGTGGAGCACTGCTGGATAAGGAACTGGTTGGATGGTCACACACAGAGAGTGGTGATCAAGGGCACAATGTCCACCTGGAGACCAGTGCCAAGTGGCTCCCTCAGGGGTCAGTGCTGGCACCAGTGCTGTTTAACATCTTTGTCAGTGACATGGACAGAGGAATGGAGTGCACCCTCAGCAAGTTTGCAGATGACACCAAGCTGTGTGGCACAGTCGACTTGCTAGAGGGCAGGGATCCATCCAGAGGGACCTGGACAGGTTGCAGAGGTGTGTCCAGGCCAACCTCGTGAAATTCAACAAGGTCAGTTGCAAGGTTCTGCACCTGGATATGCACAATCCCAAGGACAAATACAGGCTGGGTGCCCCAGGAGAGCAGCCCTGAGGAAAAGGACCTGGGGGTCTGAGGTGATGAAAAGCTCAACATGAGCCTGCAGTGTACACATGCAGCCCAGACAGTAACTGAGTCATGGGTTGCAATCAAGAGAAGTGTGGTCAGCAGGGCAAGGGAAGAGATTCTGCCCCTTTACTCTGCTCTCCTCAGACCCCATCTAGAGTCCTGTGTGCAGTTCTGGAGCCCCAACACAAGAAAGACATGGAACAGTTTGAGCCAGTCCAGAGCAGGCCACAAAGATGCTCAGAGGGCTGCAAGAGCTCTGCCGTGAGGACAGACTGAGAGAGCTGGGGCTCTGCAGCCTGGAGAAGAGAAGGTTTCCAGGAGACCTTAGAGTAGCCTTCCAGTATCTGAAAGGGGCCTACAGGAAGGCTGGGGAGGGACTATTGACAAAGTCTTGTAATGACAGGACAAGGAGTAATGGGTTTAAACTGGCAGAGGGGAGATTGAAACTGGATGTTAAGAAGAACTTCTTTACAGTGAGGGTGGTTGGAACTGGATGAACTTTGAGGTCCCTTCCAACCTTACCATTCTATGATTCTATGATTCATCATTTATAACTAATAGTTGGGAGCTTAAGGAAATGGATGTAGCAAATATCATTTTGCAGTAGGAACTGAGGATTTCTAGAGGTAGCAGAATATAGGTAAAATATTTCTGGCTTGAAGCAACAGTAAATATGCAGTAGCAGGTTCCTTTTAAGCCAGCAGTATTGAAAACATAGATGCCATTACCCTGTGTGACCTTTACTTCATTTAAGCAGTGAAGGATGTTCTGCAAAGAAGTGGAGAGGACATGCTCTGAACACTCAACCACAGGAAGTGTCAGAGGAAACATGTTCAGGTTCATCCCACCCAACCAACTCATTAAATCAGTTCAGGCTGATCACTTACTCTTGACCTTTTACAGCAATTAGTCTGCAGCTGGACTGTGGATTATTTGGCCATTCCCTGTGTGGCTTCACCTGTGCTGTTCAACACAACAGTGAATCTGCTTGAAGAAAACTATCAACTGCTCAGAGGCGAGGAACAGCTATGCTCACTTTGTACTCCTAAACCTGCACAATATACCTTGAAAGATCATGATTTTGAGAAAAACAATGAATTGTTCATGCTCTTGTAGATCAACCAATTCAAAGAAAGACAGTAGCTTTTGGCCAAAGAACTGAAAACCTTGCTAGAGAGATATGGTTGTTCCATCAGACGAATGACCTCCCTTCTCTCCTCAAGCAACCTAGCTCTCTGTAATTTTATTTATTTCACTGCTTTTAAATATTGATGTCTTACAAAGTTTCTCGTTGGAAAAAAACACATCTTAGTCTTCAGCTCTGCTGCCTTGGGCTGCAGTCCTGTCAGATCACATCCAAGAGGAGGCTCAGCTTGCATTAATACTTGGAAAAGAAGACTTTCCAGGCACTGTGAAGAGTGATACAGATGATTCAGTGAACAGCAAGCTTCTCTCCAAATCAGTAGCCACCCATTCATGGTGCCACAGGCAATCTTTTGCAGCTGCTGCTGGTCTCTTACTAGAGAGGCAGAAAGCATGTTTACCACTTTTATTCATTAAATGCCCCATGACAAATCCATCCCTTGTCTGAATCAAGAGAGCGACAACAGAATGGTATCATTTTGCTCAAGGACTAACAGTACTAGAAGCAGAGTTTCAAGCTGTAGCTTCAGAGAAAGAGGAAAGAAAAAACCTGGATCACAAAAGCAATTTCTTGCCTAGCTTTAGATTACAGATTAAGAATCCAGCAAAATATCCTGCACTGACTGAGGTACTGTGCAAACCTCAGCATTCATTTACTCACCATTTTCACAACAGAGAGCGATGTAAAAAATAAATTTTAGCACTTTTGCATTTGAAACAAGTTTTAAATAAAACCTTCCCTTGCATACCAGAAAGGTCTTTCCAGATGAAGATGAGTTTCCATCTTTGTAAGGGATATTTCTGGGGGAAGCTGGATGATGGCAGCACTTGTACAAGAACCTGGAGAATCTCAGTAGTAAGAAGGAAAAAGCCATGGAGCTAAAGAGTTCCACTCCTTTTTAGGGAGAATGTAAGGTTTGAAAGTGAAGAATCTCCTGCGCTTTTCACACAATCACAGAATACTATGTTGGAAGAGACCTCAAGGATCATCCAGTCCCATCTTTTTTTATGTAAGTATATCAAAGCAGAGCTCATTTGCTGATGGACAAACAAGGAAGAAATACTGTGAGCTGACACACCTTGAGTTTTCTTTGTGTTCCACAGGGTACTCCCTTTCAGAGGGGAATGAGGAGCAGACTGCCTGCTAGTACTTCATACAGCTACCTCAGAAAACTTCAAGGCCAGACTGGAAGCAAAGTTAAAACCACTGGACCCAGAGTTACAACAAATCAAAAGGAAATCAGTGGATACGCAACATTTTACATTAACACCAGAGAACCATCAGTAAAAAGTAACAAAAAAGAAACTAACAGAAAAGGGCACCACAGAAATTGCTTTCCTTCACCTCCCCAAGAAAGGAGGTTTTACTTGAAAATATCTGCCAGCTCTGCTCCACACTCTTTCACACCTGAGGCATGTGATCTACTAAAATGAGTGCACACATGGACAGAACTCCTCACACCAATCCTCAGCTGCTGTAGAAGTGAAGGGGCAAGCTGCTTTGCTCACACTCATCCCTGTCTCCTGTCCCACTCTGTCTACCTATTGAAAAGGTAAAACCTTTTGGAGGAAAGGGTAGCGTCTGTCCCCATGTTTGTACAGAGACCAGCAGGACAGACACCTGTCAGGGGCTTTGCTCTGCCACATATGCAGCACACTTAGAAATTACAGGGCATAGTCCAGAAAACAAAACAATGAGCACCCCACACTCTGCATGTGAATAGTCTTACTGATGTCAGTATGACAAGGAGCAACGGATGGAAGCTGCAGCAAAGGAGGTTCCAGCTCAACACAAGGAGGAATTTCTTTACTGGAAAGATCACAGAGCACTGGAACAGGCTGCCCAGAGAGGTTGTTGAGTCTCCTTCTCTGCAGACTTTAAAGGCCTGTCTGGATGTGTTCCTATGTGCCCTGAGCTAGATTGTCTGGTCCTGCTCTGGCAGGGGGGTTGGACTGAATGATCCCTTTGGGTCCCTTCCAAGCCCTAACATCCTGTGATCCCGTGAAATCACTTACATCTGTAAATTAGGCACATAATTAAATATCTAGCTGCACTGAAGTCTAAATCAATGGCTCACTGACAATTCAGAATGGCTATGTCTGTGACTAGGTTTATTCCACACGTACAGTAGCATCTTGCACTCCAACACTGTGCTGGCATGGGACTTTCCCTTCTGGATCGACACTGCTGTACATGGGAGTAGGCAGCCTGGTACAGTCTCAGACAAAGACAGATCAAAAATAGAGGTGTTTCAACTAGGGAGATGTGAACAGCCAAAGAACTCTTCATTTTTCTCTCAGAAACAGCAAGTCAGTTTTCCCAAGACCTTCAACCAATTCGCCCTAAAAGAACTGAATCAAATTTAGAGTCATTCTTGTTCCGCTCTGTGTTCTTCTTTCTCTAAATCCAACATCTGTCATTTAGAAACAGAACAATCAGACAAAGTCTTAATATTGGCACAGCAACGGGTAACTGAAACCTGGAAGGTCTGGCGTTCCTTTCCTGCTGCAAATCAAAGAACACACAGACTGAAGTGTCTGTAAAACCAGTTGTGTGTGCCTGCTCTTCCTAATGACAGCACAGCTTGTCCTGTCAAGTAACGATTGCCTTGTAAAATACAGAACTCTGCTGCTGAAATAGTTTTGATCAAGGGAAGAGTTGCAGAAGTATTTGCCATCCTGTGGTAAGAAGACACGAAGCTCTCTGCTCTTGATGATGCTCAGAAGTAGCAGAAAAAAACCATTATTTTTCTTTATAATTGGCTCTTGCTATTTGTCTTCCAGTTCTTCCTTTGTTTGTGTCTGTCTTCTCTCTACCCATACTGTATAAAGTTTTATTGCTTTTTTTCATTTTTAGTATTAAGAAGTTGCTTTAACATTTCAGCCTTTCCAAAGCAGCCAGAATCCTGACTGTCAGCAGCAATGTCTAGACACAGTAAATCCTTAAACTCAAGGCCTTTGCCCTTGAGAGAGAGAAATGCAGCACGTTTTTCCCCAAGCAGTTTCAGGTGCTTTGTAAAGCTTATGTCTTTCTGAGGCTACAGCTTGTTAAGATGGAATCTGGATCAAGTTTTAGACTGAGAATTCAGGGCTACTCTATGAATGCACTGAATCCCACAGGCTGGTTCAGGTCAGCTGTAGTCAACTACCAGCAGAGCTTCTCTTTTAACAGTAATACCTGTCTGGCAACACAAGTCAGCAACGGGAATTCCATAACCAGCAGGTGTGACTGATGTGCCCTGCACTCATGAGTCCTGCAAACCCCTTGTGCTTTTTTTTTTTTTTTTAAATGTAAGATTAAGCACAGTAAAATAAGGATGATGTACAGCTCCTGAAAGTTTAGAAGCCTGTAGGAATACTGAGGTCATAATAAATGGCTAATTAGGAAAAATGAGCTCCAGAGCAGCTTCCAAGGTAATTTGTAGAGGCAGCATGCAAATTCAAGATGCCAAACTGAAGCTGAAATAACAGAAACTACGGAGCGGTGCATGTCGAAGGCAGGCAAGAAACTGCCTGCCAAATTCACTCAGCTCAGCCATTTTTTCTTTCAGCTTTAAAATCAATAATTCCTTATCTTTTCCCTTTTAGGGGAATAAACTATATCAAACGTTTCTTTTAGTCCCTTAGGTTCTAGCGCCAGCGCTCCTGTCTCAAGGCTCACAAGTCAACTGAAAATATGATGGTAGCTGATTAGCAACATTTCTGTAGAAATACAGCTCCACCACAAAACTCAGCCCCACTGCCCTCCTCTTCACAGCTGAAGTGCAAAGCAGTCTCTGGGATCAGGGCAATAACGCATTGCAAAAGCTCAGAGCCCACAGAGCGCCCAGCCTTAGCTCAGCGGCTTACTTTGAGCTGTGATGCACATCACTTGTTTTGATGACCACGGATACAGCTACAAATGTTTAAAACAAAGAGCAGGTGGGAATTGGATCAGTACAGCAAAG